>CM070008.1:10364136-10964136 GCA_036247105.1 Cirrhinus mrigala
GTGTTATTTACACTGCATTTGCACTGTAACTGTTACACTGTAACATCCTGGTTATTAGCTAATATTACAATTTTTTTCTGTACTGTTCATTGTTTGATATACATATCTGTTGATATTGGATATTTAATTGCTATTTTTTTTCCTATTTTACATTTATCATCTAACATTCACATACAGTTAATAAATACTAATAGTTACATAAAACTGGTAAATATAACCTTCAGCAGATCTCAAAATGAATATATATTTCATACTGTACATTATAATGTTGTGATGCCTAAATTTGTTTGTTGCATTAAATTTTTTGTGTTTTAGACTAAATAATATAGAATTTGTAATACTGACCACGATCAGGATCAGCCATAACTTTAATATCAGGACAACACTATTTCCAACTTCAACCTCCTCAGTTTTACTCCCAGACAAAGTTCTCCTTTACAGTGGGATGATTTACAAACTATTTCTAAAATTGGTTGACTAAATCATTAAAAATCCCAGTTCAAATGAACGATTCAGGGACATCACTGTATTACCAGCACAGAAGCTGTGGGTTGGGAAGGACCTGCTCCAGCCGACTGTACTGGCTGATGGTGAAGGTCAGCACTGGTGGACTGGGATGGGAGGAGAAGTGTCTGGTGATCCCTGCTGGGAAAGACAGCACCATTTCACCAGCGATCTTTACCAAACACCTGCAACACATGAGAGATGATTAAGGACAGTTTCATTAAATTCAACTACATGTGAACTAAATTCAAAAGGTGACTTTAAAATGTGCTCTGTGGCCTACTTAGTAGGATCTGCTCCTTTAAAGTAGGCGCTGATGGTCTCTGTGAAGGCGGCTGCTACTGGTAGAGTGTCCTGGGGTCCCATTGTGAGAGGACTCGGACCTCTGGAACACACTGAAACACAGAAGCAGATATAATACAAAACTCACAACTTTCTGAACTTAAGAAGGCATAAATGTCTTATCATCTCGCATCAATATCAGCAATAACTGCTGTGGCCCACCTGACACAGAGAGGTTGAGCTCTCGGCCTAGTGTAGGTGTGGAGGCTGCGCTCAGAGAGGTGACGGAGGAGATGGAGGAGGTGCTCTCAGCTCTGGCTAGAGGAGCAAAGGGTGGAGGACTCCACGAGTGGATGGGAGGGCTGAAGGGACGTGCCTGAGGAGAAAGAAAACACTCCTTGTGATTTCATTGCTTAAATGTTTCACAGCAGTTGAGAGCGTTGACTGATGCAGCCATACCAGATCTGCTAGGTTTGGTTTTCCAGGTGGTAGTTTAGGTCGTGATGACGGTCTTGGTGGTAGAGGTGGGATGGGACTGCCAGCAGACAGGGGAGTGCTGGCACGTGCTGGAGAGGACGGCCCTGAGAACGTAAAATTCAATTATTATTACATTGTAAAAAGTGCTAACCTGCAATTATTACCTTGAGTTGATATGATTCTTTAGGGTCTTAATGAAAAGTCTATAATATACTTCGGTTAAAAATTCTCAATGGTTGTGTAAAACAACACCCTTTTTACCAAAATCAGCTCTGCAAAAATCATCCTGTTCTGGTTGAGGTTGCTTTAAATGTTAATGAGCTCTGGTCGCCCCGCCCCTCTCTTCTCTAAGTGGAGTGACGAGCCTGTTTACTTTAGCCGCGTTTATCCGCTAAACTTGCTAACTAGCACGTTATTAGGAAAGGCGATCACAAAGATTCATAAAAAACCTTTATACTCACTTCTGCTGTAAGTGAAGCTGGATCACGAATGATTTGCGCGAACATAGACGGATATATGTAGATCGGGAGGTGCATTCCATTCACAAACAAACGTAATCCACTGCATCTTCAGCGGCTCAGATGTCGGGAGTAAATGACGACCACTATGTTCATTATTACATCCAGCAACACAACACCTCAATCGCTCAATCGGAGATATACTTGTCTAACTTACATCCCTGCTCCGGCATCGAAACAATAGAGGTCAGACTGTTACAGCTAATTTAGGGCGGGTCTAAGGTAAGACGCTCATGTCAATCAACTATCTGAGAATGGCTGGATTTGAAAAAGGATATTATATTATTATTATTATTATTAAAGGGATATTATTTTTACAGATTAATTAAAAACCACTGCATGGATTTTTATCATTATAGGGTAGATGTGTACATACACTGCCAACACACATTAATGTTCAAACAACATGTAAAAGTGAACTTTGCATCCGGTGACCCCTTTAATATAATAGATTGTAAATAGGTTGGTTCAGTGATGCTAAACAATTAGTGCTGTCAAAATTTGCGCGTCAATGCAGGCAATTAATTTTTCCAGTTTAACAGCGTTAAAACTTTAAAATATTTAGCACAGTTAATGCAGGGGCAGAGCTAGGGTTGGCCACCCCTCTCACAACTGCTGCTTCTGTCTCTTTTTTCTTGACAAGAATTGAGTTTATTTAGATGCAGAACATCTTTACAACCACATCAAACAGGAGACTTTCATTTAACTTTTCAGACAAACCAATGTTGACAATAAATCTGAATGAGTTTAAGTAGGATAGACGACCCCCCTTGCCTCATTTACTATAAGCGAATCTATGAATATGCAAATTAGCCCCGCCCCCACACAGTCACACCAGCCAGAGCCCCCTGAACCACTAACTGAACTGTAGTGAACGCAATATAATAGCGAAACACGGATAATGACCGATAAAACTATGTTTTTACTAGCAGACAACTACAATGGATACTGTAACATTTGTTAAAGTTACTTACTTGATGTTGTAGTGCCCTCAAAATGCCTTGAAGGCTCGAATGCAGCCTAGTTTGTGATTCTGGTTCGTGCCCGCGAGCATATGCGAGTAAAGTGCAGACGGCAATGCGGGAGAGGTGCGTCTGACTCCGGGCTACTTTTACACTGTTGCCACTGGTTATTTTTCAAGTTAGCGGTTAGCGGTTAACGTCTAGCGGTTGTGCTCTATTTAATGCTCTATATGCTCTATTTATTATTTGGTTTTGTACTGATAATCCTATTGGTATATTTTGCATGCTAATGATAGGAATCTATTCTTTGACGTGATTGGTTACTGAAGTTTGTGACGTAGAAAAAAAAAAAAAGTGCTGTTTCAAACCGCATTTCTGGGACAGCCTTTGGAAAAATACAATTTTAAGGAGAAATGCTCAGCAATGGTGTTGATTAATGGACTGGCACATGGTTTGTCTAAATATTAAAAACACCACGTAGACAAATAAACAACATAAAAATTTGGATTTTCACTACAGGGGGACTTTAACATTAAGGCTAAGACATAACTAAATTAAAACAAGGGAACAAATCAGTAAAACATGGTCACGACTGAAATAAAACAAGGGAATTAATTAATAAAACATGGCCATAAATTAATCATTTATAGGAACGAATTCTTAATCTGTGGCAACATCTATTTTTCTTTCAGCATGCCATCTGCACTACTTAAATACTTTAGACAAAGGAAATCATGAAATTTGTGAGTGCTAGCCATTAAGACTAACTTACAGTTAACTGTTGCTAATTTAACAATCTGTAACAATCTAACAATCTAACACTTCATTGTTTTACACTGTACAAGTTTGCCACCAAAATGCAGGGTTAAATGACACAGTTTTCATTTTTGGATGAACTATCCCTTTAAGTAGCAACTGGTAACTCACCGCTGCCAGGCCCTGGTGAGCCCACCACACTCCTGTACGTAGGAGGTGGCAGTGGAGGTGGTGTTCCTCTGAAGGCTGCGAGGTCTTTGGGTGATGTGCCAAACACAGAAATCTCGTCCCTCATGCTCGCCAAGTCAGGGGTTCTCCTGTTGTCGTCTCTCAGGGTAAGAGGGGAAGGTATGGCTCCATGCGGAGGGTGGTCCGCTGGCAGGAAGGGCAGTCCAGGGCTGGCGGGGGTGGTGGTGGAATATTGGACGAGCTCTGACTCTGGGAGCTGAAAGCAGCAGGGAAGGTCCGGGGGACTCAGAGGAGAGTCTGAGGGTGGCGGTGGTGGAGGTGAATCTGGAGGCGGGATGGAGTGGAGTGGGGGAGGGGGCGAGACGGGAGGCGGCAGGTTTAGGGGCGAGGTCGGGGGCGAGTCCGCAGTGGAAGAGGACAGAGGTGGGGAAGGGGCAGGTTCGTCTGGGGGAGGAGGTCTGGCGGGAGAGCCTTCACTGAAGCTCACCCAGCTGCACTGCACCACATCTGATCCAGACCTGGGCGTCTCAACAGGTCCAAATACACTGTCCAAGTCAGGCATAAATGCCCCTCCGGATGGGTCAGATAATTGGGCATCCTGACAGGCTGAAGCAGATCCATCTCTGACACTCGGAACCACACTATAATAACCTGCTTAGACAGAACGACAATGAGCTGTCATATACTCTTCACCACCACAAACTAGGGGTGTGCATATATTATTAGCTACAATAATAACACAGTTGTTGTTTTAAGGATCCTATATTAATCACTAAAACACTGCATACTTCACTGCGTGATCTATGTACACTACCAGACAAAAGTTTTTGAACAGTAAGATTTTTAATGTTTTTTTTAAAGAAGTCTCTTCTGCTCACCAAGCCTGCATTAATTTGATCCAAAATACAGCAAAAGCAGCAATATTGTGAAATATTTTTACTATATAAAATAACTGTTTTCTATTTGAACATATTTTCAAATGTAATTTATTCCCATGATTAAAGCTACATTTTCAGCTTTATTGCTCCAGTCTTCAGTGTTAAATGATACTTCAGAAATCAACATTATGTAACATTACGCACTATACCATTCAAAAGCTTTAAGTCAGTATAATCTTTTGGTAAAGAAATGATAGAAATGAATACTTTTATTTAGCATGGATGCTTTAAATTGATCAAAAGTGATGGTAAAGACATTTATAATGTTACAAAAGATTTCTGTTTCAGCTAAATGCTGTTCTTCTGAACTTTCTATATTTATCAAAGAATCCTGAAAAAAGTTCTACTCAGCTGTTTTTTAACCTAATAATACTAAAAAATGTTTTTTTGAGCAGCAAAACAGAATATTAGAATGATTTCTGAAGGACCATCTCACTGGAGAAATTATGTTAAAAATTCAGCTTTGAAATTACAGGAATAAATTACATTTTTAAATATATTCAAATAGAAAACAGTTATTTTAAATAGTAAAAATATTTCAAAATGTTACCGTTTTTTCTGTACTTAGAAGAGACTTTTAAAAAAAAAAAAACATTTAAAATCTTACTGTTCAAAAACTTTTGACTGGTAGTGTAGTTTAGTAGAATGCAGTTAGAGTGACCCCAAAATTCAATATATGGGGGTGAAGAAATATCAGCATGATTGCAAAGTACGATATTGATTTTCTACAGTTCAACAAGACTTTAACATTGTGAGTTACACTGTACACAGTATTGTCTGTTTTTGCTCTACTGAGCAACACAGTGGTGTTTCATTTCTGAATAAATCAGTTTTAGAACAAATCAGTGATTCAATTGCTCTGTTGTTGAATGAATCAGCCATTTTAACATAACTTAATAACTCACTCATTAAGACAGTGACTTGTCTCCACCTACTGGCAGCTTAAGTTTCATATTTTAAAGTATCATTTCATTTTTAAAAATAATTTTATATTTTAATATATTTTAAGTATATATTTTTAAATTTTGTATTTTCTAAATATTATTCTTATAGCATTATCTATGCAATTGTAAAAGAAGTGTAAATACATCTAAATTGCTTCTATGCCACTCCTGGAGTGCAAAAATAGAAAACAGTTATTTTAAATAGTAAAAATATTTCAAAATTGTACTGTTTTTGCTGTACTTTGGATCAAATAAATGCAAGTTTGGTGAGCAGAAGAGACTTTAAAAAAAAACAAAAAAAAAAAAAAACATTAAAAATCTTACTGTTTAAAAACTTTTGACTGGTAGTGTAGTCTAGTAGAATGCAGTTAGAGTGACCCTAAAACTCAATATATGGGGGCAAAGAAATATCAGCATGATTGCAAGTATGATATTGATGATATTGATTCACTCCTGGAGTGCAAAAATATATTTTTGCTCTTTCTGATTTAATTTAGTAACAGTCTGTAATTTATTCTAGCAGAATTTATTGATTAAATGCAAGACTTTGACATAAGAAGATGAGGTATGCATCATCTTTTATGCCAAATTCTTACATTTAATCAATTAGTTCAATAATAAAGTTAGGGGGGAAAAGACCCTATAAAGATAAAAATGTCCCTGGAAATCAATTTAAGGTGGAAAATATCTTACTTTAAAAAAAACAAAACAAACAAACAAACCTATAAACAAATTTAATTAAATATTTGATTTAAAAAAATACTACTTTCGGTCACTGCTGTGAATAGATCACTGCACAGAATAAAAAGCATGTAATGAAAATATCGACATAATTTTGGCCAATATTGAACATCCAGATCACAAATGTACAGCTGGTAACAAGTATTCTGTAGCAACACGATTCGAAACATTAACCTCTGCTGTTTCAAAAGACTGAAATTACATGTTTTTGGAAGTCTGAGTACGTACCAGAGGACCCTACAGAGCTAGAACTGCGTCCAGGTGGGGTGACAGGAATGTTCTTTGGAGGAAGTGGCGGCGGAGCTGAAAAGACAGATGACAGGGCATGTTCAGAAAAAAGCACTACCTTACTGACTGTTGCACAGTATAGATAGTTTACATCCAACTATTTTGTGAAAACAAAACAATGTAACAACAAATGTTAAAAATAGTAGCATGCTTCTTTCTCACTTGTCCTCATCGTAAGGCGTGTGAGATGTTATAAATCATGGCTGATCTTATGATTCTATAGTAGATTTTAGGGGTGTCACAATATATGGGTATTGACAATAACCATGGTATTTAAAAATATATATATTGGATATCATGTTAATACTACACATATGATAATATCATAAATGCAGCAAAGCCAGTAACTAGAGCCGCACAATTAACTGAAATAAAGCAGAAACTGTAATGAGAAAAGCTTTTTAGCAAAAGAGAAGTGTTAAGGACATTTTCCATCAAAATAAAAGTTTGGTTTAATGTTTGATTTTTATATTTTTATTTAATATCATGAAAGAAGTATTAAGATTAGCATGTCAGTATGCTGTTCTAAAAGTTACAGTTGTGCTTTTCAACAGTGTTTATTAGTAATGCAGCAATAAATGATACTGACTGCTGATCATTTTTGATACATTACACCCAAAATCCAATACAACTTATTAAGTTTTAATAGTTTTGTTTGATGTAAACTTTCACTTACATATTATGCATCACTTATGCTTTGAGGCAGTGTTGTTATTGTTAACTAAAACAAAAATATAACATTTCTGTTAACTGAAATAAAGATGATATAAAATTAAATAAAAAAATGTAACTAAATGGAAATAAGACCTTGCAACTAACTGAAATAAGTCTAAGTACTAAAATTACTATAAATATAACTAAAATTAAGATCAAAAATAAAAAACTATTTAGAAATATTTGCGTATAACACTGCTTTGAAGGAAACATTTGCATAGTACTTGTGTTTAGGTAGCTGTATATCAATTTTCATTGCTACTCAATAAATAAAGTCAGTAATAAATGTAAACTGAAGAGGATTCTAGTGTTTTTGTGTGACTTCTCTTATGAAAAAAAGTTGATTCCAGTGTGCTATTAGTATACTTCTTTTAAACTACAAATAGGAAACTATACTTTTAGTCTACTTTTTATGTACTTCTCAGAAATATACTTAAAATGACATTTAAGTATACTTAACTTATACTCAGAAAAAGTCTAAATATATTTGAGCTATACTTGTGCTCCTAGAATCCGTGTTTTCATTGTTATACGGTAGGGGGCGCTACTACAGATCTTCTGTACAAAATTTCCAAAAAAAAAAAAAAAAAACACAAGTGAAGAAAGAACTGAAACAACAAATGAATCCCTATGTAATCTAACAGGCTCATCAAACATAACACAGCATCAAAACTGCGTAACGTTGTGGAATAAAATGTCGACCCATGAAGAGGTAATAATGACTGTCAAGCTTTGGGGTGTTGATCAGCTCCATCTACGTTTTGATCATATCATTCTGAATCCAATTCATAGTCTTGTTTTCAGCTTTTTGTTCAAAATGTTGTTTATTTCTTTATTTTTTATTTATGAAACTTACCCACATTCAAAGTGTTTAAAAAAAGAATGAACCTAGAATAAAATGTTTTTGTTTACAAGCAGATACCCTGTTCCTTCTTTTGATGTTTTGTATGTTCAGATATTCATATAACAAAATATATACAAATGAATACCTAAAAAGGGACATAGTAGTATACTCAAACTATACTTCAAAGTGTACTAAAAATGCTACTACAAGTGTTTAATTAGTAAACTGTCAGTATACCTATAAGTTCACTTTTAGTATAGTTGCAGTACAAGCTAAAAACATTGATGTAAACTAGTTGTGTACTACTGTTATACTTAAAGTATACTTAAAAGTAGGGATGCACGATAATATCGGACTGATATCGGAATCGGCCGATAATGACTTCAAATGTAAATATCGGCATCGGCCCGATATGAAAAATTATGCCGATATGTCTTGCCGATAAGATGAATATGTTGACTCACATGTGCTATAGGGATTAGATCATGTCAGCAGTGTGGCTTATTCTTGAAGCAAAGTTTTGACTGAATGAGGAGTAGATTCCCTGTTTGGATCGCTGCATTTAAACTGAGAATGCACATACAGAATGATGCATAGCAATAGCATGTGCAGTGGCTATAGGAGAAAGCGCGCCGTTGTTCCATTTGGGATTATTTACTGTTGCCTGTTTCATATCCAGTCACTAGATCGCTAAACGCACATTTTAAATGGTTTTATGGTGCTCTTTGTTGTATTTTGAAACCCAATGGCTATGTTTGCACATAACATGATCTGCATTTAAAATAAAAAGTAATTACTGCGCGCGGTCAGTGAATTCTCTTTCTTCGGTGGCGCAACGGCAAAACACACTGTTGCTCATATGAAACATTTTTCGTGAATATTATGACACAAGTGAGGTACAAAGCATTCTTTATAAGTTAAATAATTGGTTAGCAGGCAAATGTTAGTAGCGACCATCCTTTTGGATTCATGCCGTTCGAGCCCATACATTTAAAGCCATAAGCTGCTATGTGTCCTGTTTTCCCGGTTGGTCACGAATTGCCACAAACTTAATAATATTTATAGTTTCTTTTCACAAGTCATCACCATCTCACCCTTTAATTTCGCAGATTTATTTTCTTGTCATTTACTTTTAATCCATGTTGTCATATCTTTTATGGTGGTAAACTGCGGGTGGGAAATAAAAGATTTTGTGGCAATAAATTAAGAATTTGTTAATACGACTTTTTAATTCGTTCCCTTATTTTACAAATTAATAAATTAATAAAACGTAGGAACGAATTAATAAGTTGTAGGAAATAATTATGTCCTGTTCGTGTCCCGCAGCCCTGTCAAAGCGCAGTGCACGGTATAAAATTATTAGAAATTATAATTAAACATGACTTAGTGACTACATTTCTATTACTTTCTTTCCATGTTGAATGCCTTTGTATTGCAGGGCTCTAGAGTGATCAAAACTGTCACATTTTGGAATTTTTTTTTTTTTTTTTTTTTTTTTTTAATGTGCAAGTTAAAATTTGACTTGGTTGCACTGCTCCATACAGCACGAGTTACAGAGTTACAAAGCCGTGGCATAGTCAGGATATCACTGATCAGGCGAAGAGTAGTTTTCGTTGTGAGTGCTTCGGGTGTAGCGCCTGGTTTGTATTTGTAGTGTCAGCACGAGCCAGGTGGTGACGGCAAAAAGGACGCGACTATTCTGGAAACGATGGCGGACAGAGAATTTGGTTTTCGAGTAGGGTAAAAGGCCACTTGTTAAACCAGAAAAGGTAAACATGTTGGTATTCTTGTGCAAAAAAGTGTACTGTTTTGCCAGTTATTCACGAATTGCGACAACTTAATAATATTTTTATTTTCCCAAATCCTCACCGTCTCACCCTTTAATTTCTTAGGTTTATTTTCTTGTCATTCACTTTTAATCCATGTTTTCGTATCTCTTACTGTGATAAATTGCGGGTGGGAAATAAAATATTTCGTGGGAATAAATTAACAATTCGTTAATACTACATATTAATTCGTTCCCTGATTTTACAAATTAATAAATTAATAAATCGTAGAAACGAATTAAGAAATTGTAGCAATGAATTATGTCCTGTTCATGTCCCGCAAAGCACCCTCACAGTCACCCAGTTTAATTCTACTTTTCTGTTTTCGTTTTGAAATGTTGTATTCAGATTGCGAATTCGAAAGTGAAAGCATCCGAAGTTATAGCAAAAGTGAACTTAATTTACAAAATTCAGATCATAAATAATGCTAGCCTACTGATGAAAAAGAAGGGATTGAATGTAAACCACTCATTACTATTTATTTAATCCTAACAAATAAGTTATTGTTAAAAACTAACTTTCCAAACAAAATGATATATATCGGTATCGGCCAAAATGAGATGAAAAAATATCGGCATATCGGGTATCGGCAAAAATCCAATATCGTGCATCTCTACTTAGAAGTATACTTTTATATACTAGAAAGTAGGCCAATTTTATTCCCAAGGAGTACTTAAATAGTACACTTACAAGTATACTACTAGTACTCTGATATTTGTATACTTACTACATAAAGTATACTAAAAATATACTTGAACTTTACTTAAGTATACTTAATAAAATAAACTTGAAGTATACTACTTTTTGGTAAGGGTTGTTCAAAATGTCTTGGTGGTAATACATGTAATTTTTTTTTCCTCATTAATCTTTCTTGTAAATGCAGTCACTCTGCGGTGAGCAGTGAAATGTGATTCAAAAATTCAGGTCCTTTCATTAGGAACTTCTTTTTTTTTTTTTTAGCTTTTTTTAACTTTAGCGTTTGTCACCATTGTGTGTTTTGTTGGTGCCTTCACTGGGGTGCTTCAAAATGGCTTTATCAAAAATGTTTTTGGACAACTGACATGCAGTACCTCCAGTGGGCAGAGATCTGCTCAGAACACAGGTGGAGAGAGAAGTGGACTGACACCAGAGCTCCGCCTCAACAGGGAACACTGTCATTAACATTCATGAAAGAAACTACCATCAATACCACCCTTAACTAATTTATAAATCACAGCAGTGCATGACACGAAAGAACAGTACTTCAAATTTCAAATTACACTTCAGTTTTTCACTTCACATTTTTTTTCTAAAACTAAAGTTTGATCTTGTAAACCACAAATCACATTTTGAGAAACTCATCAATGTTAGGTTATTTAGGAATATTGCTGTACCTTCTGAGTTGTGTGCTTCGAAATTGGTCTCAAACGGTGGGCCGAAAAACGCTGTTGTGTTTTCTCTTTTTACGAAACAGAAAGAAAATACAAGGTCAAAACATACCAAAGGTATTCAGGCCACAAAATTTACTAATAATGCTATTCAATTTAAAATGAATAATTCAATAGTGAGCTGAAGCACAAACAGTTTCATGATGGTGTGCTAACCTAGGCGGGTCTGAACAGGGTCCTGGAGTTGTTGTGGGTGTTGGAGTAGACCGTCGTGGTCTTGCAATCTCCTCGCCTGGAATATGCAAAGTGAAAATGACTAAAATGATCTACGGAGTGAAATGATGACACACATGAAGTCAATATTTTCAAATAAAAACTCACTTGACAGGTTTCGTTTCATCTGGCACTGTAACAAAGGTCACAAAAGAAGATAATGGCAATAACAATGACATTTAAAAGACCACAAATACTATAAAACATTTATATTAAAGGAGAAGTCCACTTCCAAAACAAAGATTTACATATAATGTACTCACCCCCTTGTCATCCAAGATGTTCATGTCTTTCTTTCTTCAGTCGTAAAGAAATTATGTTTTTTGAGGAAAACATTTCAGCATTTTTCTCCATATAATGGACTGCTATGGTGCCCCGATTTTGAACTGCCAAAATGCAGTTTAAATGTGGCTTCAAATGATCCCAGCTGAGGAAAAAGGGTCTTATCCAGCGAAACAATGGTTGTTTTCACTAAAAAATTATTATAAAATTTAAATACTTTTTCATCTCAAAAGCTCGTCTTGCCTTTCTCTCCCTGAACTCTGTGTATTCTGGCTCAAGACAGTTAGGCTATGTCGAAAAACTCCAATCATATTTTCTCCCTCAACTTCAAAATTCTTTTCAAAATCATCCTACATCGCTGCAGAAGTACCGACCCAGTCTTTGCAAAGTGAACATGCAAAGAAGATCAAACACCCTCAATAAAAAAGGTAAAACAGCGATATAGGACAATTTTGAAGTTGAGGGAGAACATGAGATGGGAGTTTTTTGACATACCCTAACTGTCATGAACCAGAACAAAAACAGTCCAGGCAGAGAAAGACAAGACGAGCGTTTGACAATGAAAGTATATAAATTGTATTATTTTTATGAAAATAGGCGATCGTTACGTTAGATAAGACTCTTCTTTCTCGGCTGGGATCGTTTACAACCGCATTTGGGATCGTTTGAAGCCGCATTTAAACTGCATTTTGGAAGTCCAAAATCGGGGCACCAAATGCTGAAATGTTTTCCTCAAAAAACATAATTTCTTATGTTCTTAAGTAAGAAAGACATGAACATCTTGGATGACAAGGGGGTGAGTACATAATATGTGAATCTTTGTTTTGGAAGTGGACTTCTCCTTTAACTGACACGATGCTTTGACATTCACACATGCATTACTATAAAACACCAACTCCTACATGCCTGTGAAGCTATGTGTTGCACTTATTTGATAAAAAAAAAAAAAATAGTATTAAAGTTTGTTTTCTATTTTAAAATATATTTTAATACGCAATCATTACTCCAGTCTTCAGTGTCACATGATTCTTCAGAAATCATTCTAATATGCTGATTTGCTGCTCAAGAAACATTTATTATTAACAATGCTGAAACAGTTTTGCTGCATAATCTTTTTGTAGAAACTGTGATACATTTGTCTTTACTGTCACTTTTGATCAATCTAATGCATCCTTGCTTAAAAAAGTAAAAAAGAAACCAAAAAAATCATGTGATCCCCAAAACTGTGCATAATTTATTAAAACACAAAAATTCTGAGAGATAACAGGCAGAGGGTATTATTTGGCACCTGGACATTGTTTTCCATTAGTTACATTTATCACAGCTGATGAGGGACAAACATCTTGAGCTAATGGAAAACAGAGTCCAGGTGCCAGCGCTGGAACATTCACATCCAACATGCTGAAGCTGCGGATGATATCAAGAATCTAATGATTCACTCATATTGATCCATGAAGGTACCAAGCTGTCAGTACAGCAGTAACACAGCATAAAGCATCATCAAAATGTAAGGTTCGACTTAAAGGAACACTCCACTTTTTTTGAGAATAGGCTCATTTTCCAACTCCCCTAGAGTTAAACAGTTGAGTTTTACCATTTTTGAATCCATTCAGCCGATCTCCGGGTCTGGCGGTAGCACTTTTAGCATAGCTTAGCAGAGACCATTGAATCTGATTAGACCGTTAGCATCTTGCTCAAAAATGACCAAAGAGTTTCGATATTTTTCCTATTTAAAACTTGACTCTGCTGTAGTTACATCGTGTACAAAGACGGACGAAAATGAAAAGTTGCGATTTTCTAGGTCGATATGGCTAGGAACTATACTCTAATTTCGGCGTAACAATCAAGGAACTTTGCTGCCGTACCATGGGTGCAGCAGGCGCAATGATATTATGCAGCCGTCAACTTTGCTGGCTGCAACTCTGCATCTACACAAACTTAGTGCCGGTCACTTTCAGGCACTGCGTAATATCATTGTGCCTGCTGCACCCATGGTACGGCAGCAAAGTTCCTTGATTATTACACCAAATATAGTTCCTAGCCATATCAGCCTAGAAAATCGCAACTTTTTATTTTCCGTCAGTCTTGGTACACAATGTAACTACAGAAGAGTCAAGTTTTAAATAGGAAAAATATCGTTATATGGCCATTTTTGAGCAAGATGCTATCGGTCTAATCAGATTCAATGATCTATGCTAAGCTATGCTAAAATTGCTACTGCCAGACCCGGAGATCGTCTGAATGGATTTGAAAATGGTAAAACTCAACTGTTTAACTCTAGGGGAGTTGGACAATGAGCCTATTTTCAAAAAAAAGTGGAGTGTTCCTTTAAAAAAGGCTCTACTGCGCATGCGATAGCAGCATCAAATCCCTGTTTCATACGTAAAACATTTTTGTAGTTGTTTTTGATATTTACAACATCCATACTTACTGGACTTCGCCTCTGAGATCAGCAAAAAAGGAGAAAGAACAGACCTGGTCAGAAAGCGAGTGACAGTATTAACAAAATATAAATAATGCCTGTGATGGATCTTTCCACACCTAATGCATACAGACCAAACCAACAACACATGTTGTTGGTTGTGTTTACTGTTTCTTAATATCTAGACTGGCAAACCTGGGCTACTAATTGTACGTGGTATTAAAAAGTTAAATAAAACTGTAGAAGCACACTTCTGCATTATACATGAAGCATAAATGCATTATAAATGTGTTTCTGTAACTCAGGGTAATAGAAATATCATGCTCATAGGTTTGTATAACTTCGATGCAGTGTACTGCTTTTGATAAAAGTGTCTGCAAAGTTCATAAACGTAAATGCACATAATTCAAATAATGTAAATACATTCTGTTTATGATTATGAATTTATGATTGACGCACATCTCTGTCAGTATTTATTGAAACATAACTGTATATATGCTGCACCTAGTGCTGCACAATTAATCAAATTTCTAATCGTGATTACAATTACAGATGCCACAATTATGTAATCGTTCAAGGGCGCAATTATTTAAAAAAAAAAAATTCACTTACATTATTCTGCTTGCTTAAAATGTGGGGGTGTTTTTCCTACAGGTTACCTTAAGGG
This sequence comes from Cirrhinus mrigala, assembly GCA_036247105.1. Lineage (NCBI taxonomy): Eukaryota > Metazoa > Chordata > Actinopteri > Cypriniformes > Cyprinidae > Cirrhinus > Cirrhinus mrigala. Next base: position 10,379,131 of record CM070008.1, read on the forward strand.
TTTTTTTTTTTCATTGTTTTAATTTTTACATTTGTACTTTTTTATATTTAAAGAAGAAACTATATATAAAAATGTGGCATGCAGTGCTTTAAACAATGGTATAAAGATATTTAAAACATAATTAAATGTAAATTGTGATAATCATAAATAATAATTGCAATTACAATTTCAAGGTAATAATCGACAATTATAATTTTTGTCATAATCGTGCAGACCTAGCTGCACCAATATTAAAATTCTTACCTATAGTGTTTATCAGATATGATTATTTTCATGTTATAGTGAATAATCTATACTCAAGAATATTTTGTCTGAATATCTTCAACAAAATATTCATTTTCAAATAGTGCACATGTACAAGGCATCACACCATAAAAAAAAAAATTATGAAATAATAATATAATGTAATAATAAACTACCATTCAAAAGTTTGGGGTAAGATTTCTTTTAAAAAAAGAAAAAACATTTTTATTTAGCAAGGATGCATTAAATTGATCAGTGACAGTAAAAAACTTTAATTAAAAAAAAACAAAAAGCAAAAAACAAAAAAAATCAAAGATAATTCAAATAATAATCATAAATATATAATAATCAGAAATATTTCCTGATCACCAAATCAGCATATTAGAATGATTTCTGAAGGATCATGAAAATTCAGCCAAAGCTAAAAAAGCTATTAAAATGGAAAACAGTTATTTGAAAATATAATAAAATGTCATAATATAATAAAAAAATTTAATTAATATTACTTTTGTACTCTATTTTTGATCACTGCAGCCTCAGTAAGCATAGGTGATTTCTTTTCAAAGCATCAAAAAATCTTACTGACTCCAAACTTTTGAACAGTAGTGTATTTATGCGTGTAAAAAAATGGATGTTTATTTTAAGATTTGCTAAACATTACATATAACAGTGTTATTAGATTATTAGTGATTTTAAAGATTAACTTCACGTGAGCAATGGATATAAATAAGTGAAAATATATATCCAATATCGACCAACGGCAACCAATAAATAATAAAAATCACTGATATGCAGTATCATGTATCCCTACATTATTAAACATCTTAAACTAAAGATCTGACTGATTGACCATTTGCTGTTACAATCCTAAGAGCTAAGATACGTAAACAAAACTAAGGTAAAATCATGAATGTGACAAATATAACGCAATTCTAACTGCATCTTTAAAGGTCTAAGAAAGTGTAAAAACACTTGCTTACCGGACTCTTTCTCTGCGTGATGAAACAAACAGAAGAACAGAGGATATCATCTATTTGAATGTGAATATTGCTGTGGGACAATAGCTCTGTAAAGCATAACTCTGACACTAACCAGTGGAGAAGGAGAGATCGCCAGCGTCCCCACTGAAGCCTTCAGCTCATCCATAGTAGACACTGTGCAGTTCCCACTGTTTGCTGCCAACGGCTTGATCTTGATCTTAAATTTCTTCCCATGCTCCTCCTCTCCCTCTGACTCACTGGAGGAGAAGAACGTCTTGACTTTTGGAGCTGGTGAGTCTTGTTAAAGAAGATTTGTTTCCAAAGCTTTTAGCCTTTTTTTTTTTATCAAATTAAAGGTCAGAAAGATGAGAAACAATACAGATTGGAAGGATATTTCCCCCTTGCTCTCCGGGTTTAACGCTGTAACCCTCATCATCCACATCAGGAGAGTTCTGTTACAGAACAGATAAACAGATGAGGAATTACATTCACAGGAACTATAAAGAAAATATGAAAAATCAGCATTCTGGAGATTTACTTACATATCGATCCCAGTCGATCTCACCGTAGAAGCCATTAGGAGCACCATTGGCTTTTTTCTGGAAATGCAAGGACATTGTAAGAAAAAAACAAAAAAAACAATGATGTATTATTTCAAAACAATGCTTAAGGGGTGTTTGTTTTCACAGTCATGAATTATGCTGTACTTACAGATTTGTCTTTGTCTGGTGATCCACTGAAAAATAAGAAAGCAAAGGTTCAGATTTCAGATATATAACTAAATGATGAGTATAAACAATAAGTATACACAATATTCTTAATACGCATAAAGATAATATAATGTGATTGTGTGACCCTACACAAAGTTTGTTACTGTATATGTTCAGTCTCAGCTTCAGATGCTAATCCACACTATTTACTGACCATTTTTTATACACACTGTAAACAAAAACTGGCTGAAAATGATCTTCAGTATAACTGGTTGGCTGATATGCAACATCCCAAAGGCAGGTATACGTTTTTTTTATATACAAATTGTTTGTGAGGTCAACAAATTTTCAGAAAATCTTTTTATAAGAAACTTGAGGGCCAATTAACTAGATCAGCAAAAGCAAAATTATATATTATGCTTTCAGAGTTTTTTGTTTTTTTTGTGTGTGTGTGTGATAAAAACTGGTACTTATCATTTATGAAACGAAAGAGATACTTATTTCCCAATAATTACAGCTTTTTGTGGAAATTTGTGGCTTTTTTTGCCAGTCAGGGCTACTATTATGGTATATTATCCATTTTAGATTGACATGTCCCTAGAATTGTGTTTTTTAACCACTAAGGGACCTCAGCAAACTATCAAGGGGGGCTAAATATGACTTTTAATTATTCAAAAAAAAAAAAATGCTAAGAAAAAAAGCATTACAATAAGCCAAAACCACTAAAAATTAGGGCTGGCAAACGATTAATCGCAAACAAAATAAAAGTTTGTGTTTGCCTAATATATGTGTGTGTAATTATTACGTATATATAAATACAAGCACATTCATGTATATATTTAAGAAATATTTACAAGTATATGTATTTATTATAATTTTTTTTAGAATTTATATTATATATATAAATAAAAATATTTTGGACATAAATAACATATTTCTCTTAAATATATACATGAATGTGCTTGTATTTATATATATAGATTAATCGCCAGGCCTACTAAAAACGTATTAAATATTTTTCAATTTAATCAAACTTTTTTCACAATTCACAATGTTTTGAAAGACCTGGATATGATGATGCCTCATTAAAACAAACAAACAAACAAACAAACAAACAAACAAACAAAAAAAAGAGTTCTAGCCCTGGAAATGAACAAACTCTGTATAACTCTATGGGCAGAATTATAATGAATATACCTTTTGTGGTTATGCCTGACTCTAAAATATTTTATCTCAGAAATTGTGACCAAAAATACTTTCTTATCCAGTAAATCATGTAAAACTAGAAAAATCATGGGGCCTTCAGATATTGTTGTGGACAATAAGGGCCCAGGAGTCAAAAAAGTTGAGAACCACTGCAGTAAACAACATGAAAACAATGCCAATAGTAAAAGACTGGTTCTTCTACTACAGCACTTCTGACACAGAGCCAAGTCTTAGCAATGCATTATAATTATAGAAAGCACAATTCAGTGTACAGCTGATGTCCACGGTCACATCACGGACTGTTCTTACTCACGTGGAGTCACTGTCCTTTTCTTTCTTCCGTATCCCGAAGGCCTTTCGGGTACGCTTTTTCAGTCCTGTGAAAAGTCATCAGGAACAAAATAATACACAGCTCTTTTAGTGCCACATGTGACAAGAAAAACAGCATCAGTTGATCTAGAAGTGCTGATGAAATATAACAAGTATACATGCATAAAAATATATATATATATTGGTTTGGGGTTGGTAAGATTTTAACCTGTATTTATTTGTTTATACAGTTGAACAGCAATTATTTTATATTTATACATTTCAAGATAACTGTTTTTTATTTGTATATATTTTAAAATGCCATTTATTCCTGTGATGCAAAGCAAATTTTCAACATCATTACTCCAATCTTCAATGTCACATGTTCCTTCAGAAATCATTCTAATATGCTGATTTGTAAACTAACCCCAGTCCTTCTTTTGAACAGTATTGTGTTTATAATTTTCTCTTTTTGTACTGGCAATAGTCCTATAATTTAATTGTTTTAATGTCGCGAAGAAATATGTATAGCTTGAATGCACTTCAAATCACTTTGGATTAGAGCATCTGTATGTATACCAGCAAAATGCAGTTGCAAAATGTTTTTAGATAAAGTATGTCACACTGCTGACACTGTTTGTTAGCAACTACCCAAACTTCACTAGCATCTGAAAAACAAATGCACTATTCAGTCACCAGGGGAGTGACATTTCACATAAATATTTCATCATCTGCAACTAAAAAATGCAAAAACATTTATCCCCAAGACCTCATTCTAAGTGGACTGAATTAAATGTTTTTCTTTTTTTTTTTTTTTTAAATATTTGCATCAAGGCAACATTACTCTGTAACTTTGTACTGGGATTCAAAGTGCATGTTCAACCTGGATGACCGAATTTTGCCATGCAGTCATTTACAGGTGGAAGGGTGTCAGCAGCAACAATTACGCAAGATCTAATGCCAGTTAACTTTTATGCAGAAACAAAAGCTCTTGAGGAGGCATCATGGTCGATACTACCAGATAAGTCACAAGACTTTTTTGCCTGGAGATCTTGGCATGATGGCATATGGGACGGCTTGAGGGGCTCAGTGCCAGTGTAAAAGCCTGTAGTTGTGGGTTCACCCATCATGCCTCTAGTCTAAAAGACCTTTAGGGAATAGCTGACATTTCCTCCTCCGCTTGGCTAAACATGAAGCAATTAAGTCGTGTTACAACAAAACAAATATGAGGAGATGAAACTGCATGCAGCTTGCTTACTACCCTCAACACTTAAATTCTAAAATGCCACTTAATAAGTACAGTTTTGTAAAATTAGATTCAAAGAACAGTTCAACCACTAACAAGATGTCGTTATGCACCCTTGTGTCACTCAAAACCTGTATGACTTGCTTACTCCTTAGAGCACAAAAGGAGAAATTTTGAGAAATGTGCTGGTTGCTCTTTACAGTAATTGATTGCACTGATAATCAATGTGGACTGTAGCTTTCAAGCTTCACAAAAAAAAACACGTCATAATGATGGTCCATACAACACATACACTACATTCAAAGTCTTCCGAAGCCATTCAATAGCTTGGTTTGGGAAACCAATTAAAATTTAAACCATTATTCACTCATTTGTGGAGAAACAGGCATTTTTAACCATTATGAACCTGATCACTAGTGAATCGGTTTTACTTAAACTTGCTTATCTCAAAAAAGGTAATGAGAAAGGTATCAAATAATTTATTAAAAAGGTGCTACTTCTAGAGGCCAGTAATATATATATATACTGTAAAAAAGTAACTTTTGCTCATCATATCTACATTTATTTGATCACTATAGTAAATACAGTAAAAGTATGAAATATTAAAGTTTTAAAAAACTGTTTTCTGTTTGAATTCATTTAAATTAATTACTCCAATCTTCAGTGTCACATGATTCTTCAGAAGTCATTTAATATGGTTTGTTGCTCAAGAAACATTTATTGGAAAAAAAAAAAAAAAAAAAAAGGAAAACAGACGTGCTGATAAATATTTTTGTGGAAACTGTGATACATATTTGAAGATGAATAGAAGGTTCAAAAGAATAGCATTTACTTGAAATATACATTTCTTTTTTTAAAAAAGGAAAAATATTATTTTAAATTACTGACCCCAGACTTTTGAATGACAGTGTATATGGAACTTCTGCATCCTATATGTGACCCTGGACCACAAAACCAGTCATAAGTAGCACGGGTATATTTGTAGCAATAGCCAACAATACATTGTTTGGGTCAAAATGAGCAATTTTTCTTTTATGCCAAAATTAGGATATTAGGTAAAGATTATGTTCCATGAAGATATTTTGGAAATTTCCTATGGTAAATATATCAAAACTTTGATAAGCATTGCTAAGAACTTCATTTGGACAACTTTAGGCAATTTTCTCAATATTTAGATTTTTTTGCACCCTCAGATTCCAGATTTTCAAATAGTTGTATCTCAGTCAAATATTGTCCTATCTTAACAAACCACACATCAGTTGAAAGCTTATTTATTATATATAGATATTTATTTGTATATTTATTATATTTAAATTTAATGATGTATAAATCTCAATTTCGAAAAATTTACCCTTATGTGGTCCAGGGTTACATATGAAGTATGACAGCTCCAGTTCTCACTCATTGTTAGTGCATGGAAAAGACTAACACATCTATTCTCCAAAATTTCCTAATTTTTTCTAGGAAATAAAAACAGGTTTCGTACTATACGAGGATGAATAAATGATGACAAAATGAACTTTTTTTTGGGTGATCTATCCCTTTAAATTAGAGGAACTAAATCATGGCATGAAGTGACCTATAAGATCATGAGGGTGGGACTGTGGACCACAGAGCAAAAGCACACAAGCATCCTGATGGCAGATTTATTTTGTGCACTGGACCTCATGTGTAAATCTGGCCCACTGAAAACCCTACATTTAAATGTGCCATCATGATGTTTGTGTGTGTCACGGTGCAAATACACATGCCCACTGGCCATACAACGTGAGACACATAATCCTTCACCTCCTTCAAGGAGACAGACACCAAAACAAGCATGTGCTGCATTCGGATGTCATGTACAGTACAGCCGGCTAGGGAACATTAGCACGCTAATAAATAATCTCAACAGACAAACGATGAATTTAAGGGCCCGAAGTGGATTTTTTTTTTTTTTTTACCTTGCATCATGGTTGCAGCACTTCATTCCTCGGTTTCACGCGAGCAAACAAACTGACACGAGATACAGCAGTGATCCGGTAACCGGTCGTTAAAGGAAAGGCTCATACTGCCCAGCCCCTCACGTCCTCGTCCCTCGGGTTTCCCGGTAACCGGTGGGTTAGGCCCCGGGCACCGCCGCATCAGCAGCATCCACACACGCCATCATCACAGAGGGGATGCTGAGGACAGCCGATGAACGGAGAATGAGAGTGTGGGAGGGTCGCGTAATTACGAACCGTACTATGGCGGAGGCTTTGCTCATGAATATTAATAAGGTCATGGTTGACGTAGGTTGGTAACCTTCCAGGACCGTCCAGTCAGGTAACGAATTGATATTCATGAGCCAAGCCTTTCAATGTAGCAGGATTCGTTGGTTCGCAGATTCACTAGTGTTCTACGCCACTCCGTCAGCAAATCAGATGGACCTGCGTCACGTTGCGTAATTAATATTCATGACCTAAGCTAAGCCGTAGTAGGGTACGTACATTCACAAAAGGCATAAGGGGGCAAACGGACTCTGGCCTGAACGATATTTATACAATGAAGCGCCGCCTACTGGTAGACCAAAGTCTGAGGCCACAAGTTAAAATACTTAAGATGAGTATTGATATATTTTATTTTCTAATTAAATTTTCAGTATAACAGTTTATATCTTCCTTCAAATTATACTCAGTGCTTTGATGTCATAATCCTTGAAATGTTTTGCTGAAAATGTACATACCTTCAGGCTATCCAAATAATGTTTTTTTTTTTTTTTTTTTTTAAAGTAAAAAGTTGTGTGTTTGTAGAAAGCAAATCCATCATTAAGATATTTTAACTTTAAACCGTCACTTATGGCCTGAATACCAGTCCATATTAACACTTCATCCAGCAAAAATGTCAATGCCTTGTTGTCTTTTGGCATCAAAATACACCATTTTAGCCAGAAGCAATGGTTTGAATGTAAAAACATCTTAATAGTGATCTTGTTTCTTACAAACACGCAGCTTTTTGCTTCACAAGACATTAACCGATGGACTGGGGTGTTGTGGATTACTTGTGGATTATTGTGATGTTTATTTATTTATTTATTTTTTTTTTTCAGCTGTTTGGACTCTCTTTCTGATGGTACCCATTCACTGCAGAGGATCCACTGGTGAACAAGTGATGTAAATATATATTTCTCCAAATCTGTTCAGATGAAGAACAAACTCATCTGGTAACCACAGGTGAGTAGATGTTCTGGGTAAACTATTCCTTTAATGTCCATTAATCTGTGATTTCCCCCTTTTCTCCACATCCATTTGATGCTTTAGGGTGCTAAAACACCCATTTAATAATTTAATAATCACAAGTTTAATTTTAAATAAGTGTCAAATTTAGGTCTAAAATATACATCTTCGTATTTTATTGAATTGAAAGTTTTCAGTCTCTTAAATGATTGGTGCACATGATGCACGTCGTCACGCATTGCTAAAGTTGTTTTGCAACAGAGGTACCATATACAGCCACTAGGGGTCAGCAGCCAAAACTGAATTTCAGATCGTGAAAAAGACAGAAAAATAGGGCCAATGAAATCTTTAAATCTTGTCAACAACTACTGGAATGTCTCATATGAAATGACAGGTAGGTCAAGAGTCATTTCACAGAAATTACACCAACAACACCAAAGTAGGTTAGTAAACAGGAATAAACACTATTTATTTCAGATTGTAGAGAAAATTGAAAGAATTTGTGTAACTTACAGTCAACAATCTATTGTACACCCAGCTTTTTTGTTTTAAAATAAAGATTAAATGGCATTAGAATTGTACATTTTATTTATAAATTACATTAAAATAGAGTACACTGTGAATAAAGGATGCAGTTCATGGAAAAAAAGTTTTATTAAATTAGGGAATGCATGAAACCCACAATTATCAATTTTTATTAATAACTAAAATTGTCAGTGATAGAACATGAGAACATTTTATGGTTACACTTTATTTTCAGTATGTGTACTTACAGTGTACTTACTAAAGAAAGTACTGGTAGTATAAGGTAACTACAAGAGTTAAGGTGGGTAGGTTTGGGGTTAGTACCCATTACCCAGTTTTTGTAATTGCTATAATAAGTACCTAGTATGTACACATGGAACAGGACTGTAAAATAAAGTTCTATCTTTTATGTTTGGTAATATGTTTAGCAGTGTGGCACAGTCTACTGTGCAAGACGTCATTTAGTCTGTTTGCAGATTGTTTGACGTTTTGTTTGTGGTGCTGCTGGGTGAGAGAGAAGATTAGATGCAGTCAACAGATTACCTTTCAAATCTCCTAAACTACTCTGTACGTAAGCCTGCTTGCATACATGTGCATGCACTGTGCAAATAGTTAGATTTGCCACATTCAAAAGATAAGAAATCATTTCTACAATAAGGTTTTGTTTCATTAGTGGCACACATGAGTTTCTCTTTACTCTATATTGTTCTTATAGGCCAATATGCATCATTTCAACAAATATTGAAAAATATTTATATATAAAACAGGTTTAGATATGCAGTATGGTGGCATATGCCTGACCTTATTCGAACTGCCTCACTCTCTGTCAACAAACTCATTGTTTTATTCTCCTTGAATGAATTCTGTGAAAGCATCATCAGATACGCAGCTTGGCCCCCATCTTGGGTGCATGATAAACGATCGTGCTGTCAGGAAGTTCGGCCTTTTCTATGAAGGGAAAGTGATCAGACTTGTTTTTCGCCTTGATCGCTTCCTCCTCTGGAGCTGAGGGCCCTAAGAAAAGCCTCTAGTGGCCCACATGTATTGAGTTTCCACGTGCTGCACTCTGGAACAACAAGCGCTTTGACGTCAAATGCTGCAAACGTTTTGTGGAGCTCCCAAAAAAAAAATTCCCAAGCTTTCATGGCTCCTGACAAGGGGGCGATGGAAAAAGTTGACCCGAGTGTCACGGGATTTTTAGTAAGAAGTCACTGTACCCTAAATAGCACGTCCCAAGCATCTTCCCTATGTTCTCTGATAACCAAGACCCCCTCCTCTTGCCTCTTTTTTGTTCTTTCAAGCGGGTACTAATATTAACAACACCACGTCAGAAAACATATTTCAGTGAACTGCTATATTTACCAGACTTACCTGTGTAAAACTTTCCCACCACACTCTAAAAAATACATCTAGGGGACACATTGGTTGCAAGTTAATCATTCTGATTTATTGATTTAATTAAATATTGCAAATATTATTTTGGCGAGTTCTGTTGACATGATGTTGATCAACTTAATATTGCATGTAATTTAAATTGACATGTCTGATTTAACTGAAATTTTTATTCAGTTTGTTGTAGTACCTTTGCCTTGTAATATTAACTTTTGTCTTTTTGCCTTTAGTACTAATTAAAATTTTCTTGATAACTTTAAAAACTTGGCAGTAGATTTCTAGTTCTCAGCATGCTTTGATGAGGACTGGGTAAGGAGAATAATTACGTGCTATTTTATGTGTTTTCAATATGTGACGAGTTGGGAGTGAGAACGTTGGCAAAAAAAGCTACGCAAAATCAGAGACAGATTTCCAGAAATGCGATTTGAATGGGATTTCAAACCAAATATAAATGTAGCTTAAAACGGATTATTTAAAAAAATTATGGGATTTCATGTGCTTTTTTTTGCCATTCACACTTACGAAATATAATTGGATTCCAATCGGATATGCACAAATTGGATTTGGACTGACAGTCTGAACAAGTCTTAAGTCTCTGATATTCTGGAGCCAGTTGCATGAACATAGCCACCATGTTAAGACTGTGTATAAAGAACTAGTTGGACCAACTAGCAATTAGTCAAGTTATAATCAATCTTACATTTCAGATTCAAATTAAGCCAATCTACCATTTTATGTAACTTAAGTTATGACCAGGCTTTTAAGACTATTCTAAGCAGTTTATGCAACCGGCCCCTGCTCCTCACGTATGACTAGCGATGACTCTATCTCTAGACACAATCCCAGTCGAATCAAATGTTTTATATCTCAAGGGTGGCGTCCATGATATCCTGAGATGTTTAATAACAAATTTAAATTCAGTCAGTGCAAACACATTGTTCACTAGGCAAAGGTCATCCGGCTTAAGCTGATCACCGTCATTACTGGTAAACTTTGGCATAAATGTTACTCAATGAAAGCAGACTTGCCATGCAGGATGCGCTTCGGTTGTTTCTGGGTGGTGGCAGATGTCACGTCTGCATGATCTGTACTCTGATATGTGGTAAATGAGTGCATTGGTTGATTCTGTTGTTGGTGTTTTGTTATGTCTGCGCAAACAGGGGAAATAGCTAACAAGTGATACATAACTGTAAAGTTGGTTTAAACATTCCACCCCTTTTATGTAATAAATGCAATCGTGTGCCATTAGTGTGTCATAATCCTTTGGATTTCTGTTTGTTTTAGGGGCAAATACACTTCTGAGTTCTTACGCCACTGCTAGTTTTGAATGAACACATTAACAAAAATCCAAAATACATACAAAATTATATATTAACAGAGCCTGATAGCTCAACCATGCATCTCACAGCTAGGTGGAAAACATTTATCTGAATAATCTACTGAAGCAAAATTGCCTGATTGCATAATTGCAGTTACATAACACACATTTTTATGTAGCTGTATTATGGTTTATAGTATGTGCACCACTATTCTAGACTATCTGACTCTAAGAAATAAAACAACAATTACAGACCAAACATTTCCATTTATTTCTCTTTAATCTCTTTTTTTGGACAAATAGGAAATGTGCAACACATCTTTAACAGAGGTTTAATACTAAAAATGATAATATCATATAATAATAAATATAATAATAATAGAGATTACAGTGATTCCACCAGTGAAATCACAGTTGTTCTACAGTGTGCATGTTCATCATTGGCTTCACAATGACAAACATGAGTAAAAAAGACAAAGGCTGAAGTTTCAGCTTCATATCGTAACCATGAATTTGATTTGGGTGAATTACACATCTGTGGCAAACCGTAGCCAAGCTTCTTTGAATAATAGTCCTCCACTGATTAAAAAAATGCATTAACATAAAGGGTAAGCAAAAGCAAACAGTGTACATACTGTTAGGAAAGAAAGATACTCGTTTAAGTCGATTGAAAGGCTAATCTCAATCAGAATGACGCACGTTAACCACATCCCGTTCCTGACCAGTAAGAGCATACATCAGGAGGAACCACACTGTTTGACATCAGCGATTGTGTAATTGAGGTTTATTGTTGACATTGTTCTGTGAATATTAAAAGCTTAGATTCTAAAAAATGGGAGGCGTAAGAGAAAAATTGAATAGGGATTTAAGTAGGGAGTTTCAATTTTTAATGTCAAATCTTTAGTCTCTTTTGTTGCTTTGACACGGATCTTACTGACATTTACAGACACAAAGAGGTCATTTAAATAGATGGCATATAAAAAACAATTAGTTATAAATCAGTTTAATATCGCTATTGGGTGTTGGGCTGCTTGTTTCCCATATTAAAGTGGTTAAAAGAAATAATCTGGGTTTAATAGTGCATCTTAATTGACAGCATCACAGATACAATAAGGTACTTATTATAATAGCTCCTTCTGTACTTATAATGGCTCTTACAATGGAAGTACAAAAAAAACTAAATTATTTTCTGTGGTAATTAACACAATCGCCATAAATACAGTTGAAAGAGCTTAATTTCTATTCTCCCCAGAGCATTTCTTTAAGAGAAACCACTTAAATGCTGGACTCTTTGGATCCTGTTTTTAGTTAATATACGACATAAAATGTGACACGAATCGTACCAGAGGAATCGCTTTATAAGAACGCCTTTTAAAAGAGAAAGTACAAAGGTTTTGTATTACTTGAATAAAGTATGCTGGCACAAGAACTAGATTATTCTGTTGTCCAAAATTCAGGAAGACTGCAGTTCCCAGTACACGACTGGGAATTACATGCTTTTGCTTTCAGCATGACAACATTTCTCATGTCTGTTTTCAAAAGTGTAGTTGGATGTGACACTGAAAAGTCACAAAGCGCACAAAGTACAAAAAAGTAGTCACTTTTTTACAAAAGAGTCACTTGTAGTACAAACCCCTCTTACAAGAGGGTCAGCATTTCTCCTTCGCAGAAACCCACTCCAACATTCAGATCAGACTGCAACGTCTGATTAGGAAAATCCAGCTTATGGCACTTTCGGTACGGCCGTCCTTCTGTCCACTCCTGGAAACATAAATGGATTCCTGCAAATTCCAACTTGCGTAGGATGTTCGCTCACTCCCGTTTTGGGCTCTGAAAGTCCCAAGACACAGTGCTCCTCTGAGGGATTCTCAGGTAGCAGGAGAATAACGTTCCTCCACTTTGCTTTGTCATCAAAAAAGGCCAACATGACAGCCATTTGTAGTGAGTTGCTACGTCTCGGCGGATGAAGGCGAATGCGTCACTATCTCCACACAGTCTGTTTCTGACAGGTTCTCTGTATCCTGCTTGGCTTCTTCCTCAACCTCCAACTCGAACTGAAACTTGTCTCCACCATCAGTTCCTGTTTCGAAGAAGGGCGGGGAGGGACTCTGTGGTATCATGCTGTGGTACCAGTTCCTGTTTTCCTCTAAAGTGTCCAAGATATCCTGCGCATCTGGATGCACCAGGTCTGCCCAGGTCTCCCATAGGGGATGCACGATGTAATCAATGAAACCAACCTAAAAAGAAAACCAAAAAATTAGTCTCTTCTAGAAATTGCTTGAATTGACCAATCCCTTGTAAAAAAGAAAAAACGCACACCTGAGACTTCTCTACTGAAGCGGTGTGTTTGTCACACATCGGGCTGATCTCCATGCCTCGCTCTCTTTCTCGGTCACCCTGGTGGAAGAACTCTTCCATAATGCGGTCCGTCCATTGGCGGTACAGATCTAATGGCTTGGTGGGATTGCTGAGATCGGCACAGTGAACCATATTTCGTAGGACCTGTGGACATTATGAGACAGGACGTTGAATGATATTGACTTGAGGAACTAGTAGTGAAGAAATTGTGGTTGAGAACACAAAAGCCAGGACTCACCTGTATCCTGTCCGTATAGTTGTCAAGTAGCAACACTCCTGAACTGGTCACCTTCTTGGTCTCGACCATTGTCTTTAAGTCCGCCAGTAAGCTCATGTGTTTGGACATGTCTGTTGCTAGTACCTACGGAAAGAGATGGAGGCTTAGGGTGCTGTAGAACATTTGCTTTGTTCCAAAAAAGAACTCAAATTGTTACAATGTTACATTTTATCACTAAATTGTTACAATGTTGCATTTTCTTCACTATAGTGTTACAGTGTTGCATTTTATCACTAAATTGTTACAGCGTTGCATTTTCTTCACTAAATTGTTACAATGTTGTATTTTAATCACTAAATTGTTACAATGTTGTATTTTCTTCGCTAAATTGTTACAGTGTTGCATTTTATCACTAAACTGCTACAATGTTACAATTTTGTCACTAAATTGTTACAGTGCTGCACTTTCTTCACTATATTGTTACAGTGTTGCATTTTATCACTAAATTGTTACAATGTTCTGTTTTCTTTACTAAATTGTTAGTGCTGCATTTTCATCACTAAATTGTTACAATGTTGTATTTTCTTCACTATATTGTTACAGTGTTGCCTTTTCATCACTAATTTGTTACAGTATTGCATTTTCGTCACTAAATTGTTACAGTGTTGCATTTTATTCACTATATTGTTACAGTGTTTTGAGAGCATTTTATTCATGCTCTCAAGGCAACATCTCAAAATGTGTCACATGTGAATAGAACTGTCCTCTCAATGATCAAAGTGATTGTTTTGGTGTGAATTTGAGCATGATTGCTATGTTCATCTATGCGCAAAACCGAACTCAGTGAGAAAATGCTTCAGGTTTCGAAACAAACACTCCTACTCTACAAATTTCAAATACACATGGGAGTTTCGTTTGAGGGCAAAAAGTTGCCCACACAGATTTTCCTTGTGTTCGAATTTGCCACTTTGACCGTCAAAAAGCTGCTTGGTTTGAAGGTAACTTCTGTGTGAGCTGTGTGAATGCTAAAAACGTAAAGAGGACAACGTCAAATGCCTACCATATCGATGACCATTTTCCTGAGAGTCTGTCGCTGCTTCTTGGAGAGGTTTTGGAAGATATCGCAGTTTTCCCCTTGCAAGAGCTTGAAACCGACCGCTAGGTGATGGTTTTCCAGAACAGACTCATCATTGTACATGAGCGCCAGCTCAGAGTCTGCAGCAAAGACAGGCCACGATGTTTATAAGAGACATGAAACAGTCATAACATTGAGGCTTTGTTCTCCCATATGGTTTGCGTTTCAATAACTGCAGCAGTAAGCACGCATAGCCTTCAATATGTAGATAAAAACACACTCACTGGTATTAATTAGGAACTGGTTTGAGACCCCTGGGTGGTCCACGTCATGGATGGCTGCTGCAAAGATAGCGGCCAGGATCTCCAGGTCTGTAAAGACCGCCTGTGGATAATAATGGAGAAAGACAGCGTTATACGACCCGGATCAACTTTCCCCAATGCACTGGACTGAGTAAAGCATGTTGCACGCAGTTTAAGTATTGTAACACGACTCTGCTAGTTGAAACAGTTTCAGTTTTGACTCTGTTTGCCACTGACCTTTAATAAAACAAAAATATTTTGCAGATAAAAGACAACTTGTCTTTCAAGTTTCATTTTTGCATTTAAAGAAGACAAAGCAAGATGAGCTGCAGACAAAACATTGCACGCTGTTTAGAGATTAGAGGGATCGTGCATCAGGAAAATGAGTGAGAAAGCAGTTCAAAGGGCTTCAGAAACAGCTATGATTGGCTGTAAATGTAGAAGAAAAAAGGTTTTAATATTTTTTCTTTTGTTTCGATTTTATTCTCTTATTTCATTTGTTTTGTTATTTAAATTGTATTATCTTATTTTTATGCATTTTAATTTTTTGCATTTATTTGCATTTTAATCACTTATAAATACTTTAGTAAATTCCTTTATTTCTATTTTATTCTTTTATTTTTATATTTTATTCTTTTATTTTGTTTTATGTATTTTTTGTTTATATCTAATTGTTTTTTTTATGCATTTACATTTTTCATTTTTCTTTACATTTTATTCTCTCATATTTAAACATTTTAATTTTTTTTTTATTTATTTGTATTTTAATCTCTTATTTTATAGTAAGCACTTCACTAAATTCTTTTATTTCCATTTTTTCTCTTATTTTCATTTTTAAAATTCTTTTAATAATTTATTCCATTTTTTTTATTATATGCAGTTTTGTTATAAAGCACTTTGTAAACTGTTTTGAAACGTGCTATACAAATAAAGCTTTACTACATTTCTAAGGCATATACAAGTTTCTTACATCTAGTGCAGGTGTGGACAGCAGGATGTGTGTGGACTGGGCCACGTCAGCTGCGTGTAGACTGTTATGATAGGCCACGTCTGCGTGGTAGTGATCTTCAAGGGTCATCATGTACGTCACAAAGGTTTCCACTGGGATCTTAAATGTCTTCATTAAATCCCTCTCCTACAGAACAAACACAGTTTGTTCAAATGTGCTTTAGTTACATATAATTTTTAAAAACACATCTCTTGACTCGTGAGATGGGATTTTTTTTTGTGCACTAACCTGAAAGATGGCATACATGATGCAGGTCAGCGGTCGATGGTGCGAGTGCTCTGAAACTTTAAAGATGTTCAGACCCCACTTGTTGATGTCCTCCAGGTCCTACAAAAGGTGAGCGAGGATATACATCCAATTAGGATACAAACTCGACAAAAGTGTACAGTTTCCCTGCAAGAGGTGCTCTATGCATGACTATACCTTCGAGAGCAAGTCCTCCAAATCTGTTTTCACGCCGAAGCGGGCCGTACTGCAGCTGCTGGACAGACCAGGGCCGTGTGTGACCTTCCTCACCCCGCTGATCTGAGTCATCAGCTGCTGCTGCCTCCTCTTTCTGTCCCGCGATTTTGGAGTGGGCGATGGGATCTCCAGTTCATTCTGTTTATCTACAGGGGGAAAGGTTTTGGCCCATGATTGTTAATTTCAGCACTCACACAGTCAATTCGCAACAGAGACCATGACTTTACAGACTCGCTGAGTGAGTACAAGTCAGCAAAATGAAGTTCGATATTAGTAAAAGCCACCTACAAGAACTTATCTGCCAAAGTTCAACAGTTTACGCAACAGCTAAGTGTTGATGAAATGAAAAGCTTAGACCAGAGTGATGGTCCAGCCTGGTTTATGCTGGTTCAGTTCTGAAACAGAACAGCAAAGGGCTTGCTGGAAAAGCTGGCTGACTTTTTACGTTTTATGAACATTTTTGTCTTTGAAAAAACAAATAATTTTGATAAAAACTAAATCAGAGTTTAAGTATATGAACCAAACTAAATATAAGTATGGTGAAATGAAGTCATAAATAGAAAAAAGTATTATATTGACCCACATAAAGTAACATTTTGGTTCATGTCCAAAAAAAAAATATACTTATTAATTATGGTCTTTCTAATAAATAATCTTTTAACTTTGTAAAAAAAAAAAAAACAAGAAAATTATAAACACTACATTAGAAGTGAAGGCACGAACCAAACTAAATAATAAATATGGTGAAATTAAGTTATAAAAAGCAAAAAAAAGAGTTATATTGACCTATGTTAAGTAACATTTTGGCTTACATCTAAAGAAAATATACTACTGAATTAGGGTCTTTACAATAAATATATTTTATTTACTTTGTACGAATGCTTTTGTCTTTGTAAAAAACAAATCATTTTGATAAATATTACATCAAAATTAAAGCTAATACAAATTAGAGTATTTTGCTTGTTTTAAGTGTATGCTGGTGCCAATGCAGCTCAGTTGTATCTAATGTTATTTCTACTGAGGTCTTTTAAGAGAAACATCTGAGACAAAGCTGAAACTTAAAACATGCTTGAGAAAATAATCCAAGTCTCCTGAGATGAAAGAGCGATCTCTAGATTTCTTTTTCTTCAGTGACGTCCCCTCAGAACCACACGTTCGTTTTGCTCTTTCTAAACATCTCTTGTTTCTCAGTCGGGAGAGTTGAGCCGCGTGTGAGCTCTCGCTAACACCGCATATTAAGAGTGTTTGTCTGAAAATCTCCCTACTGATGACTCTGTGAGTGAGCGTGTAGGCTGTAGGGCTCTGAACTTAAGGGTTAGGAGAGTACAGTGACCCTGTGGCATCTGACGCAGACTACAGTTTCAGCCCTCCTCTTTCTCACACGCTCTCTCGCGCTGCGTAGATGCCAGACCAGATCAGACTGGTTTGAATAACCGAGGTGCAAGCAAACCACAGACCTTCAGCAATGATTAAACCCCCTCTTTCTAGATATCAGTGTTTTCATGGCGGAGCTAGACAACCTCGTTATCCACAAGCTTTTATCACCATCGCCATCTGAAGTATGGCTTTCAACAAATTTCTCAGTAGGTTTTGGTTTCTCGGTTAAGCCTACTAGTCTGAAACACTGTACACTGTAGTAAAAACAGTGTAGGATTTTGGAAACAATCAGTAGATCTTGTCTGATATATGTGCTTCTAGGGTAATGTGGCTTTTAGTATGGCATGTTGCTGAAAGAAGTCTCTTATGCTCACCAAGGATGCATTTATTTATTTAAAAATATGGTACAAATAGTAAAATTGCGAAATATTATTACAATTTAAAATAACTGCTTTCTATTTGAATATATTTTAAAATGTAATTTATTCCTGTGATGCAAAGCTAAATTTTCAGCATCATTACTCCAGTCTTCAGTGTCACATGATCCTTCAGAATCATTCTAATATGCTGATTTGCTGTTTAAGAAACATTTTTTGAAATTAATATTTTTGACTGATCAAAAAAAAAAAAAAACCTGATCTTTTTTTTTTTTTAGGATAAAACTCCTATTAAATGCATAAATGCAATGCGCTTCAGCTGATATTATAGAATGAAACACT
Organism: Cirrhinus mrigala; assembly: GCA_036247105.1. Taxonomy (NCBI): domain Eukaryota; kingdom Metazoa; phylum Chordata; class Actinopteri; order Cypriniformes; family Cyprinidae; genus Cirrhinus; species Cirrhinus mrigala. Next base: position 10,397,773 of record CM070008.1, read on the forward strand.
GTTGAACTGAGGTCAACAAGTCTAAATGTTTTGGTAGTTCAAATTTAAAATGCTTATATAAATACAAAAATATTATTTAATAATATTTACAAATTTTCCAGTTTATTTTAATAAATTTTTTATAAAATATAATACATATTTTATAACACAATATATCATTTTAAAAGCAGAAATTGTTTAAATATTTCTTAAATAAATTAATAGTATCAATTAAATATGTATTATTTTTAATTAATATTTCTTTATTTCAGAAAAGAACAGCATTTATTTAAATAGAAATCTTAAATAACATTATAAATTCTGTGTCTTTCACTTTTAAAACATTTACTGCATCCTTGCTGAATAAAAGTATTTTTTAATTTATTCAAAAAACATCCTACTGACCCCAAACTTTCGAACAACCCATATTTGAAAGGATGACTCCTAAAGGCATTTAGACATTTTGGCAATTATGCATACCGCTTTTATGAACTCATATTATCTGGGGTTTACAGAATATATTAAATATCCAATTTAAAATATTAAACATTCATAAGTTATATTGTGTTCCATTCATTTATGCAATAAAATGCATGCTCTATTTCGTCATTTCCCAAGCTTTTAATCACTCAAAAACAAAAGAACTATCAGTCACCGTGTAATATGTTTCTTACAAGATTTTGAATCATCTTATGAAGACAATGAAAAGAATGTTCGGACTCACCTAAGAATGTGTTGGAGATGAACTCGGACACCTGGTTTCCAGAGCGACTCATCTCGGACAGATGTGTCAGTTCCCGATTCAACATCCTCTTGAACTAAAACACACAAAAAGCCAAGTCTTGGTAAATTTCATACAGTATCAATATTTCCAGACTCGCTAGTCCTCGTACTATTTTAACCAAGCAATGCAAGAAACTCAAGCATCTCCGAATTAAATGACCAATACACAGCATCCAATGTATCCCAGTGAAAAAATCTCTAACAAACACACACCTTAATGTAACCCCACGACACTGAGAGCAAATAGTTGACTTCAGGCATGTTGGAATCTTCAGTTAGAAGCCTAAAACCTGAACTATTCCCATCTCTCCCTAGCGTAGACTCCAGCAGCTCCACACCATCTCTCATCTCATCCCTCTGCGTTCCCTTTTACATCCCAGCCAGGCTCGGATAAACAGCAAACATCAGGAGAGATCCAGACAGAATTCCATGAGATCGGCTGCATCTGCCATACGGTGGGTTTCCAGCAAGTCTTGTTTCTCTCTCAGTTATTTTCTGCCTCCCTTTCACCCTCCTCCTCCTGCTTCTCTCTGTCTATCTTTCTCTCTCTCTTTTCTGTCTTTACTCCACAGCCACTGCTGCGGCACACATGTAAACACACAAAACCTAATACACAATGCTTTGCTTTTTTACCTCAACCTTACCTTTTTACCTTAAAGTTAAGTTTATTTCAATTTATATGCATATTTTAATTTTTTTTTATATCCATGCATGCTACAAGCAACTTTGGTTACAGTTCCCGTACGGTCTTTGGTCGGTAGTCATTTCAATCAGCTTATCTGAGCAAATTCTCATGAATGTTTGCATTAAAAAAAACAGCTAAACGGAAGTAACATGCAGTCAACTCATACACAAATACTACAATTATTAATCAGTCCTGCACATCCTCCACATTTAATACCAAGTGACATTTCTGTTCCTATCAGCTATATTTCCGTAATATGTCGTTCTGGGAAGTTCTGAACATGGTTTTGCAACAGCTTATTTTTACTCAATGAAGCAAATATTGTTTGCCAAGGGAATGCAAATATGCTGAAATATATGTTTGCAAGTTGCACTGGATAAAAGCACCTATTAAATGCATTAAATACAAAGTGCACTTTAGCTGATATTATAGAACTAGACACTGCTGAACTGAGGTCAACAAGTCTAAATGTTCTGGTAGTTCAAATTTAAAAACGCTTTTATAAATACAAAAATATTATTTAATAATAATTTAAAAAATCATTTTATTTTAATAATTTTTATAAAATATAATACATATTTTATAACAGAATATCATTTTAAAAGCAGAAATGCATTGTTTTTTAAAATATTTTTTCAATAAATAGCATCAATTAAATATGTATTTTTTAAATAAAATATAATACATATTTTATATAGCAGGATATCATTTTAAAATAATAAATAGTTTTTTTAAAAACTGTAAATAAATGAATAGTATCAATTATTATTTAAGTTTAACCTTATAATTAAAAGCGTAGTTGTAAAATAAAATCGAACACACTACGAAGTTGAGAAAGTCAAACTGCCGTGTCATTTCCATTTTTTCCTTAATGGATTTAATTTTTTTGCACACATCTAAACATATTCAAACTTTTAAAAATACAAGACAATTCTGAGCTCATATGTTTTCTAGTATCTTACAACAACATAACGCATAAGTCAATGCCTTAAACAAAAGAGGACAACCAATCTCCACAACACGTATGAATCATCCTTCAGCATTAAACCTCAGAGCAAAGGCATAATTAGTTCAAAAATGAAACCTTGCACTAACCTCTCCCCAGCTTTTTAGCACACCAAACTTTCTCCTTTTCTCTGAGTAGCATAGTCCCATTGTTGCAGCGATGGTGTTTCGTGCACTCTTGGTGAGCATGTGGCAAGGCAGTGCCTGTGAGCTCACTTTGACGGGTGTCAGGAAATGCGTTAGACAAAGTGCCGAGTGATTCACCTCGCTGTAGACGCGCTCTCCTCCCTCACGACTCACAGCTCCTCCTCTCTCTGTCTGCAGCCTCAGGTAGAGGCGCGCTGAGACCGCGCGACTCATGTTCTGACTGCTCACACGGGTGGAACTCACTCAATTACTACTCAAAGAGCTTCAAAGGCATGACAAGAAGACTCAGTCTTTTGTCTTTCAGAGTTTATGACGTGAATAGAAGACTTGCACAACGTAACGGAATTTCATTATGCGTAGCCTTTACGGTTCAAAGACATTTTCAACTAATAATAAACCAACGATAATAAGTTAAAATAAAATAATCAGTTGTAAGACTAGACTATTTTTTAAAAGACTAGAGTTCTACAGTCTGCATTTTAACTTGTGTATGTTAAATTTAAGCCTAATTATTTTAACTAAATGTAATTAATTAGATATAAAATGCATACAGTTAAGGTCAAAAGTTTACATGTATTTTTGCAGAATCTGCAAAAAGCTAATTATTTTACCAAAATAAGAGGGATCATACAAAATGCATGTTGTTTTTTACCTGAATAAGTTATTTATCACATAAAGGATGTTTACATATAGTCCACAAGAGAAAATAATAGTTGAATTTATAAAAATTACCCCAAAAGTTTTCTTAAAACTGTGTTGTTACCTGAATGATCCACAGCTGTGTTTTTTTGTTTAGTGATAGTTGCAAATTCTTGTTTTTGTTTGGCATTTTTGTGTATTTGAACCCTTTCCAACAATGACTGTATGATTTTGAGATCCATCTTTTCACACTGAGGACAACTGAGGGACTCGTATGCAACTATTACAGAAAGTTCAAACGCTCACTGATGCTCCAGAAGGCAAAACAATTCATTAAGAGCTAGGGGGTGAAAACTTTTGAAAAAAATGAAGATTTTCTTATTTTGCCTAAACATCATATTTTTTTCCATTTAGTACTGCCCTTCAGAAGCTACAGAAGATTAACAAAATAAGATCTATTTGCCCTGATCTTTAAATTCAAGAAGTTTCACCCCCCCTGGCTATTAATGCATTGGGTTTCCTTATATGTGACCCTGGACCACAAAACCAGTCATAAGTGTCAATTTTTCGAAATTGAGATTTACACATCATCTGAAAGCTGAATAAATAAGCTTTCTATTCATGCATTGTTACTGATACTACTGAACTATTTGAAAATCTAGAAATCTGAGGGTGCAAAAAAATCTGAATATTGAGAAAATCACCTTTAAATTTGTCCAAATGAAGTTCTTAGCAATGCATATTACTAAACAAAAATTACAAAATTGATCCTAGATCAATATTCTAGTGATTTTTGGCATAAAAGAAAAATTGACAATTTTGACCCATACAATGGGTTTGGCTATAGCTACAAATATGTGACCCTGGGCCACAAAACCAGTCGTAAGTCGCTGGGGTATGTTTGTAGCAATAGCCAAAAATACATTGTATGGGTCAAAATTATTGATTTTTCTTTTATGCCAAAAATCATTAGGAAATTCATGTTCCATGAAGATATTTTGTAAAATTCCTACTGTAAATATATCAAAACTTTTTGATTAGTAATATGCATTTTTAAGAACTTCATTTGAACAACTTTAAAGGTGATTTTCTCAATGTTTTGATTTTTTTGCACCCTCAGATTCCATATATTTAAATAGTTGTATCTCAGCCAAATATTGTTCTATCCTAACAAACACACATCAATGGAAAGCTTATTTATTCAGCTTGCAGATGATGTATAAATCTCAATTTCGAAAAATTGACCCTTATGACTGGTTTTGTGGTCCAAGGTCACATATATGATACAAAAATGATAGAATGAAATATAATTTGATTATCCAAATAATTTTATTTTGTATATTATAAAATATATACCAGGAAATATTCTTATATTGTATATAAATCATGAATAATGGCTTTTTAAACATGAGAAAAAAGTTAAAGGACCACTTTTGTCACTTTTATCTCATATTTGAAAACAACAGTATATATTATATATACACTAAAATAAAACTGGTGCAAAAGTTTCACAAATAATTGTAAGGAAATGGTAAGTTATATTGAATTAAATGTGAAATTGTGATTTTTTTTTTTCCTGTAAAGCATACTCCAGTATTATTTACAACTTTGAAAAAACATTTTTACATATTAAATTATATCATTTAATTTTTTTTGTGAATATCATTACGCTACAACTATAAGTCTCTAATGTGAAATATAAGTAATAACTGCATTATATGATAAAACGCGACATAATGTTTGAATGTCAGTGCGGTGATGTGTACTCCAAGCTCTCTATCTACATCTGATTAGGTATCAGGGTAAACAAAGCAATGAGGTCACAACCGAAAAAGAGGCCAGTGCCAGCGTAGGTTCTCAAATAATGCCTGCGTGAGAAAACAGTCTAATCATTTAGTTTTTCTCTCTAAGTAATGAGTGTTTCAACAGTTTCCTTTCAACACTGATTCCAGTAAATCCATTGAATCCATAACCACCCACACATACAGAGTTTAATTCATGTGATTGAAATAAAATAATTATTTGGGCCAAGTGCCTTTCACCAAGACAACAATTTTTAATGTTTCTTCTGTAATTCTTTGGGTAATCATCAGGCAACCAATCAAGTTCTCATTGCATACTTTCCTGTTGACATATAAATGTGTCAATATTTGTAGATCTCACATCAACAACTCATCTTTAATGACGTTCCAAGTATTAACCTTTAAGACAAGACCAACCTCACGTATCAACTCTAAAAACTCCAGGATTCAAAAGTGTGTTTGAGAGCTGTGACTAACCAATACCAGCAGACTATGGTAAAAAAGATGACTAAAATGTTCAGACAAGCAACTACCAGACAGACCATCATAAAAGATACTTAAAGCGATAGTTTAAAGGAAAATGTTGTCATAATTCACCTTCACGTCATTACAAACCTGTAAGAATTTCTTTCTCCTGCTGGACACAAAATAAGATATTTTGTAGAATGTTAAGTAAACAGTTCTGGTTTCCATAGACTTGCATTGTATGGAAAAAAAATATAATGGAAGTCAATGGGAACCAAAATGGTTTGACTGCAAACATTCTTCAAAATATCTCATTTTAGGTTTGCAATGACATGAGGCTGAGTGAATGATGACAGAATAACCTTTTAAGTAGTGTTTGTAAAATGCCACAAGAAAGTATCAAATCCTCCTTGTTGCATCTCTTTGATATTCCAAAAAAACTGACTCATTTGGCTTTGAAATGACAGACAAAAACAGCTTACACAAACAGAAAAATCACAAACAACTTTGCAGTACATTCATAAAAGTTTCAGAAGTTTCAAAAGAGCCGTTCTGCAGCAATGCCATAGAAGAACCATTTTTCTTAGTGTGAAGAACTTTTATTCCACTATAAAGAATCTTTTGTGCAATGGATGTTAAAAGGTTCTTTATGGAACCACAGAGTTTTCAATTTGAAATTTGAATTAAAACGTGCATAAAGATGCCCTGCTGTTTCCAACCACGCTGAGGTAAAGTGGGAGTATACGAGCTGCCGTCTCACCTTGTTGGAGGCCATGTCACTGACGGAGCGGTACGTCTGGATGGTCTCCAGCTGGTCCAGGCACCAGTCTAGCTCCTCCATGGTCTCCACGGCCAGCTTCTGGTAGGATTCATCTGGTAAGAGACACACGGATATGTATTCAGGATCCAGCCTCTGCTGCATGGCCAGAAAAGGTGGTCCGGCGGGAGCGGTGCAGATAGAGGAGCAGTGATCTTTCATGGTGGGCTGAGTGCTGCTGATGTAGTCATTCTGCACTGATAGTAGCTGGATTAATAGCTCACTGCTCGCTTCATAGTCCTTTCCATTGTGTCACCGGCTCGGTCTCTAAACTCACCTACTGTGCAGTCTGTCTGCCAGTCTCTCTCTCTCTCTCTGCTAACATCGCCTTGTGCTGATGTGTCAATGAGCCTCAGACCCAGGGGAGCTTAGTGGGAGGGACTCAAAAACTCATTCCCTATTTCTCTGCTCTTCTTTTGACTGAGAATGTAGTTAATTGAAACCAAATTGGGGAGAGAATGATTAATGCTCAATTGTCTTGTTAGTAAATTATCTTGATGGATGTATCTCATCAAAAAAAAGATTAAGGTCATATTTTAACCCAAAACAACAAGAAAATGAACATTTTTTGTTAATTCATTATCATAATATGTCTACTTTTGATTTTTTATTTTTGTAAATTTATTTATTTTCAATGCAGATTCTCATTCGATTTTTATGTTGTAGTAAAAGAAAAAAAATGTATAGAAAAATTTTAAAAAGTCCTGTAATTTTCTGACAGATATTTCTGTTTACAGAGATTTTCTTTAATCCTAAAACACAATTTATTGGGTAATTTAAAATACAATATTATTTTGAATTTTAAATGTAATATATTAATTGTAAATATGTATATATTATTAATAAAATATAAACATAACATTTTTCTTAAATATATACATGTATTTATATATACATAATAAATATACACACGCACATATATAATATGAACAAAAACGTTTATTTTCGATGCGATTAATCACGATTAATCGTTTGACAGCACTATATTAATCGCGATTAATCGCATACAAAAAAAACTCAAACTTTTATTTTGTATGCATGTATATATATATATAATATATATATTATACATTCAGTTATTATTTTTAGCATTAGAGTAATGAGAATTATAGAATTATATTTTGGTATTAAGTGAAAATGTACTTAATAAAATAAAATAAAATAAAATAAAATAATAAAACTTGCCATAAGCATGTTATAATGTTCTTTATACATAATCTTTTTTGGGGTTGAAAAAAAAAAAATATATATATATATATATATATATATATATTGCCTAATTTAACAAGTTGAAAATATAGCCTATCTGTGACAATAAAGACAGGCAGCTGGACAAAGGGTTGACAAGACAACATGTAAAAGGCCTACAGCCGAGAGGAATGAATCACACCCGCTGCAAATCCTGCAGAAAAGGTCTGCAATGCATCCGTCAGTTTGAATGACTCCACCACCCTCACATTGAGCATTAACTTTGATCTTTAGTAGACACAAGACTTTTCCGAGGTGGTATCAGCATTTATATTTATTGAGAGATCACGACTCGCAGAAAACCCCCACCACCTCCATTTGATCCCTGATAGGGCTAACGAGAAGGAGCTATGAAATCAAAGCCAGGGCTGTGTTTGCAGGAGCAACCCGAGAGGCAAACTTTACTCCCCTTGCTGGCCAGCATCCAGTCAAAGCTCAACAGGAGCCAAACAAAGTAAACCACTTCCCCTGAGGTTGAGACGCAGCTAAATCGTGGAGCAGATTTCCGTGCGACGCTCAAGCTGGAGTCTCCCCTCAGGCTGCAGCTATAGATTTCACACAGACGGCAAAACTTTGCATGGGGAAAGAATGATATGCTGTCTAAATGAACATTTATTGACCTTGGAAAATGTTGCACTGACAAGGTCATCAGACGTCTAGTTCAAACTTTACTCACGGATCTGTATTACACAACCACAGACACCATCAGAAATTTCAAGTCAGATACATACTGTATACAAGTATGCAAATGCATGATCAGTCCTGGGTAGATTACTTACAAATTGTGGTATGCTTTACAAGCTTACTCATTTTAGGTCATGTATTCTGATTACTAATGGATTTCATTTAGATTACTTATAACCCTTATGTCGTTCCAAACCCATAAGATCTTTGTTCATATTCACAACAAAAATTAAGATATTTTTGATTTGCTTTCTGACCCTGCATAGACAGCAATGCAACTACCACATTAAAGGCCCAGGGGCTGGTTGCACCAGCTAGACGTAAAAAGCTAGGTGTAAGCCCTACGCTGGGCTTTGCAACGTCCAACTTTACGATAACTGTTTACACCTGTTGCACCAGCTAAAACTATGATCAGGCGCAACTACGCCTGGCGTAGACGATGCACATCCACGGCGACACATTCTCCCGCAGTGACAGCTGAGACGACATCCACGCTGCAGTGCCTACAACTACCAATATAGAGATGAATTGCTTGAGACATCATAACAAGTGAAGCCACCGCAAAATAATTTCAGTGAGTAAATAAAATGAATGTAATACAATGTGTAAATGTGACTTCACATGATAATTGTGTGTTTTAGCCTACATTAAGTACTTCCAAGCATTTATACTGTCCAAGCAAGATGTCGAATAGAAATATTAAGGGAATAATTTAAGTTAGTTATATACCGTTATCAGGATATTGTAAAGTAGATTCGTCTCTCGTTGTCTCTGAGAGAATATGCGCCATTAATGCAGCTTTAGCCATTGTTTTTTTTACTTTCACTTGTGCAAAGTTTGCGCGTTGCTTGCTTGTGTGGCTTGACCCCTCCCACATAATATCAATTGTTCATTGGCCACATTATCCTGCCTGAAAAGACCATAAACGTTACAGTTGGTGTCTGCAATAATTAATTAAAAACAAATCATGTCTGTGCAAATCGTGACTTGTCACTTTACGCCTACCTTTGACTAGGCATAAGATTTAGTCTCAGACGTAGCACTACGCCGAGATGGTGCAACGGGTATAAATTCTACGCACAACTTAAAATGCATTTTACGTCCAGCCTAGTCTTACAACTGGGTGTACGTCCAGCTGGTGCAACTGGCCCCAGAAAGGTAGTAAGGACATCGATAAACTAGTCCATGTGACATCAGTGGGTCAACTGTATTTATGAACCTACGTAAATACTTTTTGTGGACAACAAAAATAAAAAAATTAAGACTTTATTCAACAATTTCCTTTCTTCCGTGTTCAACATGCAATCATGACAGTACCATGTGCTGCGCCTTGTTTACAAGCAGAAGAAGACACACCGTACATAAAACAGTCTTCGTAAACATATCTGAAGATTTCGACACAGAGGATTACTTGCAAGTTTTTGCCCAGCCTTGCTTATTTGAACCAGAATATAAAGACGTTCAGCATCAGAACGCCGGCTTCTGTGTCAGCAGCAGGGTTGCTAGGTTTTCACAACAAAACCGGCCCAATTGCTATTCAAAACTAGTCCAATCGTGTTCCGGGGGGTAAAATACAACATTATTGGGATCGCTTTAACCTGTGGACATAAAAAGCAACCCATGACAACAGTGTTAAAGTAACCCAAGTTTGCGGGGAAAATGCAGACGTGGCAACACTGGTACTCTCACGAACATGCATCAAAGACTGACACAGAAGAAAAGAAATTGTTAAATAAAGTTGATATTTTTGTTTTCTTTGTGCACAAATAGTATTCTTGTAGCTTCATAATATTATGGTTGAACCACTTATGTCACATGGACTATTTTAACCATGTCCTACCTTTTTGGGCCTTGAACGTTGCAGGTTCAGAAAGCTCTCAGATTTCATCAAAAATATCTTAATTTGTGTCCCGAAGATGAACGAAAATCTTACAGGTTTGGAACGACATGAGGGTGAGTAATTAATGACAGAATTGTAATTTTTGGGTGAACTAGCTCTTCAAATTAAACTTAATTAATTAAACTTCCATCATCACTTTGAAGAATGTCATTTTAAAGAAAATGTTTTTCTGTCCATATAATGAAAGTCATGAGTGGAGTCCACTTTTGAAGATTATTGGAGTATGTTTTATAAATACTATGCTGCAAGTACTGTAAGTACTACTTCTGTCCTTTTTACTTCAAAATAGATGTATTTAACGTACTTCGTACAACTAACTAGGAATTAAAATGAAAGTAAATTCTACATCAAAATACTGGGTCCCACTTTATTTTAAGTGGCCTTAACTACTAAGTACTTACATTGAAATTAATCATTTGATACAATGCACTTATCGTGTACCTACATGTATTTACGTTGTATTTAGATTTAAAAAAATACCTGCATGTAATTATAACTGTAATTAATTTTTGTAATTACATTTATAATTACACTGTTGACCCATCCCTTACACCTTAACCCACCCTTAAACCTACCCATACCACCAAATAATTACATTTATAATTACCAGTGTTGGGGAAAGTTACTTTTAAAAGTAATGCATTACAATATTGAGTTACTCCCTAAAAAAGAAACTAATTCCATTACTTAGTTACTTTTTATGGAAAGTAATGTGTTACTTTACTTTTGTGTTACTTTTTGAATCTAGGCAGGGCTTGCTTGTTTGTTCATCGAAGGTCGGCAGCAAAGACATTGGTTAATAAAATCGGATTAAATGCATAAAGGATATTTGTATTATTTAACATATTTAATAATTGCAGGTTTGCATCATATTCTGAGTTGAATTTCACAGTTTTTATTCATTTTGAGGAATACTGAATCAGTTTTTTGTGAGTGAGATGAATTAATGCATGTTCACTTTTATTCTAGAACTAACATCTTACTCCCAGTTTCTCTCAACATGGGGACAGGAGAGCTTTTAATCAATAAATGGGGGGAAAAGTAACTGGTGTTACTTATTTGAAAAAAGTAACTCAGATATTTTCTTGTCAATTAAAAAGTAATGTGTTACTTTACTAGTTACTTGGAAAAAGTAATAATATTACATAACTTGCATTACTTGTAATGCGTTACCCCCAACACTGATAATTACACTGTTGACCCATCCCTTACACCTTAACCCACCCTTAAACCCACCCATACCACCAAACCTCTCCCTAACCTTACCCACATCCCACTTCAATAGCAGCAAAAGTGTTTTGCAATGCAATATGATCACATTAAGTACATTGTACTTATTTTTTGATGTAAGTACATAGTAGTTAAGGCCACTTAACATAAAGTGGGACCAACTATTGTCAGTGTACTTTTATTCAGCAAGGAATAAATTGCTGGATTAAACTGAACAGAAGTGACTAGGGATATAAAGATATCAAAATCTCATGATACGAGAGTGTCTCGATATAACTAAGAATATGAAAGTCAGAAAAAAGTCAGTGAATTGGCTTGTACCTGAACTTTAAAGGGGACTCAACCCTGTTTTATTTGTGATATACTGTCTCAGTCTCAGTTACATTCACACTGGTGTTTAGGAAGCCAATCAAATTTGAATATAATAGGCTAATAATAACAACAATGACACTAATAGCCATATCTTGTACAACAACTGCACTGCAAAATAAATGAAAATGAATATTTCATATTTTTGCTTTACACTACAGTAGGGAAATTACAATACTTCTCTCCTAATTTCTACACTTGAAAGAGATATTTTGAATTTGGACTGCAGTAATGTTACCCATTGAAACCGCCAGCTGTCAGCAATTTGTACTGCACTTTTAAGCTTTAATTTTGACGGATACAGCAGTAGAGCTTTTATTTTGACAGAACACTGCCGCTTCAGTGAAAACAGGCTTACAGAAACTACTCTCAGTACAAATTTAGTGAAATGTTGTAATCATCTGCCGCAAAAATAAAGCCTAACTGGAGACCACTGCATTCCCAAACATGCACACTAAACTCACAGCACATGCAATAAACGAGTTCACTGCATTCACTTTGAATGGAGCCGTTCTCAGGTGCGGAAAACACTGGACCACGAGCTGATCGTCTGAACGAAGTGTGCTGCGAAACGCGCAGTGAAAACAGACTTAAAGATTGGATTAAGCGATATTGTGCTTTCGTTTTTAGTTGTTTGACAGATACTGTGCCAAATGTCCCAAAACGCAACTTTAAAGACCTTTTATGTTAGAACAAGAAGTTTAAATATATTTTAAAAACTACGCTTTTTGCCTGGAAGACCTATCGTTTCATATCATCATGTGACCCCGATGATATCGAGACAATTTTGCTCTCACGATACCACTAAATTAAAGGAAAAGTCCACTTCCAAAACAAAAATTCACATATAATGTACTCACCGCTTGTCATCCAAAACGGTCATGTCTTTCTTTGTTCAGTCGTAAAGAAATTATGTCTTTTGAGGGAAACATTTCAGCATTTTTCTCCATATAATGGACTGCTATGGTGCCCCGATTTTGAACTTCCAAAATGCAGTTTAAATGCGGCTTCAAACGATCCCAAATGTGGTTGTAAACAATCTTTGACAATAAAAAGTATATAAATTCTATTATTTTTATGAAAATAACCGATCGTTATGCTAGATAAGACCCTTCTTCCTCGGCTGGGATCGTTTACAACCGCATTTGGGATCTGTTTTGGAAGTTGGAAGTTCAAAATCGGGGCACCATATCAGTCCATTACATGTGAATCTTCCAATTGTTTTGTACATGTTTTGGAAGTGGACTTCTCCGTTACATTACTAAAAGTGATAAAGGCATTTGTAATGTTACAAAATATTTAATCTCAAATGCTGTTCTTTGGAACTCTATTAATCAAAGAATCCTTATAAAAAATCATGTTTTCCACAAAAATATTAAGAAGCTCTAGTATTTTTAAGGCTGCCAGAAATGTTTCTTGAGCAGCAGTATATTAGAATGGTTTTAGAAGGATCATGTGAAACTGAAGACTGGAGTAATGATGCTGAAAATTCAGCTTTGATCACAGGAATAAATTACATTTTAAAATATGAAAATATAAAACAATTATTTTAAATTGCAATAATTCACAACAGCACTGTTTTTACTGTAATTCTGATTAAATGCAGCTTCGATGAGCATAAAAGACTTCTTTCAGAAACATTAAAACTACCCCAAAATGTCATTTTATCACACTAGTCTTATTACAACATGTATCATGTAATGTTTATATCTTGTGGCTATGCACTACTCTTGACACGGAAATGTAATGCTTACTTCTTGGCCTTGTGCACTTCCTTTGTAAGGTGTTATTGTTTTTTTTAACTGTGAAAAAAAACTGTGGTAATGCTGACAATGCAATGTCCTTACACTGCATTATGAAATGCACTCTGACACAGTCAGGAACACAGTGGTATGTAATCCGAGATTACTAGAAGTGCCTCTTTTCATGAACTTGAGTATTGTTTTGGCCTCACATGATATCTTAAGGCAAACCATTGTCATTTAAAGGCATTAAAACAATCAGTTGATGAGGAACAGACTAAACAATCTCAACACTTATCAAGAAAAAAGACCTGATTTAAACAAAACACTTCAGTAAGTGTGGTTTTCTGCTGTGGATTCACTAAGACAGCCAATTAATTACAGCGGTATTCATCGTGCCCCTATGATTGGTCATGTGGCAGAAATACCACATGCATCAATTAGCATGCATGCTAACGCTTCAATAAACCCGATCCCTAGAGTTATAATTGATGAGTTAATCACTGAGCTCCAGTGAGCATCTACAAATAAAGTGACCACATCCAACAATGAGCTCCGGATACCATGTGCGTAAGCGCTGTAAAAGCGAGCGCAGGGTTTGCATTAACCCTGCTGACGTCTGTGAGGGATATACAGTGCATTACTCCTGATGAATAAGGTCATTTTAGAGAAGCCTCCTGCGCTCAAGATGTTTCACATATGGAGTCCATTTAAGCGGCGTGTGTAGATCTGAAGCCTGGCATGGATACACACGAATAACAGCATCAATATGTCATCGCCACGGGAGCTTGAGAGAGAACGACGAGTGGGCAATTTTCACCAGGGGCCTAAATGAAGCCAAGCAATTGCCAATGTCAACTAGTGACTCCCTAAAATTATGGACAGGATCATTTTGTTACAATCAGAGGATTAAAAGTAGCAATTTTGACATCTGTGAAAAAAATAAAATAAAAAAACAATTATATACACACTATTATATAAAAAAAATCAGCTTAACTTTCACAGAAAAGATCAAATTGACATAATTTCAAGCATTATTACTGTTTTTTAACCATTTAACTGTCACTCCCATTTTTGAACACAGACATAAAAATGCACTATCCAGACTTAAATTTTTATAATTCATGAATGAAAACATTTGTAATATGATTTTGATGTACATTTTCCGTGGTAATGCAATGTCTGATTTTAAAATGCCTTTCAAATGATGAATTTTGAGATTTTAAGTTTTGAACTGATATATAATTTCTTATGATTTCTAAAGTGTGACAGAGAAAAAGGCAATGAAGAAAGTCTTCTGTGACAAAGGTCAGAACTCATGTTATGATATAGATTTTTTTAAGTTGCGCTCTTGTCATATATTAATCTATTACTTTTCCTACATAATTTGTAACACAAAAATATGGTAAAATATCTATTTAGGAGTCTCAGACCTTTCCAACGATGTCATGATTAGATTAGGATTTATTTGTAATATAGTGAAGTAAACTTAGGCGTCCCACAGGGTGGACGGTGACAGTTAAAGGGTTAAACAGTATTACTGTTTTTGACTGTATTTTTAATCAAATAAATGCAGCCTTGCAGGTGCAGGTGAACACAAAAATCTTACTGACCCCAGATTTTAATATTAATAATATATAGCATTTAGTCATATTAATTTCATTATTTCTATAGTAATTATAATAATAATATATTATAAAAGAAGTTTCTCTGCAGTTTTCCAAACTAACAGTGTAGTTATGCCCTATAACAACCACTAAAAACACCCTAATTTTGGAGTAAAACAAACCTACTTTGATTCTACGTTCAATCTGATTTCAATTTTTCCTCTTGATGTAGATTGTGTGTTTTTAGTAAAGTTCAAACAGTTTAATAGGTAAAGTAGCAGATAAAATCTTGACAAACTATGAAAACAGGATGCATCTCACCTTTAACGACACACAAAAATCATCATGACAATCTGTTCTGAACTGACAACTCATCCACCCTACGGTTTACAAATGGGGGGAAAAAGTTCAAAGTATAATTTGAACAACATTATAGTGGCTTGAATAACCATAATCTATACCAATCATAAATCATAAATATGAATTTAATTATATGCACACTATTATATAAAACAATCATCTTAACTGTCACAGAAAAGATAACATTTCAAAAATGTTAAACATTACTACATTATTACTATTACATGATTATTACTCAAACAACTATTATTATTATTATTATTATTATTATTTGTTTGCTTTGTGGTTTTTAAGTAGGATTGCTGTTTTTGGCTGTATTTTCGATCAAATAAATGCAGTTTTGGTGAACACAAAAATCTTACTGACCCCAGGATTTGAATATTAATACTAATACTAATATACAGCATAGTATTTATTATGATTAAGAAAAGTCTCTTTGCAATTTTCCAAATTAAAAGCTATATGGTTTAACGTTTGAAAGCAAAGAAACACAAACAAAAACAACCATAAACACTATTATTGTAATTGTACTGTATTTATATAATAATAATAAAAATAATAATACTTATTATTTAAATTAAAATGAGTATTCTTATGAAATACAGTTCAGTAGTATGTATAATTTGACTAAATATTATAATAATAAATGATAATAAATACTTAAATAAATAAATGTATATCTATCTATATCTTAGATAGTGCTGTACAATTAATCAAATTTCTAATCGAGATTACAATTACAGATGCCACAATTATGTAATCGTTCAAAGGCACAATTACAAAAAATAAAAATACACTTACATTATTATGCTTTCTTTAGCTGTGTGGGTGTGTGAGAGAGAGTGTGTATTTTTCCTACAGGTTATCGAAATTTTTTTCTCTCATTGTTTTAATTTTTAAATTTGTACTTTTTTAATATTTAAAGAAGAAATTATATATAAAAATGTGGCATGCAGTTGCTTCAAACAATGGTATAAAGCTATTCAAAACATCATTCAATGTAAATTGTGATAATCATAATTAATAATCGCAATTATAATTTCAGGGGAATAATCGGGCACGACATCCAAACGCTCACCTATCATACATCAACCTCAAATATGGCTTTTTATCTGAAATATGTAAGTAGTACAAGTAAGTAGGCAATTACAGGGACATTATTAAGATTTATGTGGCTTATTAAACGTGCGACTAATAGTCGACTAATCCTTAAAATTAACTAGTCGACCAGAAAAATCTTTAGTCGAGGGTAGCCCTAACTATTATATAAATAACAAGGTTATTCTTCAAAGATTTTTTGATGCCTTTGCACTGTAAAAATTATTTTCTGTAAATAAAGCAATCGTTATTGATGTTAAATTAGCCTATATGGAATGCTTGAATCTGATTGGCCGATGAAGGTGTGCAATCATTTTCAGGAAAACGCACAGTTAAAGTAGTTCCAGACAGGTCTTCTTGACCACATTACATGTCCATATCACTTCGCCAAACGATTTCAGTTATTTCAAAGATCCTTACAACCAACAACATCAAAAAAACGAAACCCCACAACGACACTGACCAAGCAAATAAATATAGTAAACAACAAGGTAAAAACAACCAATTATTTCTATGTTTTTGCCACAGAATTGCGTTTTATTTTGTACAGAAAGCACATACCTTTTCTCCTGCTCTCATACAGTACAGACGCACACTCCCTGACGCCCTGACGATTTTATGAGTAGAAGAGTTTAGAAACTTAAATGCTACACGACATTTCTCACTAGCAAGGTAATAACGGCGCTGTTGTTGGAGCAGATGAACGCACAGTTTGGCTAGAGATGTTGCTGCTGATACTTTTGATGCACAGACTCATTAATTCACACACGCTTAATCGCTTAATAACTTCATTATTGACTGCATTAGTCTGCTATCAACAGCTCAAACCTCCGTTTCTATAGGTCTAAAGTGACGTTTTGGAATTAGCAACAGCGCTTTGAATGAGACGTGTAAGACATTAATTCTACTCACGAGAGCGTTTTAAAGGAGAAGTCCACTTTCAGAACAAAAATTTACAGATAATTTACTCACACCCTTGTCATCCAAAATGTTCATGTCTGTCTTCAGTCGATAAGAAATTATGTTTCTTGAGGAAAACATTCCCGAATTTTTCTCCATATAGTGGACTTCTATGGTGCCCCCAAGTTTGAACTTCCAAAATGCAGGCACTGCTCGTATTTTAAAAACATAACATTTTATTGGTTTAAACAAAAAAATCACGTGATGTCTATTTCTATGGACGCAGGGTCTGAAGGGGTTAAATGCAGCTTCAAATGGCTCTAAATGATCCCAGCCTAGGAAAAAGGGTCCAAATTGACAGTTTATTACTTTTTAACCTCAAATGCTCATCTTCTCTTGTCTCTGCAATGCGCATGCGCAGTTAATGTAATCCGGATCAATACAGTTAGGGTATAGGGTTGTGCCGATAGACAATACTATCGTGTATCGACGAGATAGTTGCTGATGCCTTTGATGATAGCAAGACGATTATTATTATTATCCGTCAAAAATAGACTAGGCGCCTAACCTTAGAGATGCAGTGTAGAGAGCTGCTTCTGGGGTGCTTCAGAAACTTGCCAAATAATGGTGAGTGGGAGGGGTGTTTCAGGTGGGAAGCATGCAATCTGTAATTGCGTGCAGTTGCTGACACTCGCGAAAGTGTGCAACCGCTTTTTTATGCGCACTGTTTTTCCGTTTTACTTTCACTTTTGAAATTGATCCTGTTCAGCAAGGAGACGATGGAAAAGGGGGGCACAGTAACTTGTTTTTTGGGGGAACGGCCCCCTTTTGCGCCGCAGACGTGTGCAGTGTAAATAAGGGGTAAGAAATGTATTCATCATACAGTGATGTAACTATTGTATTTTACTTATGGTACCAGGAGTGTTTTTTAAAGTGCATAAACTCGCGCTAAACTGGGCTAGGCTAGCCGGTGATGATGTTCTTCGATGACGTAAATGTTCGTTGATCGTTTTCTGTAGCTTTTTGAATAACTAAGGAAATTTAAGCATTAGTAACTTACAATGTTTCTATTAAATTATAATCATGTTAAACACAAATTAAATAATATTTTAGCCTTATGCTGGTGTTGGTTCATTTGCCGACAATGAAACTAAGTAAATAATTAAATAAATTAGCACGATAATATCTGCATAGGCGATCTCACAGGCTGACGATAGGATGATTCTGATGAAATGATGAAATTGGGCATAACGCCCAACACTATTAGGGTATGTCGAAAAACTCCCGTCTCGTTTTCTTCTTCATTGAAAAAATCATCCTACATCGCAGTTTGACCTTTTTTTTTTTTTTTTTGAAAAGGGCGTTTGATCTTCTCTGCATGTTCACTTTGTAAACACTGGGTCAGTACTTCTGCAGGGATTTTGAAGTTGGGGAAGAAAACGAGATGGAAGTTTTTCCAACATACCGTAACTGTATTGGCCATAGCGAAAAAAAAACAGTTCACGCAGACTTAGACAAGACGAGCGTTTGAGGTTAAAAAGTATATAAACTGTCAATTTGTTTCGAAAATTACGGATTGTTTTGCTAGATAAGACTCTTCTTCCGCGGCTGGGATCATTTAGAGCCATTCGAAGCTGCATTTAAACTGCATTTTGGAAGTTCAAACTTGGGGGCACCATTGAAGTCCACTATATTGAGAAAAATTTGGGAATGTTTTCCTCAAGAAACATAATTTCTTACTGACTGAAGAAAGAAAGACATGAACATCTTGGATGACAAGGGGGTGAGTACATTATCTGTAAATTTTTGTTCTGGAAGTGGACTTCTCCTTTAAGGGCAAAATCCAAACAAATGTCTTGAAATACATAATCTGAATGATGTCTTGTGGTGTGGTAACTGTAGCATAAGCAGAATAACTGATTCTAGTCAGGTGTGCTCTATTTTTTAATAATTCAACGGCCCGTCGTCAATTATTCCTTACATAAATCCTACATCAGTGTAGCGTCAAACATAATGACTGCTCTTACTATTACTCATACTTGGAGTGAGAGATTTGAACAAAGTTTAGTTACGCCCTAACAACCACCAAAAAACCCTAGTTTTGAAGTGATAAAACCACTAAATATCATCTCTCATTCTGATCTAGATTTGTCCTCTTCATGCAGACAGTGCATTTTGTGTTACTGATGTTATGCAGGGTAAAGGGTAGTAAAGTTCAACAGTTCAAACACTACAGGTACAGTAGGAGATAAAATCTTGACATCATCATTTTCTGTGAAACATTTTTCACCTTTAAAAGCACAAAAAATTCATCATGACAATCTGATGAACTGACAACTCATCCACCCTACGCTTTAGCATTAAAAAAAAACAAAAAAAAACAAATCAATGACAGCAACAAAAATCAAACTTTGAGTACATTAGAGACATCACACAAACACTGATTTACCAGATTTAGACATGTATATTACACTGGACATTTTCATTACTCTCATACTCAACACACAGATCTGATCCAATTACACAAGTTGATTATTAGATTCAAAGCAAATGTCATGAGGTGTTTCACAATTTCCCTTTTGCCCAACCCTGTGACGTACGTCAGCAGTAAGCGAACGTTGAGACTCTTTACCGTTGACCTTTAAGAAGTCAAACGTTCCTCGCTAAGGCCTAAAAAGCGCCTGACTTTCTGTTTGATCGGCCTACCGTATGACTCTCTTTACAAAAGACCATAGTGTAAATTTACCCAGCATCCTCTCTGTCCCACAAAACCACCTCTGTGAGAGTGGACGGCCGTTCCAGCAGCCCCTCCTCCCCTCGCCGGCGTACACTGCCCCTCTCTGTCTGCTCGCGTCCCCGGCCGCACCGCTGATATATGGGCCAGGTTTTCCTGATTTCGCCCATAAAGAGGCAAACAGCTTCTCGTTTCGGCCGGTCTGCTGAATGTGACTCATAAAGCTGCAAACGCACGACAGCTGTGTGATTCAGACGCTTTTGATAGTCACGGCCAATTCTGTGTCACTTCAGAATGGAGTGGACGGGCTGATGCCGATAAAAAGCCTTTCACTGAAAATGAAGCAGATTGTGACTGCAGACCATGTGTCCTTTGTGACGCCTGATGATTTTCTGTTTGGCTCTGGAATAATTTTGTGAATGATGGGCTGTTTGTATGAAACATTCCAGTTAGAATGAAGAAAATGTGAATGGTGCTTGAATATGCAAAAACTCCCGCCTTGATGCCAAGGTGTTTTGGGTGATTCCCAGAGTGTTCCTATGCAGTTTCTGTGCGGTTCTGCGTGGTTGCTTACTAGTTCAAGTCAAAAGTTTATGACTCAGGTACTTCCTTCAGTGCAAGTCTAAGGGATTTTTCCTCTGTATTAACATCTTTCACACGAAAATGGCAAATTGCACAAAAAGTGCAATTGCAAAGTGCATTAAGTGAGTAATGTGTAGGACAAGTAGTGTTAGATGGGGCAATAAGATACACTGTGATAAGATACATTTCAATATGTTAACGTTTCTTTAAAGGAAAGTAATGCAAATGAGACATTCAAGGCCCAGAAAGGTAGTAGTTGATATGATTCTTTAGGGTCATAATGAAAAGTCTATAATATACTTTGGTTAAAAATTCTCAATGGTAGTGTAAAACAACACCCTTTTTACCATGCCAAAATCAGCTCTGCAAAAATCATCCTGTTCTGGTCAAGGTTGCTTTAAATGTTAATGAGCTCTGCTCGCCCCGCCCCTCTCTTCTCTCTGTGGTGTGATGAGCCTGTTTACTTTAGGCTTTTTTTACTTTTAGTTTATCCTCTAAACTTGCTAACTAGCACGTTATTAGGAAAAGCGATCACAAAGATTCATTAAAAAACCCTTATACTCACTTCTGCTGTAGGTGAAGCTGGATCACGAATGATTCGCGTGAAAAAAGACGGATATGGATATGTAGATCGGGAGGTGCATTCCATTCACAAACAGACGTAATCCACTGCATCTTCAGCTCAGATGTCGGGAGTAAATGACGACCACTATGTTCATTATTACCTCCAGCAACACAGCACCTCAATCGGAGATATTCTTGTCTGACTTACATCCCTGCTCCGTCATCAAAACAATGGTGGTCGGACTGTTACAGCTGATTTAAGGCTGGTCTGAGGTAAGACGTTCATGTCAATCAACTATCGTGGGAGCAGCCTCTGTTGGTGTGACGCCACACCGACAGGCATCTGAGAATGGCTCTATTTGAAAAAGGGGATATTATTTTTACAGATTAATTAAAAACCACTGCATGGATTTTTATCATTATAGGGTAGATTTGTACATACACTGCCAACACACATTAATGATCAAACAACATGAAAAAGTGAACTTTGCATCCAGTGACCCCTTTAAAGGCAAGCACGAACAAACAACACGCTGCAGAGAACAGAGAGCGTGTCGTAGAAGGGAGAGGATTTTTTCCACATGTATTATTTATTTGGAATGCCAGAGCGATACATTATTCGAACATATCTTTGCCAAGCCATGTTATTTTTAATTTGCTTCAGGAAATAAAAGACGACTTGGAAACCTCAACTAGGAGTCACGCAATGCCAGGTCTATCAAAACTTCTAGCAAACCTTCATTTTTTGGCCTCTGGTTCTTTTCAATGTTCTATGGCTTCTTTATTAGATAAACAGATGGTTCTTTAAAGAACCTTTGACGGAATGGTTCTTTGTGGAACCAAAAATGGTACTTCTACGGCATTGCAGTGCATGCGAATAGTTTTGAAAGCGTTGTCGTGTATACGTGAAACATTTCCATTTTTGACTACATCATTGTTGTGTAAACGTAGTCAAACTATTTTCCGCTTGAAATGGCTGCAATTTTTGTTGCTAGGAGGAGGCACCGCAGAGAACAGAGAGTGCATCGTAGAAGGGAGAGGATTTTTTCCACATGTATTATTTATTTGGAATGCCAGAACAACACATTATTCAAACATATCGTTTCTTTATTTCTTTATTTGCAACTACACTAATTTGCGCTGCGCTTGGTATATTGCGTTGGTCAATACGTAAATGAGATGTTGCATCTGTGTTCTTTCATTTGTGCATTGTTAAAGGGGTCATCGGATGCAAAGTTCACTTTTACATGTTGTTTGAACATTAATGTGTGTTGGCAGTGTATGTACACATCTACCCTATAATGACACAAATCCATGCAGCGGAAAAATAATATCCCCTTTTTTTCAAAATTGAGCCATTCTCAGATGCCTGTCGGTGTGATGTCACACCAACAGAGGCCACTCCCACAATAGTTGATTGACATCTTACCTCAGACCCGCCCTAAATCAGCTGTAACAGTCCGACCTCCACTGTTTCGATGCCGGAGCAGGGATGTAAGTTAGACAAGAATATCTCCGATTGAGTGATTGAGATGTGTTGCTGGATTTAATAATAAACATAGTGGTGGTCATTTACTCTTGACATCTGAGCCGCTGATGATGCAGTGGATTATGCTTGTAAAGGGAATGTGCCTCCTGATCTACATAAATGCGTCTATGTTCACGCAAATCATTCATGATCCAGCTTCACCTACAGCAGAAGTGAGTATAAGTTTTTTTTTATTAATCTCTGCAATCAGGCTAAACACGCTAAATGCGGCTAAAGTAAACAGGCCCGTCACTTCACAGAGTGAAGAAAGGGGCGGGGCGAGCAGAGCTCATTAACATTTAAAGGAGCAATCCATCAGAATGCGTTGATTTCTGCAGAGCTTATTTTGACAAGGTAAAAAGGGTGTTGTTTAACACTACCATTGAGTATTTTTAACCAAAGTATATTATAGACTTTTCATTAAGACTCTAAAGAATCATATCAACTTGTGGAAAATGGGCATCCGATGACCCCTTTAATAAATCACCCGCAGAAACTTCCCCTCCAATCTGTGCTGTTTTGGAAATTTGCCCTGCACTATTAAAAATAAAGGTGCTTCACGATGCCATAGAAGAACCTTTTTTGTTTAAACGGTTCTATAAAGAACCTTTAACATCTGAAGAACTTTTCTGTTTCACAAAAGGTTCTTTGCGGCAAAAGAAGGTTCTTCAGATTATAAAAAGCAAAGAAATAGATGGTTCTTTAAAGAACTTTTGACTGAAAGGTTCATTTTAATTAGTTGTTTCCCCTAATTATATTATTAGGGCAATTGCATTATCATTTATGACTGTTTGCCCAACACAAAAATTAAAATTCTGTTAACAGCAATTGTACTTCATGTCTGCATCCCATTTTGTGTTTTTGAGTAAATTAACAGGGAAAAAAAAAAGATTGTACCGTCATTGACCCATATTGTTAATCTTTACAGCTGTCATGTTTTTGTCAGTGTTATTTTGATCCAAATTCCATATCCAAAAATAATAAAGCAGTCTGGGATACCTTCCCACACGTCTAACCCACACACAAACAAAGGGAGCGCAGAGGTTGAGCTGATGGATCGCTGGAGTTTAGCTGACTGGATCGCGCTCTGGAGGCCCAGCACATGTTTGTTCTCTGGCACGGCTCGTTGGCTCTCGCGTCCCACTCTTGTTTTTGTTTGTCTGGGCTTCGCACGTGGGCAGGAGGACTAGAATGCCAAACGGCTTCATGAATCAACACTGTGTCATTGGGGTCAACTGCATTCAGGCTGCTTGCCAAATATAATGGCTGTGCTTATCTGCTGTCTGAAATAAAAGACTTGAGTCCTGCTAACAGTTACAAAAATGTGTTATCTTATCATTATTTTTGCACTGCAATGCTACTGCAAGAATAAAAAAAGACAGCTTGATCACAATGTATTCATTTATGTGATTCTGTGGGCCTTTTGTCATTTTGCTGCACAATCTGCATTATGGGCCGAGAGGGTCTTGTGTAGGTTATTTGACATTTATTGCTCCTACGAAACACTTAGTTGGGGGTCTAACTTTCACTGTCTACATCAGTGGTTTTTTATCTCAACCTACATCTGTTGCTGCATCGCCTGCAAATAACACTTTCCACATACTCCCTCTCTTTTGCTTTCTTTCATTCTTGCTCTCTCTCTTTCACTCTCTTTTACGTCTGCAACTCATCTTGTGCCTGTTTGACAGCCTCCACAATGCACCATAGAGAGCTCTTGGCCAGAAATTACTTTAGGGAAGGGACGCCGGTCAGCTTTACAGCTCTGCTGACGTCAATGGCATAATTCAAATACTAACCAGGGTGCAACGCTTTAAGACCTGCACTGCCGCTAAGCAGCCTGGGTGAACAGAAACTCTGGAGTGGATTTGCAATGTGAGAAAACATCTAGGAGGTTTAGAGGAGTGCAGAGCAGACTGGGGAAGAGAATTAGCTTTTTCCTGCAAACACATTAAAATTAAAACAACAAAAATGCATTTTCAAGGATTTTGAAACTAAAGGGGTTTGTGTTACTGTTCTTTCTGAGCAGGGAAAATTCATAAGTTGATCCTTGAAAAATAAATACTAAAAATCCTAAGCAGGGTAATACAATTGGTTAAATATATATTTAAATTGCACATTTGCCAAGTTTTGTAAGCAAGTAAGTAAATAAATAAATTAAAAAATGTAGTAATGTAATAAAATATTTATAAAAAAGGTTCTGATATAAGGTCAATAAATATCTAAACTACAAATATTAAAATACTTCACGAGGGTAATAAAATTCATTTAGAATATAATGAATTGCATATTTGCCAAGTTTTGTAAATAATATAATATCATATAATTGAATATAATATAAATGATCCCCAGTGGAATATATTTAAAAATATATATTTATAAAAAAAATCTGAAATAAAATAATAAAACCAGCTGAATGTATAATGAAGTGCATATTTTCCAAGTTTTGTAAATAATATAATATAATATAATATAATATAATATAATATAATATAATATAATATAATATAATATAATATAATATAATATAATAAATGATCCCCAGTGGAATACATTTAAAAGTACAGATTTATAAAATAAACAAACAAACAAACAAACAAACAAACAAACAAATAAATAAATAGAAATAAGGTAAAGTGCAAAAATAAAGTGCATATTTGCCACATTTTATAAATAAAACTAAATAAAATAAAATAAAATTAAATAAAAATGAACCCAGGTCATACAAAGTTTCAGTCAGCTGAATATATTTATATATTTTTATGTTTAGATATATTTATTTTTTATATTAAAAATGCAGTAATAGTTAATGAGGTTATATAATATAATATAATATAATATAATTTAAAATAATATAATATAATATAATATAATATAATATAATATAATATAATATAATATAATATAATATAATGATCCCCAGTGGAATACATTTAAAAGTAAAGATTTATAAAATAAACAAACAAAACAAACAAACAAACAAACAAATAAATAAATAGAAATAAGGTAAAGTGCAAAAATAAAGTGCATATTTGCCACATTTTATAAATAAAACAAAATAAAATAAAATAAAATAAAAATGAACTCAGGTCATACAAAGTCAGCTGAATATCTTTATATGTTTTTATGTTTAGATATAATTATTTTTTATATTAAAAATGCAGTAATAGTTAATAAGGTTATATAATATAATATAATATAATATAATATAATATAATATAATAACAGTTCTCATGGTTAGTTAATAGAGTACATTTGCATAGTTTGGTAAGAAATATACATAATTATTAAAAAATAATAAAAATGATTTTTTTTTCTTTTATGCCAAAATCATTAGGATATTAAATAAAATTGTGTTCCATTAAGATATCTGTACATTTCCTACCATAAATATATAAAAACTTGATTACTTTGATTAGTAATGTGCTAAAGAACTTCATTTGGACAACTTTAATTTTCTCATTATTTAGATTTTTTTGCACCCTCAGATTCCAGATTTTCAAATAGCTGTATCTCGGCCAAATATTGTCCTATCCCAACAAACCATTTCAGATGATGTATAAATCTCAATTTCAAAAAACTGACCCTCATGACTGGTTTTGTGGTTCAGGGTCACAATTATGAAAAACAAGTTCAGCTGCAGCAGACTAAAAACTTCTACCACCAGTGACTTACGTGCAAAAACATGTAAACACACACATACTCTAGCATGCAAGTATGGTGCAAACATGAGCGCAAGCTATTTACACATCCTGTAACATCTTGTCAGAATGTGAACAATAACAAGTCTGCAGCAATCTTGCTAATATGGTTTACAACCACTAATAATGTGTGAGCTGCATCAGCATGGCAACCACAAAAACTGTTTACTGATCCGCATCCAGTCTAACATAAAACTTTAACTAATTAGTGTCTTTGCAGTATTTGGATAATTCAGTCCCACTTAAAGATATCTAAATATCAAACTAAAGTGGATTCTGCACAGAAATGATGCTGGAGCTTGTCTGAGCCGATTTTGGAACTTTTAACCAGCTGCTGTTTTTTAATGGAAGTATGAAGTCAGTTCTCCTTTGTGTCTAAAGAATCCACTATCATCTGACAACCGGAAAGTGCCACAATACTTTCTTGAAAAGTACTGTATTATATACATGTAAGGTGAAACCTAACAAATGCATTTTTTTTTCTGTCAAGTAAAACTGTGATGAGGCCCATCATTGTGCTCCAGTCCAGGCAGTGTTTTTTTTCCTCTAATGTCTGCTGCATGGCCTTCCTGCTCCGGCGTGACGGGCTCTTGGCAGCGCGAGGGACAGATTTACATGAGAAAGTATAAACAGAGGCCGGAGGATGAGACCTCTCTCCCTGAAGAGCCTGGCTCCTGATGAAAGTTCTTCTCTTTATTTTCTGTGTTTTTTTTCTCCCTTTCTGTTCCTCCCTAATTTCTCTGGAAGTGTTTTATGAAGCCGCGGTTCAGGGCCAGGGCACTGGCAATGGAGCCTTATGACGACACAACGACAATAAAAAAACTCTCTCTCTGCCGATCTGACTTAAGATTCAGTTGAAGACATGCAGCTGAAATGACAATTTTGTCTTCAACAGAGTCTATAAATCACAGTTCTACTCTAAACTATGGCGTAAGATTATTTATAGAAACAACAGGACTATAAATGGGTTATATTGATAGTACATTATGTTTGGTTTGTCTGGTTGTGTTTGTTGTATAAATTTATGATGATGACGTTACTGATATTGTTTATTATTACTAAAAACCAACAACAGCAACAACAAAAATTATAATTAAGTCAGTTAAAATAATACAAATATTTTTTATAACAACAACAACAAATACTAATTTTATTATTTTTGTAATTATTGTTATTATTATAGAAATCAACAACAAAAACAAAATCAAAAATAAACAAAAATCAATAATAATAATAATAATTAACAATCGTCAAAATGTATAATGTAATAAATATAAAAATAAAAAAGGTATTTTTTTTATCTTATTAGAACATCTTTAGTTTATGATGAAGATGATAAATTAAAATCAGCAAAAATACAACCCTAATTAAAACAAAAATAATACATTTTTTTAATTAATTTTATAAACAACTGTAATTATTGTTACTATTATTAGTACTAAAATAATAACAACAAAAACAATGATAATTACATCTATAATAATAATAAAAAATACATTTATATAATAAGGTATTTCATTTTTTTTTTACTTTTATAAGGACATCTTTCCAAAGCTGTTTACTTAAACCCATACTAAACTATAGACTAAAGTTAAACAAAGTTAAATAAAATCAGCAAAAATATAACCCTAATAAAATCAAATAAAACAAAAAAAAAATTTTATACATTTTATAAACAACTTTAATTATTGCTACTATTATTAGTACTAAAATAATAACAATAAAAACAACGATAATTAAATCAATAATACTGTTACTAATAATAATAAAATAAAATAAATAAAAAACTATAGACTAAAATTAAGTAAAAAAATAAATAAAATAAAAATATTTATAAAAATAAAATAAAATTATATATATATATATATATAAATAAATTATATTTGGAGCATTTTTGTAATTTTTTATGGATTATGATCTGTTTGTTTCTCTTTAAGTTTCTATGTATTAAAGCAAAAATTTTAATGTTTTATTTATGCCATCACTCACTGTATCTATTTCTTTCTTCTGCTGAAAACAAAAGAGAAGATATTTTAAAGGTTATTGGTAACCAAACAGTTTTAGTTCCTATTGTATGAACAAAAAAATACCATGGAATTTAATGGGAACCAAAACTGTTTGGTTATCAGCATTCTTCAAAATATCTTCTTTTGGAATATGCAGAAGAAAGAAATTCACACAGGTGTGAAATGATGGTGACAGAATAGTAATTTTTGGGTGAGCTATCCCTTTTTTTTAATTATTTATTTAATGTCTCTTAATTTATTAATGTATGTGTATGTGTATGTATTAAGTAATTAATAAGGTAACCTGTTGTAAGAATTAATGGAGTAAAAGTGAAAAACATTTCAGTGGAAGTACTGAGCCAGTGAAGCTCCTCTAATCAACAAACAGCCACATCCTCATGCTGTGTTATCACACACAGAAGCGGCCAGCAGGGACAGCAGCGTGCGTGAGGACTGCGCAACAGTAGACATACTCTGATTTCCTCCGGTGCTCCTAATATGCTTGTGCAACGTAAGTGAGCACAGTTTTCCACCATTTTCAGCATGTGAGTGTGTGTTTCTTCCTGCCAGGACCATGAGGCGTCTGCGCTTTCAAACACACAGGAAGTGAAGGTACTGGTAGGTGGGTGGCGACTGACGTCAATGAGGCTAAGAGGCCTCAGAAACAGGAACCAAAACATCCCACAATCCTTTGCCCCCCTCCTCGCAACTCTCCGCTCAGTAGATCAGTGGCTAAAACGTCTACACCTGGAGCGCACACACACACACACACACACACACACACACAGCTAATGAACAAACACCTGCAGGCGGGTCAAAGACGAAGTGGTGTTTTTAACCATCAAAATGAAAAATAAACGTTTCATACAGATTTAAATTTGTTTCCCCCTCCTCCCCCGTACAAAATGTGTCCGTTTTGTAATCTTTACCAAGTTTTAGCCATTTGTCAGCAGGATGTTTATAATCATTTAAAATAAAATAAAATTGAATATAATCATTTTGTCTCTTATGTATTTTAATAATCACATGTCAGAATAAGTATGTTGTTTTATTTTTACATGAATAGCCTACATCTGTTACGCTGAATGGCAGTTGAGCATTATTTCACCCATATTTTGACATTTTCACAGAAGATATTAACCCCTTAAGTGTCACTTGGCACTCTTTTTTCATCTCATATTTTAGTAACTGTATCATTTGAAAGTTTAAAACCTCAAAATGAAATTTAAATTTTCCTGTGAAAAATTTGAGTTTTGAAATTGAATGGTACTTTCAAATCTCAAGTCTCCTCCCCCTTGTCAGGTGTCATATTACAAAATGTAATATGGTCTTTTAGAATAAAACTTTTTATAATCTTGACAAAATACATATCATCTGAAAGGTCTGAGTCTTAAGAGTCAATATTTGGTGGTTGTTTTTGTTATAATGTCCTAAATAAAATCTCACAGATTTTTTTTTTATTTTTTTTTATATCAACTTCAAATTTGGAGCATAAATTATTTAGACGTAAGGCTTTAATTTAATACCAGTTTCTAGATTCAAAAATATTTTTCTAAATATTTATTTTAAATATAGATAAAAAAAAAATATGTACAGTGTTTTTTTTTTTTACTGTAAATTTAAACTTCTATGACGTTTTGATACTTTCATATTTGGAAATGATTCTACTTTAGCAATAATATGCAGATTGTCTTCTTAAAAAAGACTCAAACCTCAACCATTATAACAATTTAAGTTTGGATAAGTGGTTAAAGTGAAAGTACACACTTTACTTGCATTTAGTATACTTTTTATGTACATAAAATCACTTTTGCACATTTTATTTGATGCTGACACCAAAATGGGACGTCTCATATTTGACCCAGGTTTACTGGATCAAATATGATTTACTACACAAGCATGATTTTTTTTTCTCTCAGCATAAACAGAAAACCACTCACAAAAATCTCACGAAAACACGTCTAGACCACATTTTCCCCCAAATATCAAAATATATTTATATATATATTTTAAGGAGTCATTAAGATTTTTTGAATTGTGACATTATTTTCATGACAATTAAGCACATTTTCCTCCAATTCCTACGCACTATAACGATAATGTTTTACTTTTGAGCTGTTTTTTGTCATTCCCATTAAATTTGATTACATTCTCATTTGATTCAGATTAATATTTTATTTTTAGTATAAGTTTACATGTATAAATACTACCATGATGTATAGTGCAGTGTTCCTTTTTTCAGTTCCAGTGAAATCACAAAACAAAATGGCATCAAATTTGACGACATTATTCTTAGAAAATCATTTAATCATTAGAAGGATCAGCTAACAGCGAGTGTTCTCAGAACAACTTTAGAACGATGGAATGGAATGTTCCTCCTAACGTAACCAGCAAGTATTGTTTATATCACATTTAAAAAATTTTAAAAAATAACAGTTTCCTAACAGTTTTAAAGTGCTAAAATTGGATTGTTCGTCTAATATTTGCATAACCAAGAAAAACATTCCTTAAAAATAAACATTGAGAAAACATTTAAATGTAATGTTCTTGTAATGTTTTTAAACTACAGAATGGACATAACCTTCACATATTTAAGAAGTTACATTCTTAATATGTTAAAAAATGGAATGTTTAAAACACATTTTCATAACTACTGGGAATGTTAGTAAAAACATTCTTAGAACATATTTTTACCATCCATATAGGTGTGTATTTGATCATATATGTGGTTGTTTGTTTGTTTTTCTCTTGCAAATAAAAAAAATACACCTCTGCTTGACACTCTTCTTTAAGATAAAATAAAAGTTTGTGTTTGCCTAATAAATGTATGTGTAGTGTGTGTAATTATTATGCATATATAAATACACACAAATTAATGTATCAATTTAAGAGAAATATGTTATGTACAAAATATGTTTATTTATATATAATAGAAATTATATAAAAATTATAATAAATACATATACTTGTAAATATTTCTTAAATATATACATGAATGTGTTTGTATCTATATATACATAATAACACACAGTACACACGCATATATTAGGCAAACTCAAACTTTTATTTTGTATGCGATTAATCACGATTAATCCTTTGACAGCCCTAGTTCAAAATGTAAAATTTCCTGTGAAAATGTTGAAAGCTTACATTGCGTTACCTTGGAAATGGAACCTCATTATATATGTATATATATATATATATATATATATATATATATATATATATATATATATATATAAAGAGTTCAGATGCAAACCAGCTAAAAGCCATCTCGGTCAAAAATGAGAATGATACTGAGTGAATGCTCCTGACACACAGTACACGTCCATCAAATACTTTTACTTCAAACTTGCTAAATTCAGAAGTGCCAGTTGTTACATAGAAACCTATACATAGAGCCAGAAAGAAATGCTAATTTTAAAGAAATTCGTCAGATGGATTTAGCTGGTTTTGCATCTGAACTCTTCATATATATATATATATATATATATATATATATATATATATATATATATATATATATATATATACATATATATATATATATATATATTAATTTCAAATTTGGAACATAACTTATTTAGACATAAGGCTTTAATTTAACGGCAATTTTAGATTTAAAAATATTTTTTGTGTAAAATAAAAAAAAGTACATTTAAAATGATTCCACTTTTGCAATAATCTGTAGATTGTCTTCTTAAAAAAAAAAAAAAAGACTTCAACCTTAGGTCTGTATTCCAAAGCGTTCATAAATTATAACAATCTAAGTCTGAATAGTGCCCTTTCATGTCTATGTTGAAAAAATCTGATGGAAAAAAAAATCACACCAAAACATGCCTAGGCCACATTTTTCCCCAAATATCAAGATTATTATTTATTTATTATTAATTATTTATAATTATATAATTATATTTTGCATAAAAATCTTTTTTTTTTTTTTAAAAAGAATGATTAAGATTTTTTGAATTGTTACATTATTTTCATGATAATTAAGCACATTTTCCTCCAATTTTTACTTACTATAATGAGAATTTTTTGTAATTCCCATTACTCTTTTATTAAATTCTCATTTGATTCAGATTATTTTATTTTCAGTATAAGTTTACATGTACAAATACTACCATGATGTATATAAATACTACCATGATAAACAGCTGGAACGGAACAATCTGAAACAGTGTTCTTTTTTTCAGTTCCAGTGAAATCACAAAACAAAATGGAATCAAATTTGATGACATTATTCTTAGAAAATCATTTAATTATTAGAAAGATCAGCTAACAGCGCGTGTAATGCTGATTTACCATTCTCAGAACAATTTCAAAACAATGGGATGGAATGTTCCTCCTAACATAACCAACAAGTAACCTTCATATTACATTCAAAACAATTTAAAAATAACAGTTCCCTAACTGCTTTATCATTCTCAGAATGATTTCAAAACAATAGAATGCAAAGTTCCTGTAACATTCGCTTAACCAAGAAGTAACTTTCATATTACATGCCAAAAGCTGTTTTGAATGCTTAAATGGAACGAAAAAATAAGAGTTTCCTAACCTAAAAATAAGAGTTTCAAAGTACCAAAATGGATTTAACATTCGCATAACCAAGAAAAACATTCCTTAAATCTAAAAATAGATGTTTTAAATGTTAAGAAAACATTTAAATGTTCTTGTAACGTTTTTGAATTATAGAATGGAATGTTCCTCTAACCTTCAAATAATCAAAAAGTAATATTCTTAATACATTTAAAAAATGGAATGTTTAATACACATTTAGAAACAATGTTTTCCTAACTACTTGGAATGTTAGCAAACATGCTTAGAACATATTTTATTAGCTGGGATGCAGTAGAAATTTTAAACGGTTTATTAAAATGCCATATCTGTGTATATTTAATCATATGGTTATTTGTTTTTTTCTCTTGCAAATAAAAAATATGCACCTCTAAATCATAATCTAACCCTCGATCATGATGATTTTAATTAATTTATATATTTAAATAATAAATCTAATATTTAAATAATGTATCTAAAATGTTTGATTTAGTATTTTTTAAAAAATGAAAAATGACCTTGGTTCATGACAGATTTACCAAGGTTCGCCTGCTTGTATACTCTCGCACAAATCTCTGAACACGCTGATGAATTTTATTAACAGAGCTGTGCGCACGCAATCCCGGTCCTTTTAAGTATGCAAGCTTACGCACGCATGACTATTCACACCCTCACAAACGCACACACACATGCATGCAATAAGCACAGCTTTTTATAAGCGTCGCTGTGCTGCAATTACGCACATTGCTTCTCTGTGGTTTGTGTGTGTGTGTAAGAGGTCATACAAACATGTTATCTTACTCAAACTTTCATTCTTCCCCCTCCACCCACACTCACACCCTCATTTCTCTTTTCTTCAGAGACGCTGGGATTTTCAGGCCGCTCAGATGGAGAGAGTTGTGGTGGCCATTGTACAAACAAAGCCCAACAACACCTTCTGCTTCATTATACAAAAACAAGAACATGCCCATATTGCAGCCCAGAATTAGAAGAAAAAATATCAGAAATTGTATTACGAAACATAAAATAGCATTTGTTGCATTTGAACACCACATGAATTGCTTGTTTTAGGACATATTCAGACCTGCAGATCATTTGCTTTGTAGCAAAACAGGGACTAAAATTGTGACAATATTACAATGTCTTCTTGATTCAATTTGCTTTCACAAAGCAACATTTCAAAGCATACCAAAATGTGTTTATGCAAATCACGTGTAAGTAAAACTGTCCTCTTATTGATCAGAGTCCACCTGTTTGTTTGTAAACCGTTCCCACTACCTTTTCAGTTTTTCTGCATATTATTAAATTAGAAACGTACAAGGTTCTGAAACAAAAGCTCTGAATGAGCCAGGTGTGAAAACACCCTTACATCTATATTCTAGACACTCTGACAAACCGAACTGGAAATACTGACCAAAAGTGACTCATCTTTGCAGTCACAATCATAGCAATTTTTTGTCCAATCAAATTGTGTCCAACAGAATCAGAATGCTCCTCCCCCTAAAATCAGCTACTTCTGACAAGCAGTGGCACTAGAAATCATGCACTGTGGCTGTGACATAATTAAAAGCAGGGTAGGTGATTTGGTTCAAAAACATTTTTGTTATGCTGGTTGAAAGTCTCTTCATATCCCCATAGCAATCACTAAGTTAAGTGGTCTAAATGTATTTATATGTAGTTATATCATCTGTGGAAGGTGTAGGGCTGTAAGATGTTTGTCCAGTCATATCCCTTGATCCAAGTGCTATAATAGACTGTCCTACCTGACTGCCAACGTATGTATTTGCATACCTCTGTGCGCCCTATTTACGCAGACATGATACGTCATCGGCGCGAATGGAATGTGATATTATTGTAATATTATGCTCTTTGTACTGTAATGTTTTCTCAGCGATGAATGAGACATGAGGTTATCTGACAGCGTTGCATTTTAACTTCCACCAACGCCGTCACTTACCGTGAGGCTATTTAGCCTCTGCTCTGCCTGTGCGTGGCTTTGGAGACTGATTTGCAGGGAGGGTGGGATCTTATGCTTTCAAAACTAGCTGGCTATAGCCTCTCTGAAACTGCATACCCTGCCTTTACCCTATCAAGGGAGGCAGTGTTTCCTCAAAATATTTAATGAGGAAAAACAACAAAACAAAGCCAATATTACTAAATATAACATTAAAAGGTGTATAAATCAGTTTTTCTAAAAAAATATTGTCCAACAGCAACTCCAGCAGGTAAAGTTACAGCGGGAGTCAGCGTCTCTCTTTGGCTGTGATTGGTTCATGCAACAAATCCAGTGTTCGTTCACATTCACGAATGAGTCTGAATGAAGAATATAATGGTGTTAATGGGAAGACTAATTTACGTAAGCAAACAACTCACATACTCAGTTATGACCACTTAGTTACATCAAAATAAGACTTAAAATAGCCTGAAAACATGATCTGTGGCGGGGTTTTAGTGAGTAATCGCCTTGGTGAAATTTAAAGGAACACTCCACTTTTTTTTTTTTTTTTTTTTTTAAATAGGCTCATTTTCAAACTCCCCTAGAGTTAAACAGTTGAGTTTTCGAATCCATTCAGCCGATCTCTGGGTCTGGCGGTAGCACTTTTAGCATAGCTTAGCATAGATCATTGAATCCGATTAGACCGTTAGCATCTTGCTCAAAAATGACCAAAGAGTTTTGAAATTTTTGCTATTTAAGTTTTAAACAGGAAAAATATTGTCATTATATATGGCCATTTTTGAGCGAGATGCTATCTGTCTAATCGGATTCAACGATCTATGCTAAGCTATGCTAAAAGTGCTACCGCCAGACCTGAAGATCGGCTGAATGGATTCGAAACGGTAAAACTTAACTGTTTAAGGGGAGTTGGAAAATGAGCCTATTTTTCAAAAAAGTGGAGTGTTCCTTTAAGGTAAATCTTTGTGTCTGTGACCAATATTTATGAACTTTGATGGCTGATGATCTGAAAAAATTCAAAAAATGGCTAAAAGTTATTTATTAAAAAGAACAGCTGAACATATAAGTTCACAAATAAAATGTATTATTTAAATTGTTACACTCTTAAGTTATTATTTTGGAATAAATGTAAAATGCTTAAAGACACTAATTTGATGAGATTCATACTTGGCTTTAATAAACAGAATACTGATTACATTGTTGATGTAAAAATATAAAATAGTGTAAGAAACATTATTGTAACCTTTAAATGAGATTGCAATCGCAACAAGAAAACTAGAAATTGTAATGTTCATAGAATATTAAAAATAAACATTCGAATAAAGTTATATTTTTGGTGAAAAAGTTAGTAGACACGTTGTAAGAAAAGTTTTTGCAGTAGAACATTGTAGAATTTGCAACATTTAAATATTGTTATAATCACAAAAAGAAAACATTTTGACATTCTTAGAATGTTAAAGGGGTCATCGGATGCCCATTTTTCCACAAGCTGATATGATTCTTTAGGGTCTTAATGAGAAGTCTATAAAATACCTGGGTTAAAATTTCTCAGTGGTAGTGTAAAACACCACCCTTTTTACCTTGTCAAAATCAGCCCTGTTCAGAGTGAGCCATTCTATTGCATGTTCCTTTAAATGCTAATGAGCTCTGCTTACCCCACCCCTCTCTTCTGTGGGGTGACAAGCCAGTCTGTTTACTTTAGCCGCATTTAGCCGTGTTTAGCTACCAAACTTGCTACTAGCAAATTATTAAGAAAGGCGATTTGCGAAGATGCATAAAAACCTTTATACTCTGCTGTAGGTGAAGCTGCATCACGAATGATTCGTGAAAGTAAAGTTAATCCTCTGCGTTTTCCGTGGCTCAGATGTCAGGAGCAAATGATGACTGCGATGTTCATTATTACATCCAACAACAGAAAACCTCAATCGCTCAATCTGTGACATTCTTGTCTTCCCCTGCACCGGAGTCGAAACAATGGCGTTCGGAGTCAAACTCTTCACAGCTCAATCAGGGCGGGTCTAAGGTAAGACCGTCATGTCAATCAACTATCGTGGAAGCGGCCAGCTGAGAATGGCTTAAGTTGAAAAAAGGGATATTTCTTATAAAGATTACAAAAGTACCACTGGGTGGATTTTTATCATTCTAGGGTGGTTGTGCACACACACTGCCAACAGACATTTATGTTCAAACAACATGTAAAAGTGAGTTTTGCTTCCGATGTCCCTTTTTAAAAATAAATGTTCAATAATGCTATATTCTGGGTAAAAATAAAGTTACTAAAAAATTGTAAGAAAAGTTTTTGCAACCTTTAGATAACATTCTCAAAAATAAAACATTTCAAAATTTTTGAAAAATTTTAAAACAACCTAAATTTGTTACTTGGGTATTGATAAGTTTGATGAATGGCGCTTAAGAAGTTTAATGTGCCATTTGTTATTTATTTGTATATTCCTGTTAAAACATATGAGTAAACATAGCAAAAAATATGGTTTTGTGCACTAAACTCCAGGGCTGAAAATAGACATCACTCCAGCCCTGTTTAAAAATATCTATTGATTTATTGGGTCCTTTGATATGTCCTGCCCAAATATGGGAAAGAAACCAGAGCTTGTCTTAAAAACTGATTTTATTAACTAAATTATTATTTTTTTTATTTACTTTTTTTTCTATTTTGTGGTGAAATATGAAAAGGTTTTTGGCTTTACCAGATTTGACACATTTCACATCCTCCAATGAGATTTCCCTTTTCCCCACTACTTCTCTCAATTTATGTAATAAGTTGTTTGCCGTTTCATATGTATTCATAACACAGATCATATTATCCCCTTCATGATGCTGTATGCCTTCAAGTGAAAATGTATGAGTAATTCAGCTATAGGTCTGCAGCTTTATAAATAGTGATTGATGTCACATTGAGGTTAGCGACCATTGTAAGGGAACTTTCCTCAGTTTAACGTCTGTTAAACTTCGGATGCTGAAAATCTTACCTGACAGGTTAGCTTTGGTCAAAGGCGGTTGACTACTGACTGGTGATCTTCTATTAAGTGAAGCAGGAAAATAAATACATTAGTAAGATAAAAGCAGGAATGCAAATTCAATAGAAACTGATAATTCAATCACCATCTGAGCACAAAGCGTCTGTACATTTGTTACCGAGCAAATAAAAAAAAATAATTTAAAAAATGTATTAAATCAATAGACATTTACTATTATCATTATAAGGAGGAAGGTCAGTACAGTAGGTTAGTCAGTATCCATCTAGTATGACAAAAGTCATATTAAGTGAGTTCTGCCCTCTTGTGGTATTTTCTCACATTACATTTTATGCAACGTAAATATCACTTACTTGCTGGAGGGGCACTGGACATTTGTCAGGATGCTGAAATTATTCCTAACAGTGCGAAGACTTGCAAGCACCTATTGAACAAAAAGACAACAACAAAGACATGAAAGGACTTGAAACAGTCCACACATGTCAAATCATTCACATTTTGGTCTTAGTTTTCCAACCCAGAAAACGAGAGCCAAACGTACCTGAGCAAAAGGAGTGACTATCAGGTCTTCACCGTGTCTGAGAACCAAAAGAAATACAAAAATCATACATAATACAAAACCTGCGTGCTGTATTGTCCATGCTAGAATAAATCGAAATTCAGATAATCACTGTATTAGTTCTTTACTTCAAGTACTTTGTTATGTCTTGACAGTATACTGAGAAATATCTCAAGACTGAAAAATCTCTAAGGTTTAAATAGGTTATGTTATGCATTATTTCTGCATTGCTTCTGTAGTTTCTCTTCTGTATGTACTGCAGCTGCAAAGAGTTGAATGATTTATTGCAGAAGTGCTCGGTCCTATTCGTGGAGATCTATCTTCCTGCAGAGTTTAGTGTCAAACCTGCTCAAACACACCTGCCTGTAGGTGTCTGGTGAACCTGAACACCTTGATTTACTGATTCAGGTGCGTACCGATTGAGCTAAACTCTGCTGGAAGTTACGTTAGACTGTGAAAATTTGTCAAAGACTTTTTCTCAGAGGAGGCAAAGACATCAAAAATGATGAGAAAATAAAAAACAAAAGTTATGTAACGTGAGATCAAATCACATATGAAGCACACTGCAAGATAAAAGCAGAAAACAGCAGATAAAGTTTCAGAACTTTCCTTCAGCTCAGTTTAGCTCAGTGTTCTCAGAGATGTCCTAAAACCTGACTAAAAAATCCAAACTTTTCCCATCACTGCAAATCTGTCTAAATTAAAAATAAATTAATTAATAAATACAAATTTTCCAAGGGCTAAATGTTAACAAATAAACAATAATAATAATAAATGCCCAAAGGTAAGAAATTATTAATAAATTCATTTTTTACAAAAAATAAAAAATTTAATTTCATCATGTACTTATTAACGTACGACTAAAGACTTGTTTAGTGGGTGAATAAATAAAACAAAGAAACTCAATTAAATTATAAGCAATAAACTAATAATAAATACAGATAAATATTTAAATAAATATAAAACAAATACAACCTAAAATAAGTAAACATATATATATATATATATATATATATATATATACACATACAGTGCACAGCATAAATGAGTACACCTCCTCTAAATAAATATAAAAGATGTATTTTCTTAATGGTCAATAATATAATTCATGGAAAGATGGCAACATGGAAATGTATTACACATATACTTTATAAAAACAAAAAATATATGCCAATTTTTCCTGTAAAATAAGTAAATTAGCCAATTTTGTTTAAATGAAGGACTGCAGAAACGAGTACACCCTAGATTTAATTCAGCAAATGCATAATATTCTAGTACTTAGTATGTCCTCCAGACCTTCAAGTTTACTGCTCTGACGCTTCTTGGCACTGAGTGTACAAGTTCATGACAAAATGCCACATCTGTCCTGTTTAACTCCTGGAGGATGACCTCCCTAAATGCCTAGTCTTTCATGGGGAGTGTTGCTCAGCTCGTCTCTACAGAATACAGATCTGCCATCTGACTTATTTCTTAGCATAAAAGAGGACAGTGGTGCAAGAGAAATACCAAATTATTGTTTTAAGTGTGAAAACATAGCAGAAGTAGCACTGACATTCAAAAACAATGGACTTGTGACAAGACTCCTGAAATAATCAGGTCCTCACTTTAAGTTTTAATTTAGTGATGAGTGAATTTTTGCTAGAAAAAGAGCAGGAGAAATACCATGCAAGTGTCTCAGAGCTTGCAAAAGCTATGAAAAGAGTGACACTTTATCTTACAGAGTATGACGCAGCCTGCAGAAGTGACATGCATGGTTGTTGTCACCACCAGAATTACCTACTTTAGCCAAAGCACAATAAACTCATTTAACCTCTAGGCCCATATTTACAAAATATACAGTACTGTGCAAAAGTCTTAGGCCACTAGTATTTTCACCAACAAAAAATGGTTTTAAGTCAGTTATTTCTATCTTTTGCAGTAGTGTGTGAGTAGGAAATATCAGTTTACATTTCTAAACATTCATTTTACAATTGATTGTAATAATCCAGTGAGATTTTTGTTTGCACAAGGAGTCTGACAACAGCCAGTGCTCCACACAGAGATCTGATCTGACCATCATCCAGTCTGTCTGGAATGACATGAAGAAACAGAACAAACTGAGACAGACTAAATCCAGAATAACTGTGGCAACATTTCCAAGATGCTTCAAGAAACCTACATGCAAAGCTACCTGAAAACTCATGCACAAATGTACCTAGGGCAAAAGCTGTTTTAAATGCAAATATGGTTTACAAAATGTTGATTTAATTTAGTTAAATAGTTGAGTTAATTGATAAATAAAATCTATTTATGGCATTTTTTTTTTTGACAGCATCCTCATTTTACAGCATTTTTACACAAGTGCCTAAAACTTTTAACAGTACTTTGCAGGTTTCTTGAAGCATCTTGGAGATGTTGCCACAGTTCTTCTGGGTTTAGTCTGTCTCAGTTTGTTCTGTTTCTTCATGTCATTCCAGACAGACTGGATGATGATGAGATCAGATCTCTGTGTGGAGCACTGGCTGTTGTCAGACTCCTTGTGCAAACAAAAATCTCACTGGATTATTACAAATAATGGCAAAATGAATGTTTAGAAATGATATTTCCTACTCACACACTACAGCAAAAGATAGAAATAACTGACTTAAAACCATTTTTTGTTGGTCAAAATACTAGTGGCCTTTTGCACAGTACTGTAGATTCTGGGAATCAATACTCTGGTCTCAAGAGACCAAGTCAATCATTTCGGATCCAAAAGCATCCAAAATGTTCTGGTGTTGCTAGAGGAGGAGTACAGTGAAAAGTCACTGGTTCCCACAGTGACGTTCAGTGGTAGTAAAGCTCTTCTATAGGGATGCATGAGTGCTGAAGGTGTGAGGGAGTTGTGCTTTATCAATGCTGTCAGCAATTCACACACCACTGTGTGATGTAATATAAAAACTTGAACCAGAAGTTGCTACCCTCCCCTCATTCCCTGCATTATTGGGCGTTTATTCAGCATGACAATGAAGATATTCATTCTGCCGGTGTGAAAATCCTTCAGTGGACATGTATTTCACTCTTGAGCAGCTGTGGGGGATTCTGTAGAGACGAGCTGAGCAAAACTCCCTATTAAAGACCAGGGCATTTAAGGAGGTCCAGAGGACAGATGTGAAAATTTGTCATGAACTTGTACTCTCAGTGCCAAGAAGGATCAGAGCAGTATACTTAAAGTTCTGGAGGACATACTAAGTACTAGAATATTATATACTTGCTGAATTACATCTAAGGTGTATTAGTGCTGTCAAACAACTTACATACACACATGTAAATATTTAAGAAAAATATGTTATCTTTATATATAATATAAACTATATGTATAGAAATATATACGCGATTACATGTAAATGTTTTCAAAATATATACTGTATGTGTGTGTATTTCTTTATATTAAACTTATATATATATATATATATATATATATATATATATATATATATATATATAACAAATAAATTGTAAAACAAACAAATAAATGTGTGAACAATCAGTGACAGTTATCTCATTTCACTGGGATGCTTTTTATATAAATATATATTCTATAGTATTTTCCACTTTACTCAACTGAAAATGTCACAGTCACAAGCTTCTCCAATTCCACTGGGGTTGTGTGTAAAATTAAATGAAAAGCATGCATGGATACACATGGATAATCCACTTGAAAAAGTACATCACCTTTGGCTTACTATTTTCAACAAACTGTGATTTGTAGCAGGACTGAGCTATTTTGATTGGTCTATTATAATGTTGGTAAAGGTGTAAAAAAGTGCTGAGTTCTTACTCACAGCTGCTCTCCAACAAGGGAGGAGTTGCGAGAGGTGGATTTGGGTGAGAGGTCGTAGTCACTGTCCGAGCGGTAAAGGAAAGACTCGCGCCGCTGACCGTGACTGGCCATGTTGGGATGAAGGACCAAACCGGAGCCCGGTGATGCCTGCAGTTCCAGTGGACTACAGCCGATAGAGGGGCCATTCTCCACCTCCAAACTAAACAGAAAGACAACATGGTGATCACATGAATAAAATACCACCCCACAAAAAATGCAAATGGAAAACAACTCACGTACTGCATTCAAAATCAATATCATATTGCTTAAATAAAAAGTGTGGTTGTCTCTATACAGATCAGTCTGACGGTTTCTTACAGTCTAAGTTGACAGTTTGCAACAAGAATAAGCTGAAAAGTGGACCAGGCTGAATAACTTTGCAAAAGAGAAAACAGTGGCAGAGAACAGATCAAGAGAGATGAAGAGGGAAAAACAAAAGGTGTGAAAATGCTTTCCATATCTTTTGTTGCAAACAGCCAGGATATCCAAAATTTGGTTGCTGAAGCAGAACAAAGCTGACTGAGTCAGTATATCTTCACTGAGCGAAGACTAATACAGGGTTTGGTTACAGAAAAAAAAATGCAAAAACAGAAGGCAAAGGAGACAGAATGATGTCAGAGTTTAAAAGAGAGACACAGAAAACCACTGAGAAGAAAATAATGCAGTCAATTCAAGAGCTAATGGAAAACAACATTGAACAGAGATGAAAAGACTGATGGGGAAGAAAGGAATCGAGGAGAACAGGTCAAAATTGATGCTTTGAAGTGAAGGTCATTGAGCTGCCTGCATCAGTGAGAAAGCAAAGAGAACCGAACCATATGAGAAAGACAATTTCACTTCAATAAAAAAAATAAATACTAAAAAATGTTTTTTGTCTTGTCACATCAGGGAAATTATATATATATCATATCTGTAAATAGGGCACAATGTACTATATAATTT
Organism: Cirrhinus mrigala; assembly: GCA_036247105.1. Lineage (NCBI taxonomy): Eukaryota > Metazoa > Chordata > Actinopteri > Cypriniformes > Cyprinidae > Cirrhinus > Cirrhinus mrigala. The sequence goes on from CM070008.1 coordinate 10,441,191, forward strand.
AATGATTTTTTTCACAGGTGTTTAACCAGTATTTTAAATTTTACACAGTATTTTGCATTGTGTTGTGTTGTGTTATAGAGTTTAGTTTCTATAAAATTAATGGATAAAGCAAATACATTGTATGGGTCAAAATTATTGATTTTTCTTTTATGCCAAAAATCATTAGTATATTCAGTAAAGATCATGTTCCATGAAGATTTTTTGCAAAAATCCTACCGTAAATATATTAAAACTTAATTTTTGATTAGTAATACGCATTACTAAGAACATCATTTGGACAACTTTAAAGGCGATTTTCTCAACTTTTTTTTTTTTTTTTTTGCACCCTCAGATTCCAGATTTTCAAATAGTTGTATCTCAGCCAACTATTGTCCTATCCGAACAAACCATACGTCAAAAAGCTTATTCATCCAGCTTGTATAAATCTCAGTTTCCAAAAAATGACCCTTATGACTTGTTTTGTAGTTCAGGGTCACAAATGTCAGTAATTATAATAAACATTTAACATGATAGTAATCTGACAGCAGAAAATAAATGCCTTTTCTGAGAAAATGAAAGAAGTATGAAAGAGGCTGCATCCAATTATGAGCATATATTGCTAAACATGTTCAAAAAATGTCTAAAATGCTTTTAGTATATTATATGTTACTCGCTTGGTTATAAAGATTTTTTTTTAATTGAAGGGAAGCCTTCTTAAATGTATTGCTAAAGTAGACCTATTATGCCCCTTTTATGCCCTCAGGTGTCCCCAGAATGTGTCTGTGAAGTTTCAGCTCAAAATACCCCACAGATTTACTATATCATTTTGAAAATGCCCATTTTGAGTAGAAGTAGAAACAAGTTGTTTTTGTTCATGTCTCTTTAAATGCAAATGAGCTGCTGCTCCCCACCCCCTTTTCCAGAATAGATCTGTGTCTTTACAGCTCCTACCTCAGATACTCTGTTAAAAGACATCTGTTTGGTTTGATTATCATGTCTATCGTGCTAAAATCATGCGTTTTAAACCATATTAGTTTAAACTTCTGATATAAGGTTTTCTGAGCAAACACATCCGAAGCACTCGCACAGAAAGCTACGTTTTCATGTTTTTTGGATTGGTAGATGCCCTGGGGACCCAATTATAGCACTTAAACATGGAAAAAGTCATATTTTCATGATATGTCACCTTTAAGGCCTGTGCTAATGTTTTATTGCTTAGATATTACAAAAGTGTCTACTATTCCATTGTCTGTTTTGGGCTGACATAATGAACAGAAAGCATGCAAAACAACTATTAAAGAAAGCACATTGAGAAGGCATCTCAGCTGACAGAAAAATAGGCCACAGAGCGGCACGGTTAAGAGGAACTGGGGGAAATGATATTGGGTCTCGTGCCAGAGGGTTGCGAAGGGTGTCAAAATGGTATAAAAAGCTGTCAAAGCCCTTAGTAGAAGAGCCTAGCAACTATCACCTCCACTTACGTATATGTGTGCGTGTATGTGTGTGTGTGGTAATAGGCTGGTATTGCAAGGGTCTAGTTACTGCTGAAAATGCAGCATCATCATAAGTGCCGTCAAGAGGGCAGAAACTCTACAGGGAATTTGAGAACACAACCGTGGCATTTTTTTGTACATTTTCTGAAATTGTGAATAGCATTTGCCCATGAAAAACTCCGCCACTGGGGTGTTGTTGATGGTTGCTAAGCTGTTCTGTGTAATTGTTAGGATGTTGCTGGGGTGATCTGGGTGACTGCCTACTGGTCCAAGTTAAAAGAGCTCAGTAGAACTGTGGAAGCACTAAAAACCCCATTCATTTTGCCAAGAGAATTTATTTTTTGAACAATAATGCATTAAATCTTTAAAGACAGATCTACTGTGAGATATAAGGTTGTTAAAACAATGATAAATACTTCTATAGAAATATATATATATTTTTAAAGACTTCATTTCCTAATTCTTCAACAGAGATTCTCCAAAAAGAGAAGTCAGATTGTGAAATATTATTTAATTTAAAAAAATTGTTTTCTATCGTAATATATTTTAGAATGTAATTTATTAATGCAAAGCTGAAATTTCAGCATCATAACTCCAGTCTTCAGTGTCACATCATCCTTCATAAATGATTCTAATATGCTGATTTTCTGCTCAAGAAAATTTCGGATAATTATCGATTTTGAAAACAGTTGTGCTGCTTCATATTTTTGTGGAAATTGTAATACAGCATTCATTTATTATTCAGAATTCAAATTCAAAAGAACACTATTTATTTGAAATAGAAAACATTATTAATGTCTCACTGATCAATTTAATGCATCCTTTGTTAAATAAAAGTATTAATTTCTTTACTGCGCTTTTTTTAAAAAGGTTGGATTAAGTGATCTAAAATATGGCAATGCAGACATTAATATGTGCTTAATAAGTACTAATAAACAGGCAATATGCTAATAATATGCATGCTAGTTAATAGTAAAGATGGGTCCTAAAAATAAAGTGTTACCAACAACACTTAAATGCCATACAAATTTCCCTTAGACATGGACTAAACACTAATACGTACAGCTATTTATCCTAGTGGCAAATACATTCATGATGGGGTTTTGAATTAAAAAAAAAAAAAACTCACAGTAAGACTCAATTAAAGCAAGGATCCAGCCAGACAAGGTTGCAAACTCTGAGTCTTACCAGGTATGAGACACAGCCACTGTGAAGCGTCTGCGTTGGCGGATTGTTTTATTCACCACCAGCTTTCTGAACATGCCTGGGGAGTTTTGGGGCACGTCTCTTGCACCAGCTGTGAGCTCTTTCGCATCAGACTGACAGCCTGTGTCCAAACTGATCTCCATCCTCTGACTGACAGGGCTAATGTCAGCATCTTGTTTTAAATCCATGAGGAAGTGTCATACGCAGAGGTCTGTTAAAGCCTTGAATCCCGCGGTTTGGCTGTAGAAGTGTGTGTTGAGTTTCTGTGTAGGCCAGACTCTCTTTCACATTCATTCTCTGTCACTATCTACTTCAGTCCTACCCTTTCCCCTCTATCCTCCCCTCTTGCCTACTCGTCAGCCCAGCAAACACTCCCCTCCCAAGAGTCGCCTTTCTGGAATGTTCTTGGAGTCTTTACTTGGCCTAGTTTAGATGGAGCATGAACCTGATACAGATAGACAGGTGCGGATGGAGAGGTGATGTTAAGTCAGACATTTCTTAATACTTGGTATAAACAGCAGTGTGCCTTGACTGACAACGTTTGACCTATTCACCCAAATCAGGTGTAAATGGGGGCTAAGTGCTTTGTGATTTGAATGACTAACGACCCATAACTGCTATACAGTGTTACATACTGGGTCACATTATTTTACAGGATTATTTATGGGTTAACTGTTGATGTATGATATGTATAATAATCAGACTTTTTTGCCTATTTGTGCTTTTAGATGACAAGACAGTGGAGATTGACGAGCAAGTGTTGGGTGGAGAGGGGGGACTTGGATCAGCAAAGGACTCCGGGTCAAGATTCGAACACGGGTCAACCAGAGGCACTATTGCGCTACATTTCAGCACGCTAACCGCTAGGCCAGGGTTCTTCAACGTTTTTCAGGGTAAGGACTCCTTAGGTGACAGAGACCCCCCGATACAAAATGTGTCAAACAGAGCTACATATTAAGCATACAGCCTTTAATATTACGAGAAACTAACCATATTATGATTAAGAATAAATTATATAGTTATACTGTATGTATAAGAGAGTAGATCAGAACTATGCACATTATTATTGTTGTACATGCCTCACTGCCTGTATGTTACACTTTATAGTTAAAATTGAGATTTATGCATCATAAAAAAATCAACATGTTGAGATAAAAATCACAATTCATTAGTTGTTTGCAGTTATTGTATATTATTTTAATGGATTTGCAGAGTCGTACATTTTAATTTTACTAGTCAGATGGGCATTTACATCTACCTGAACTTCAGCAATAAGTTCTTTAAAAATTCACATTTGAATTTTACTGTCACATGGACAAATAAATCTTTACTGAAACTTTAGCTTCAAGCTTACTAAAACGTAACATTTTATTTTTTAATGTGAGATGGAGCAGCGGCTCCTTGACAAAAATAGCAATGTACAGTGAGACATTTGAGATTTTTTTACAAGACATTACTTTTACAAATAATTGGAATGGATTAAAAAAATGTTGAGACAAATATTTTTCTAATCTTATTAGTCTGCATTTAGATTGTGCTTATCTATTTTGACATGCCATATTTTTGTCCCGTGCTAGTATTACTATATTGCACCTTCAGAGTGAATCACGCATTTAGATGTAACTTTCAAAACTCTGCAGCGTGTAATTGGCCGTCGGTCCTCTTAGCAGCATGAAAAACAATACTTTCATTCAATGGATTATGGCTATACAGCCTCGAAAGTGCGAAAGTCCGCTTTACAAATTATGCAGTCACTAAAAAGTTGTTGCTCATCTCAGTTCGCGATCTCAGAACGTTCCATTAAAATCAAAGTTCTCTACACTGCATAATGAATCTCTTACTTACATCGTGTCGATAATGAGAGAGGATTCGCGAGAGCGAGTATAACCCATCACCAAACAGAAACTTTTTTGAGCGGTGAGTGGATTCTAACTCAAATACATATGATTGGCCGTTGCGTTCAAGAGATAAAAAAACATGTTTGTTGCTGGCTACATTTCTCACCGCTACAAAAACTCGCAGTAAATAGAACCATTTAATATTCTCTGGAGCGCAAAAAACTCATAAGCGCAATGATGTTTGCTAAATCTGTTTAGCCAATAAGATTAAATCGTTACAGTATCAACTGGGGGTGCGCATGTTTTCGTTTCAGGGTGCTTATATTTAAAATAGACTTTTTGATGTTTTTTATCAATGTTTTAAAGTTTGTAACAAAAAATTATTTGTGATCAAACATTAATTGGCGGACCCCCTGCAGTGCCGCTGCGGACCCCCGGCTGAAGACCCATGCACTAGACTATATGTTATTATCTTAACAATTTAAGATAATTTTAAGACTTTTTTAGGACTAAGTAAAGAAAATGTAAGGGCTAAATTGAACGAAACATAATTCATCAATATGGTCTGTAAATGTAAATTTCTAATTTTAGCAATGTTTCAAACACATTTTGAAAGTACAACTTTCAAGAGATCTACTTAACCCTCTGGTGTTGTTCAGTCATTTTTGACCAAAAAAATTCATGTTTGGTTAAAATTTGGTTACAATTTTTTTTACTTCATCAGAATGGTATAATACTTGGGTCACACTTTATTTTAAGGTCCAGTTCTCACTATTAACAAACCATTAACTACGGCTTTTGCCTCAAACTCCTAATTTGCTGCTTATTAATGGTTAGTAAGGTAGTTGTTAAAGGGGCATCGGATGCCCATTTTCCACAAGTTGATATGTATATATATATATATATTCATTAGGGTCTTAATGAGAAGTCTACAACATACTTTGGTTTGAATTTCTCAGTGGTAGTGTAAAAAACACCCTTTTTACCCTTTTTTAAAGACCAAAATCAGCCCTTTTTAAAGCAAACCTTTCTGTTCCTTTAAACAAACATAAACGCATTCATGTAAATCGCCGGGCACATTTCCTTCAAAAACGAAAGCAATGTTAATCCTCTGCGTCTTCAGCGGCTCAGATGTTCCGAGTAAATGATGATTGCTATGATCTTTATTGCATCCAACAACAGAACACCTCAATCGCTTGATCATAGACATTCTTGTCTTCCCCTGCACCGGAGTCGACACAGTGGAGGTCGGAGTCAGACTTTTACAGCTCAGTCAGGGCAGGTCTAAGGTAAGACGGTCATGTAAATCAACTATCGTGGGAGTGGCCTTTGCCTGTGTGACGTCACACGAACAAGAAGCTGAAAATGGCTTGATTTGAAAAAGGGGATATTTCTTATAAAGATTACAAAAATACCACTGGGTGGATTTTTATCATTACAGGGTGGTTGTGCACACACACTGCCAACACACATTTGTGTTCAAATAACAGTTTTGCATCCAGTGACCGTTTTAGTGAGAAGTCTATAACATACTTTGATTAGAATTTCTCAGTGGTAGTGTAAAAAACACAATTTTTTACCCTTTTTGAAGATTAAAATCAGCCCTTTCTAAAGCGAGCCGTTTTGTTGCATGTTCCCTTTAAATGCTAATGAGCTCTGCTCACCCCGCCCCTCTCATCTGTGGGGTAATGAGCCGTAATGTTTACTTTAGCCGCATTTATTTGTGAAACTGCTATGTTCATTACTAAATTGAACAACAGAACAGACCTCAAATGCTCAATCGGAGACATTCTTGTCTACTCCTGCACCGGAGTCGACACAATGGCGGTTGGACTGTTTACAGCTCATTTAGGGGGGGTCTAAGGTAAGATGGCCGTGTCAATCAACTATCGTGGAAGCGGCCTTGGTTGGTGTGACGTCACACAGACAAGAAGCTGATTTGAAAAAGGGGATATTACTTATAAAGTATAAAAAATACCACTGGGTGGATTTTTATCATTATAAGGTGGTTGCGTACACACACTGAAAACACACATTTATGTTCAAACAACATGTAAAAGTAAGTTTTGCATCCAAAGACCAGTCCAGATATTGGGTAGGATTAGGGATGTAGAATATGGTCATGCAAAATAGGTGCTTTATAAGTACTAATAAACAGCCAATATGTTAATAATAGGCATGCTAATAAATAACCAGTTAATAGCAAGAATTGTTCCTTATACTAAAGTGTTACTGTTACTTGTTAAAGGTTTTCACACTTGCTGTGAACACACACACATGAAAAAAAAAAAAAAATCATGGACATGATTCGAAAAGGTTAGATGGTCCGCAGTGTAAATGAATGGAAACATTTGATACTGCACCCAAGCAAAATCTTACTGAAACCTAAAATTTTGTGATATCAGTCTCAATTTTGGAGCACAACTTTAGATTTATGGCTTTGACTTTCTTGCTGTTTTAGAGTAAAATAAAGTAAAACTTAAATTTCTACAACTTTTAATTTCATTTTTTAAACATTGTTCACTTTAGAAATAATCTGCCAAGGGTCTTCTTTAAAAAGAGACCAGACTTAAGTCCAAAGCATTCGAGATTTTAGGTTAGGTTAAACAAAAGTTTAGGTTGGAAATGTTATTTTCAGGTCTACGCTCAAAAAGTGGTTAACAGGTAATAAATGGATCATAACAATTCCATAAATATAATTTTGTACCATAAAAAGAAATATTAAATATTAAATAAAAAAAAAAAATCTAATTAAAATATAGCACTGAATATCTCTGCTCCTAACTATTAGAATATGGAAATAATTGATGACACTGCAAAAAGGTGATGGTCCTATTCACCATTTTTTTCTTTTTTCTAATGTAAATGTCTGAAGATTCTTAAAGTGTCCCTATTATGCCATTTTAAAGGTTCCTAATATTATTTTTTGAGTCTTCTACAATAGGTTTACAGTACATGCATGCAAGGTCAAACATGCTTTCATTTTCTCAAAATATGCATTTAATGTCACCTAATTTTCCAGCGATTCTCAAACGGTTCGTTTGAAGCAGTTCAGTACAACAGCCTGTCGTAATCAGTCTACCGCATACAGCGAGTGTCAGAAACAATACGCCCCTTGTCACAGTTCCGTATTCTGGATGCTCAATAGAAAATATAAACATCTATTATTATCATAATTACAGGTTGTGATTCAGTGGAGCCAGCTGGTCCAAATAAACCGGGTTCTAAGCCATCTTTCAAAAGCAAGCGTTTTGTGAATCCAGCATTGAACTCCCCAAGATTAGAGAAGCGGTCGTCAGTAAAAATATCTGTTTGAGGGCGGGTCAAGTTGTTCACAGCCCGCCAATGTGGAACAAAGGTGGGCTTTATGCAAACGTGTTACACTGTGATGTGTAGCTGTCACGGAAGTGTGATTTGAATGACTAACGACTCGTTCAGAGTTGATTCTTTCTTTTGGTAGTAAATAACTTTAGTGCACTTTCTGCTTCACAACTTTGCAGATCGTTTATATTCACAAACAGCTACATTACACACCATATGAAAGGCAATATTTGAAATGGCATAATAGGGTCACTTTAAATCAAGAATTCATTTATGTGAGAAGCAAAATTACATAATATAAGAAGTCTTGTTTTATGACACACTGAGAATGAAGTGAAACCTATAACAAATATTTGGGCTTAGAAAACTTCATATGCTTTAATTTGCATCTCAAGCAAAAATGTCTCTTGATTTGAGGGTGTCTGAATATTTGTATTGAAAAATATAAATAAGTAAAATAGTAAAATAAACAAAAATACTATTTACTTTTAGCAGTGCATGCAACACGACTTAATGAACTTACAACCTTCTTCCAATCTAAGATTTTAGTCCTTAATTTGTGAAAGGGAGAATTTACTTTTTTAAACCCCTAAATAATGTACAACCCACAAAAATATGATCTGTCATTCATCTGTCATTTCATTATTTCATGAAAATTAAATTGATTGACTGTAAACTGATCATGAAAAGACATGCTTATGCTCAAAACAAGCATACCTTTTCAGTGTTACTATGAACACTTGTTAGTGTGGTAGTGAAATCTAAAACGAAATTCTATAAAAAGAATTATTCATTATAGGATCCAAAAAGATAATAATCTATACTGTGTCTAATACTCTGTAATTGATATTTTTAGAATTTATTGGTAAAACAAAATACAAAGCACCTTAAAGTTAAACCTTGAATCATCTTGAATCATTTATGAACTGAGCTCACCTATCAGGCGGCACTGGTGTGATATCTATACGCGGTGGAGTAATGAAGCCCAGTGACGTGGGTCTGGAAACGTGATCTTCTTGAGGACTGCGGGCCCTCTCTGCCTGTCTCCATGACAACGGCGGCAACACAAGGGTTCCTGAGTGGCGTCTGGGGCCTCGCCAGAGATCCACACCCAACGTGGCTCCTGAAGACATGCATCCTGTGAGGTCCTTGTTGTCCTAACATCATAAAAATAGAGCAGAAATATTGTAGCTGTCCACATATATGATCATGCACAATCAATGAACTCCTCAGGAAATTAATACATGGATACACAAATGAAATAATGCAGGCAATAATCATGTAGCGTGGAGCACTCTACAATTGAGTCAATATGAAATCAAAATGGACCCTTTTTTTAATAAATCCAGGTTCCAGGTCTTAATTTTGAATGATTTATTAGGATACGTTATACCAAAGAACAAAATATTTCATCATAATGTACTAACATGCTTGGCTTCTGAATGATCAACTACTCATTTTTAAGCCCTTAAACTGCCTTTTATATAAAATCCAATCAATTTCTCATGGATAAAAGTCCTGTCTCACATTATTTCGTCTTGCTGAATATCCTGTTTCACACAAAATAAAACAGATATGTGAAATAAGTCTCGTATGTGCATCAAGAATGCAATTATTTGATCAAAAATAAGATAAAAACAGTAATATTGTAAAATATTATCACAATTTTAAAAAAACCATTTTCTTTGTGAATATATTGTAAAATGTAATTTATTCCTATGATCAAAGCTGAATTTTCTGCATCATTACTCCAATCACATGATCCTTCAGAAATTATTCTAATATGCTGATTTGATGTTCAATTATTATCAATTTTCATGTATTACAAATAATTATTATTATCATCATGATAAAAACAGTTTTTGCTGCTTACTATTTTCGTGAAAACTGATTCTGTCATGAATAGAAAGTTGAAAACAACAGCATTTATTTGAAACAGAAAACTTGGTAACACTTTATTTTAAGGTCTCTTAACTACTTGCTTATTAGCATGCATATTAGCCATTTATTAGTACTAATTAAGCACGTCTTAATACTTTATTCTACATGACCTTATTCTACATCAGTAATCCTACCCAATACCTAAACTTAACAAGTACCTTACTAACTATTAATAAGCAGCAAATTAGGAATTTATAGACGGAAAAGTCATAGTTAATAGTTAATAGGTGTTACCTATTCTAAAGGTTTTTCTAACCGAAAACAGTAGTAACATTATAAATGCTTTTACTGTCACTTTTGAACAATTTAATGTATCCTTGCCAAATAAAAGTATTATTTAAAAAAAACCTACAAACCGCATCTTTTGAATTAATCAGCAGCGAATCAGCATATAAGAATGATTTTCTGAAGTATCATGTGACACTGAAGACTGGAGTAACGATGCTGAAAATTCAGCTTTGCATCACAGGAATAAATTACATTTTAAAATATATTAAAATATAATATTTAATAAAATATAATTTTAAATTGCAATAATATTTCACAATATTACTGCTTTTACTGCATTTTCAATCAAATAAATGAAGCCTTGGGGATCATAAGACATTCCAAACTTTTGACGAGTAGTGCATATGTAAATTATATTTTCATATTTTCTATTAAAATTTGTTCTATAAAGAAGCAGAAAATTGTTCAGTCGTGTGATTCATTATTTACATGAAAATGAAAATTGCCTTTTGTTCGAAATTTGCTTATTACACATAAAAATATTTTTACAAACACAGAAGCTTTATGAAACGCATAAAAGTGTGGGAACCTGTACTGGACTTTGTCAATCAGCTTGGCCCATAAATTGTGTTCTTATCTGGTTTGCAGTGAAGTAGCTTTGGGTGATGTACGGCGCCCTAGGGAGTGAGCCTCTCATTTACGCTACATGACTGATATAGAGCCCTGTTCAGTTTCTCCTGCTCCAACATGTTGACTCTATCTCCTGACAGTTCTTTATAGATACAGCGTGTTTAACGGCTGGCTCGCTCTCTGTGATTGCATATCACTGTCAGTGTAGCCGCTGGACAACATCCTTTTTAACAGCCTATAGCAGAAGACTGAATATATGACCACAAAATATGTTTATAGCTCAATTAGAATTACCCAGAAGAGAGGAGTGTTACCAGGAATTCCTCGAGCGCGGTCTGTAGATTGGGAAAGCTAAATGATGAGAAACCAGATATTGAGACGGGAGAGAGAAAACAGCTACTACTTCTGTCTGACTGCTGGTAGAGTATCAACGTGAGTTTAGAATTGGCTATAATTCTGGGAAATGTATTGACACTTTGATGGAGAGTTGTATCAGAAAGGAACAGCAGTAATTGGGTGAATCTCATGAAACCTGTCTAGAACAAGTCTGGCTCATATTTCATCCCGAAGCCAGAGGAAACAAATAAAATTAGATTTTGCATGAAGAAAACTCTATTGCAGAAACATTGGGCCTCATTCATGAAACATTAGCAGAACGAATTTTTGTGTAAACCGCTCGTAAATTCATAAAAATGTTCGTATTTTCAAAATGTTAGTTGTTACGAAAGAAATGTCCGCCTGCCCCCTACCACGTGTAAATGGTGCGTAAAACGCTTGTTCTTTTTGGCAAACTGATGACACTGAATTTTGATGCACTGGCATAATAATTGCAAGTTGATTTGCCCTTACCCTCTTTTATAATTTTTCTTTTTTCCATCTAAGCTGACAACAGCGTTTTCAAGCGCCACCACCTGGTCATTTTAAGAAATGTGCCTGACACTTTTTCAGCTGGCTAAAAACTCTTTGGTGGACACACATTATTGAATATTTATTGTTAGGCATACGGCCTATTAGTCTTTTTTGCATTTATGCAATATACTGGAGCCAAATCTGAGAAAGTAGACCAGAATATTCCACCGCGTTTCTGGACACGCAAATTGCGTCGCTGTAGTTAAAAGGTGGGGTTATGCTAATTAAAAATGAGCGTATTTATGAATGATTGGAACTCATTAAACACACGTTTAACTATCATATCTGACATTTACGAAGTGTTTGTGAATCCGGAGGAGAATTTTCGGGAAGGTCTGTTTTAGCGCAGATAACTCAGAATTTACTCATATATTTACGCAATTTTCATGAATGAGGCCCATTAAGAGTATTTCTCATCCAAAATTCTCATTACTGCAATATGTCTGGATTTTTTTTTTAAGTTATGTGTAGTTTCTAGTATTTTTTTTTTATTTTTGTATTTTAGTTTGTAGTATTTTTTTAGTAACAGTAAATAAAAATGCATTATTTTATTATGCAATCGAAATTATTCAACCCCCCAGAAACTGCAGTATTTTACAAATGTAAGCTTTTCTGAAGATCAAGGACTTTATAAAATATTTTTGAGTTCTAGGATTTTTTTAATAACACAGATGTGTCATAATTATTCAACCCCTTATGCTTGGTTCAGGGATCAGTCATAGAATGTTCTTGAGTGACCTGTTCAGTCTCCAGATTTAACTCTCATTGAAAATATTTGGTTAAATTTGAAGAAAGCAGGCACAAAGTGAAAACCAAAGATTATCAGTGATCTAAAAGCTTTTTTAAGGCAAGGAATGGGCAAAATTGCAGTAGAGAGGTGACAGAAGCTTCTAAGCACTTCCAAGCAGCATTTATGGGTGGTTTTAAAGAAGAAAAGATTCTGCACCAAATTTGACTTTTGAGGGTTAAATAATTTTGAACATTTAGAGCCAATTTGAATTTTTTTTCATTATTCATCAACTTCTCAGAATTGCTCAAATGTGTATTAATAAACTTTCTCTACAGCAGTCTTGCAGGTCAAGGGGGTTGAATAATTTCGATTGCAACTTTATGTTATTTAATTTTAAAGCATTTATGCATATTGATGATATTTATTGTACTAGAATTGTATACAAATTATTATATGTATTAAAAATATGTAAAAATAGTAAAACAGTAAAAACAGTAATATTGTGAAATATTTTTTATATTTTAAAATAATTTTTCTATGTAAAAATATTGCAATATGTTATTTATTCATGTGATACAAATCTGAATTCTCAGCATCATTACTCCAGTCGTCAGTGTCACATGATCCTTCAGAAATCATTCTAATGTGCTGATTTGCTGCTCAATTATTTTCAGTTATTATTGGTGCTAAAATATTAATAACAGAAAACAGTTTTTGTGGTAACACTTTATTGTGATAGTCCACTTTAGACATTTTGCTAACAGTAAGTAATTTTGCACCTGCATGTCAACTAGTCATTAGAGTATTAGTGGACTGTCTGTTTCTTCTAACACTGCAAGTATATGTTAACTTATTCTACTAACCCTAAACCTAACCTAAGTCTGCTCTGAGAGTTAGTAGACATGTAGTTGCAAATGAATGAGAATTAGTTGACATGTAGTTGCAAAGTTACTTATAGTTAGCAGAATGTCTAAAGTGCACTATCAAATAATTTTCTATGAAAAAATAATTATTTTCTAACATTTAGGTATTTTCTCATATCATTCATTCATTCATTTATGCATGCATTCAAAAATAAATAAATAAACAAATGAATGAATGAATGAATGAATGAATAAATAAATAAATAAATACCTAATCATTAAGAATACAATAATGATTTACATGAATTGTCATGTAAATAATGTTGCAATAAAAAAATTTTATGGTCCTAAAATAGGAAATATAATATAATATAATGTTTTTCACTGGGAAACAATGGAAGGTCATGGAAAAAATTGCTTCATATAGATGAGAAGGCCCAGTTAATTAATGGAGTGGAAATTAATTGAAAGCAAAGGGGAATCCCATGAGAACTGCATGAAGTATCATCTAGTAATCATGTCACGCTTTACAGATGTTACAGCCATTGCAATACAAGCGACGTCTCCGCTCAGACAGCATTAAAGCCCTGAAGGCTGCTACGCTCTGGACTGAATGAGAAAAACAAGAGGGCGAGAGAGAAAATGAGATATTTTCATTGGCTGAATTGAGGGAAACATGGTGAAGAAGGATAAGGCTGCCCAAAGGCATTGATCCAATAAATAAATAAGTAAACAAATACATAAAAGAGAAGTAAAGATATACATGGACGTATGTCCAGAGACCGGCCGATCGCTGGGAGGATCGGTTACCATGGCAACCACTCTGACTCCTTTAATGATGAGTATGATTGAGGGTTAAGCTACAAGGCTTGTCAGTAAACACGCACAGCCAGAGCTCAGGGAGGGGAGGATGGCGTCTTGGGGGGTTTGGGTATGACTGGAAAACCAATGCTTGGCTTCCTTTGGACCTCACAAAGTCCACTTCAAGTATTTAAAGTGGAAAAAAATGTGGCTGACCATTAAGAGTGGAATAATAGTGTTACTTTAAGCCCTGCAGTTTGGGGAAACCGCTAATGCACGAATCAATAAAGCCCTAAGAGATCATGAGCATCAGACAAACAGACTCTCTCCTGTAGCTTAGAGAAACAGATGGACAGCATGTCCTCTATGTTCCCCTGCCTTCCTGCGGTCATATGCCTCTGAGTCAATGAGAGTCACAGCGCACACCCTTCTGCCTCACATTCACAGCACTGTACAACCAGGCTACAAATGTTTCAATATCTGTCAAGTGAGAAACTGACAAATAATTGTTTGTTCTTTGAAGCATACATTGCATAAGTAGCTGTAGATACTATCTAGTAACCAGAATACGGGCACATGGGCTTTTCACAACTGAAATAGTTTCACACTGTACACTGGACTATTGTCCTATTTTTGCATATTAAAAATGTCAATAACATTGATTGGACAAATACAGCTTGCGGCAGACGTGTGACCTGTTTGTTCATCTGCAAAAATGTCCACTCTGGCTGTTAACAAATAATAAGGTCTCGTATTAGTTGACTTTCACCGCCATTTTCAGTTTTCTTAGATGCTGAAACCAACTACAGAGTGCAAAAGTTCAAACTGCACAAATAGTTCAAGCACTGTTTTTAGTGTATACTGTGAAAAAAAACAAGCTGTGGTTGCCAGAAATCACTGCAAAAATATGTAGAGAATGTATCAGCTATTAAAGGATGGCATACTGGTTACTAGGGCTGGGTTTTGGCACAAATTTCACAAATCAATTTAATTCAATATGATTGATATGTTTGTGATTCGATTTATTTTCCAATTCGATTCAATATTGATTATTCTGGATATATATCAGGTACAGTACATACCAAATTTCTCAAGGGGGGAAAAAATCTCTCAACTAATGCTGTAAAATATACATGAGAGTCAGTACATTACTATAACACTAAAGGTTAAAATGAACTGGGGTGCGTTTCCCAAAAGCATTGTTAGCCCTCTATGGTCGCAAGTTCCGTTGTTACCAACATAGTTCAACGATTCTGTGTTTCCCGAAACCATATGCTGCGTTCACGCCATATCGTAATTACCGTAATTTCGAGATGACAACATGTGACGTTCTAGTCAGAGCTGTTCACGTCCTCAGGCTTTTCTATGGCAACACTATCAACGCCTAAACAGAAGGTGCGTTCACACCATATCGGAATTCCAGTAATTACGAGATTCCAACTTGTAAAAAGCGTTCACGTCCTCGTAGAACTCGTAATTACAACTTGTGAACTGGGAGTCTTCTGAGAGCTACGACTTGTACCACATGACCGCTGTACCACCCGGCCAACGTAGGCTCTGTTTAGGCGTTGATAGTTTTGCCATAGAAAAGCATAATTCCAAGTCTGAGGACGTGAACAGCTCCGAGTGGAACGTCACACGTTGTCATCTCGAAATTACGGTAATTACGATATGGCGTGAACGCAGCAAGAGCCTACGTTGGTCATGTGGTACAAGTCGTAGCTCTCAGAAGACTCCCAGTTCACTAGTGATGGGTCGTTCTTGAACGATTCGTTCATTTTGAACAAATCTTTAATGTGACTCGGGACGAATGAGTCGTCTGGGGGAGTGATTCGTTCAGTCGCGCATGTGCGACATCCTATTAGGTTCTGTACTGGAATTAGTTCACCTGTTTCGAGTCTTCGGGTTTTTGGAGTCGTTCGTTCATCTTATGGGGCTGTCACGTGATGAACGAACGACTCGAACCCGAAGACTCGAGAGATGAACCAATCAATTCTTTTTCCGGCTCACACTGCATTGGTTAAGCTTATTGGGCTGTCACGTGATGAACGAACGACTCAAACCCGAAGACTCAAAAGATGAACTAATCAATTCTCTTTCCAGCTCAGACTGCATAGGTTAAGCTTATTGGGCTGTCAGCCTGTCACGTGATGAACGAACGACTCAAACCGGAAAACTTGTCAAAGAGGGGAGGTGAGCTAATCATAGACTAAAGACCCAGATAAACAATGAATTAATCTTTTCTGTTTCTTATAGCATTATAGTTTTGTCTTGTTTGTAGTGTGATCAACGGTTGTGTAAGCAGTAGATGTGTTAGGGAGGCAACACGTAACATTTAAATTATATTTTGCTAAAATGAACAAAATGTCTCGAAAAAAGATTCGTTCATTTTGCTGAACGAGACTCAAAGGTCCGAGTCGGTAAAATGATCCGAACTTCCCATCACTACAGTTCACAAGTTGTAATTATGAGTTGTAGGAGGATATGAATGCTTTTTACAAGTTGGAATCTCGTAATTACGGGAAATCCGATATGGCGTGAACGCACCTATAGTTCAAACGAACATTCGCAAACAGCGTCACAAACTTACATGGTTGGAACTACAGCTCTCGACCTGTGGTTAGAAGCATAGTTCCTCGTTAGTAAGACACTCAATAAATTATGCTCTTGGGCACAATAAGCAAGCTAACATGCAGTACAATCTATATCATTCACTCGATCTAAATATAAATGCATTCTAATCTATGTATTTTTAAGCTTCCTCTGCAAGCGACGTTTTTGAATGGTGCACATGCGCATAAATGCCTATGGGAACACTGGAGTATGATGAAAGAGGGAACCTGGGATGAAACAAACATCAAATAAAGCAAAATGACATGGAACAAAAAAAATTGTAAATTAGTCATCAAGTGCCATGTTTAATATAGCTGCATTTTAGAGATCTCTAATAAGTTAAATACCATAAATTATTACTTATTGACGTCATTAACCATGGCCCTACATTGTTGAACTAATGTGGTTCAAGCGACGGAGATGCAACCGTGTTCGGGAAACAGTCGTGACTAGCTAGTTCGTTTCCACAACAATACATCGTACTATAGAGGTTATTCAGCGAGTTGAGTCGTTGTACGGGAAACGCACCCCTGATTTGTATACAAACACTTTTGTAATAATAAAGTTACAATTACATAATTATATTTATTCAAATGTAAACATTTCAATGGTGGCTGCCATAAAAAAGTTGATGGATTTATTCAAACATAAACTAAACATTGAAGAAGAGTAAAAATTACAAGGAATATGTTTTGGTGCATATATTTAGCAAAATTCGCCTCTCTAGAGTTAAGATTTTTTTTCTGACTAATGAGTTTATGGTCACCGAATGTTTTTTTTCTGAGGTAAGTGTGACGTTACGTGTCATATTGTTTACAAGCTGTTATATTGGTGTCTTTGCGCAGTTGAAACACTGATTGAGCGAATACAAGAGACAGAATACGGAATTCGGTAAGTTGTACTCTTTCTTTTAACATACCTTTGGATGTTTATTCGTTCATTACCTGCTGAAACTGGTGTTAAGGCGGAGGAGATCATCAGCTCATGTGCACCGCTGCCGCTTCTTAACTGAGGCGCACAGCGATCTGTCACTCCACATTAAGCAGCGCCAAAACGTCATTTGTTCTTTGAATACTGCAGCCTAATAAAATTAACAGAATTTGAAATCTGAGACTTTTTTCATATCAAAAGTAACAAACCACAAAGCTTATTTACATTTATTAAATGGGAGGACTCGGAGGAGATCTACAATGTTCCATTCATTAACTAAAAACAGGCTAGACTAATCGATTCTTATCGGATTTAAGAATCGATACTGCCTCGTAAAAATGACAATCAATTAAAACTGAGAAATCAATATTTTGGTAACACTTTATTTTGACAGTCCTGCTCTGAGAGTTAGTAGACATAGTAGGCAAATTAATGAGAATTAGTTGACATGTAGTTGCAAAGTTACTTATAGTTAGTAGAATGTCTAAAGTGGACTATCAAAATAAAGTGTAAAATAAATAGGACAATATTTGTTTGAGATACAACTATTTGAAATTTGGAATCTGAGGGTGCAAAAAAAAAAATGTAAATATTGAGATAATCTACATTAAATTTGTCCAAATGAAGTAAGTAAGAAGCAATGCATATTACTAATTAAAAATTATGTTTTGATATATTTACAGTATGAAATGTACAAAATATCTTCATGGAACATTATCTTTACCTAATAGCCTACTGATTTTTGGCATAAAAGAAAAATCAATAATTTTGACCCAGTGTGTTTTTGGCTCTTGCTACAAATATACCCATGCTACTTAAGACTGGTTTTGTGGTCCAGGGTCACAAATAATGACACTTAACTTCTCTTCTGTTGAGCTGGCTGATAGCTGCACCGAGTTTGTTTCATTAGTGATGAATTTTGCAACAGTGAAACTTTCTGAACTAAATTAAATCAACTCTGAACTAAATTGAGCTGAATAATGACACTATTATCTTCTAAACAGCTGCTTCACAGCTGAAATTGAGTGTAACTTAATTCTGCACTAACAGGCTTTCTGTTTATTCCTGTTATTACTGTAAAGCTGCTTTGAAACAATCTGTACTGTATAAAGGGTTATAGTAATAAATATGACTTGACTTAATATAACGTTAACTAAACAAATGTAATACAAAATACCATGCACAATAGCAAAAATGGGAAAAACTTAAAAAAAAAATGTAGAGACTTCCAGGAATGACTTTTTACTGTTTTTTTTTTTGCCTGAATTACATAATTCAAATTAAAAATACAGTAAAATTACTTATAATGCAATAATAAACTATTTTCAGTTTTAAGGTAAGGTAATTTACAGTTAACCAATTAACATACTTTTGCCCTTAGTCAGTCTTTGTATAAATCACAAACATTTTACACTTGTTTTGACTACATTTTGACTTGTCTGCCACTAAACAACTTGCTGTGACATTTTAGCATCACAAAGTTTTACACTGTATACCTTAGACACTTTACTGTCTTGAGCCAATAAGCAACCAACCTAGCAACCGCATAACAATGTGATAGCAACCACATAGCAACCATCCACAACACCCTAGTACAGCAACTTATGCACAAGCAAACCTCACTCAAATTCTCAATCAAAAAAGCCACAATCTACACTATACAAATGTCTTTTCAAAGTTGCAAATTAAAACAAATATTATTGAAGTACCCTGTATAAGAAAATACTATTATAGTCTTTGTACCTCAAAATGTAATGTTTAATTCAATGTATCAATTTCCATTTCTTTGGAATTCTTGTTAAATAATTGAACAGCATGTGTTTAAAAAGGGTTTGCAATCTTTCTATATCAACATCTGAGTGGCAGAGCAGCTCAAACTCAGCCTCCACTCCTGGCTGTGATACAGTCTCCGTCAGTAATCAAACGCACTTGTTCTGAATAAGGATTTCAATGAAGAGGGTTATAGAGGGCTGCTGCCACAGGCTGAGCCTGTATTCACATGTAGATGTTAATCATAGGCAGGAGAGGTGAGTGTCGAGCATTCATTGACTGCTAGCGAAGAAAGGTGAGAACTGCACTTTCAGACAATCAATATCAGCCTCATTATTTCACTTCATTGTGCATGTGTACTTGCAAACAGACTATTGAAGAAGTGAAGGTATTGTTCTTCCAAGTACAGGAACCTAATCAAGAACTTTTAGGATTTTTTATGAAATCTTCCAAAGGCTTTGCCAACTCAGTCAAACAATGTCATGGCTTTTTTTTTTTTTTACTTTTTAAAGACAGAAAACCGACTGTCAACTTGGCCAGCACAACATAAATAAACACTAAGTGTACCTTTCTTTAAAGGTCATGTGTGTGATTACTGCTTGACTAATGCACCAGATGGACAAATAATGAGCGTTTACCCAAACACTTTCACTGCTGCTTCCACCCAACTAACGAACCATCAGCCATTATTCAGACAAACCGGTCGTTCTGTGTCAAAATCATGCCATTGGTTGAGAAATAAGCTTCAGGTTGTTTAAATAAACAGAGCAATGTCTTGAAAGCATCACTAAGTGACAGTGTTTACAGTCTTCTGTGAAATCAATATACAGTTTCTCTGCACAAATTCAACATGAAATGAAATTTGACCATTTCGACCTAGTGTCTTTTCCCTTTTTTTTTTTTTTATTTATTTTGTATAGTGCTTTTCACAATACATATTGTTTCAAACAGGGTTTTTACAGATACTATAAAATGAATTTCCAGGACATTCAAACACTTTTCAAGCACTGCTTTTTTGATTTTTAAGGACTTCAATCATAGATCTCACTTAAGATAACAAAGGCCAAGAATGCTGCACTGGTCTCTTCAGTGAATCAACGGTGCTCTTTGGATATTTGGAGGTAAATATCAGCTGAAAAGACTAAATATTCCAAGGCACTCGTGTAGAAAAATTCAGGCATTCACCACAGCCACCTTCACCTGCCACATCACCCGGAGCACCACCCACCCGTTCGTCTTCACCGGAGTTCTAATCACGTGCACCTGACACCAATTTACCACACCCCTTAAATAGGACAGTTCGCCAGACTATTCTTGTTGGATCTACTGTTTGCACCCGACCTCTTTTGCTCCGTGGATGTGTTTGTTTGTTGCTGTTCTCCCTCCTGCTCTCCGGACTCTGGGTTACTACTTTAAGGAACTTTCATCTGCTCAATGTTACAAGGACTGTCAGCTAAGCTTACCCATCTCATTTGTCTCTACCTCTGTGTGTCTCGTTGTTTGTAAAATAAACGCTGGTAATATTGGTCACTCACCTCTCGTCTCCTCCTGTGTGTGTGCATGTGTGACAGACTGGGCTAGATCATTAAAATAATTAGAGATGCAGATCTATTTATTTATTTATTTTTATTTATTTTTTTTTTTGCAAGGAAAGCTCTAGCCACTCCCATTGATTAACCAGCTGCTTGTGATTGCCTACTGATTAAGAATACTTGTTTGAGCTTTTGATGTGTATCGTGAAGAAGGCTGTGTAGCCGAAACACTTAGATCTACACTTTTAAATGTTTTAATGATTTAGCCCAGTCTATTAAAGGCTTTTTTTTTTTTTTTTTCTTTTTTTTTTTTCTACATGAGTGCCTTGGAATATTTTGTCTTTCCATAGATCTCACTACTTGAACAATGTCTTCTATTTCAAAATAATAAAAAAAAGAAATGGATAAATAAAAGGACACTTATAAAAAATGGCAAAAAAAGCACATGCTAACTATTACTACTAAAAATATTACAAAGTGCACTACACTTTTACTTTAGTTAAACCACGGTTAATTTTCTTAAAGAAGTCCACTTCTGGAACAAAAATTGACAGATAATGTACACATCCCCTTGTTATCCAAGATGTTCATGTCTGTCTGTCTTCAGTCATAAAGAAATTGTTTTTTGAGGAAAACATTTCAGGATTGGACTACTATAGTGCCCCAAGTTTGAACTTCCAAAATGTAGTTTAAATGTGACTTCAAACAATCCCGAATGCAGTTGTAAACAATCCCAGCCGAGGAAGAAGGGTCTTATCTAGTGAAATTAGATTTTCATAAAAATAATACAATTTACATACTTTTTAATGTCAAAGGCTCTTTCCTTGTCTTGTCTTGTCTCCCTTTCCTTTTTTTTCCGGTTCATGACAGTTAGGGTATGTCGAAACATTTCCATCTCATGTTCCCCCTCAACTTCAAAATCGCCCTATATCGCGGTTTTACCTTTTTTGTTAAGGGTGTTCGATCTTCTTTGCATGTTCACTTTGCAAAGACTGGGTCGGTACTTCTGCAGTGATGTAGGATGATTTTGAAAAGATTTTTGACGATGAGGTAGAAAATACAATTGGAGTTTTTTGACAGAATACTGAATATTGTTCAGACAGAATATTGTCCAGAATACACAGAGTTCAGGGAGAGAAAGACAAGACAAGCGTTTGAGATGAAAAAGTATTTAAATTGTATTTTTTAAATGAAAATAAGTGATCATTTCTTATCTAGGATCTAGATAAGACCCTTCTTCCTTGGCTGGGATCATTTACAACCACATTTGGGATCATTTGAAGCCGCATTTAAACTGCATTTTGGAAGTTCAAACTTGGGGCACCATATCAGTCCATTATATGGAGAAAAATGCAGAAATGTTTTCCTTAAATAACATAATTTCTTTACGACTGAAGAAAGAAAGACATGAACATCTTGGATGACAAGGCGGTGAGTACATTATATGTGAATCTTTGTTTTGGAAGTGGACTTCTCCTTTAAATGATCTAATTACTTTTTCCCACATCATTCTACATTCCATACATCATAACGACAAAGCAAAAACAACTTCGCAAATTTCTTAAAAAGGAAAAAGCGAAACTATTAAATTGCATAAGTATTTATGCCCTTATCTAGGATGCTTGAAATATACCTCAGGAGCATTCATATTGCTTTTAGATGTTACTGCACTTCGAATGAAGTTAACCTGTGGCAAATTTAATTGAATGGGTATGATTTGGAAAGCCACACAGCTCTTAATAAAAGGTCTACCAGCTGGAAATGAATAACAGAGCAAAAACCAAGTCCTGAGGTTAAAAGAACTGCCTGTAAGAACCACAGGCAAGGGTTCAGAAAAAAATCTGCTGCATTGAAGGTTCACAGAAGCATGTAGCCTTTATTATGCTTAATGGAAGAAATTTTAAACAACAAGGGCTCTTCCTAGAGCTGGCCTCTTGGGCAAACTGAGCAATCAATGGAGAAGGGTCTTGGTTGGAGTAATTATAAAGAAGCTGGTGGTCATTCCAGTTGTACTCCATTATCATATATGGAGATGGGAGACATTTACTGTACAAAAGGACAAACATCACTGCAATGCTCCATCGATCTGAGCTTTATGGTGGTACAGCCAGACTCAAACCTCTCCTCAGTGAAGACACATGAAAACCCATTTGCAATTTGGAAAAAAAGCACCTAAAGGACTCTCAGACTGTGAGACACAAGATTCACTGGTCTGATGAACCTCAATTTCAAGCATCACGTATGGAGGAAGGCAGACATTGCTCATCAACTGCACGGTACAATCACAACCATAAAATGTGGTGGTAGCAGCCTCATGCTGTGGGGGTGTTTTTCAGCAGCAGGAACTGGAGGAGGAAAGCTCAGTGCAGAATATGCAATGCAAAATATTGAGACAGCCTAGTCCAGAGCATATAGACTGGGCAGAAGATTCACCTTCCAAAAGGACAATGATCTTTAGCAGCTAAAACAATGCGAGAGTGGCTTATGGACCGCTCTGTGAATGTGGCCCAGCCAGACCCTGAATATTTCTGGAGAAACCTGAAAATGTATGCCAGCCCCCATCCAAGCTGACAGAGCTCGAGAGGTGAAGAAGTGAGGTGAAGAATGGCAGATAATTGGCAAATGCCCGATGTACAAAGCTTGCAGCATTATACCCAAAAAGACTTGAGGCTGTAAAGGTGCTTCAACTATAAATGAGTTAAGGGTGTGAATACTTATGCAAAGTACTTCAGTTTCAGTTTTTCCTTTTTAATAAACTTGCAGAGTTGTCATAAATCTGTTTTTGTTGCTTTGTCATTATGGTGTATGGAGTGTTGACTGATTAGAAAAAAAGTCATTTAAAGCAGTTTAGCATAAGGCAGCAGCATAAACATAAAAAAGAAGGGGTCTGAACACTTTTGCAAGGCACTGTTTGTGTGTGTGTCAATTCATAACAATATGGCATAGTGACAAGTCTAATTCTTATTTGGTAATATGTATCACTGACAACAATATCATAATTTTTTTAAGCCTTCCACTACAACCACCTGTCATACAGCCAATTTTCATAATCCAATCACTTCCCAATGGACAAAAATCACCTCACTTAAGTAAAGTAAAATGGGCAAATGGAATTTCTTTGTTTCTATGTTGACTTAATCCTAACTGGAGAATAAACATTTAGGCATATAACACAATAGACACATTTCACCTTTAAACAGACGAGTTAAATTAATATAATGGCAATTAAATTCAAAGACTGTAAAACGTTAAGCCTAATTTGGTTACAACCAGCCAGGTAATTAAAAACATCAAGAAGACAAATGAATGACTGCCCTTTTTCATATCTGTTCTGTCCTTTTTTCCTGGCATCTTTTTCAACATCCCTCATAAATAGCTATTAATATTATGTGTGTGCGCATGTGGGTTTGTGTGTGTGGTTAATTGGTTGTTTATGTTCTTGTAGCCACGCTTGTCTAGAGCTTGTAGAATATTTTAGTTATTTCTCTTGAAATCGAAGAACGTAAGATTTCAGTGAAAACCTGGCTGCTTCAGGGTCATTCCACGAAAATGTTTTAATATATTTTTAAATATCCATGAAATGACACCTTAAAATAACAAGAAAGTGTATTGTGCCATATAAGGCTATGTAGTTATTTTTTTATGACAATTTTTTTTTAACTCACGTTTTGGTATATTTGTCAACCCTGTTACCGACACAAGCGTTACTAGATACTATAGTTTAATTAAAACTCATATGCCACTAAATGATATAGACATTAGCACAAATAATATACAGAGAGTGACCTTTAAAATGTTTGCATTTTACACATGTAGTCTTTAAAAACAGGGTCAAACCTAATCAATGTCACCCCTGTTACCCACATGGCAAAACCTGTTACTCTAAAATGTAAAAGGTTGACAGTAACAGGTTTGACGATTTCAAACAAACTTGCTAATTGCTAGCTAATAGTCAAGTTCACAAAAGCACATATTGTACACTTTGAAAGGATTTTACTTGTAGATATTGATTATATTAAATGTAAGAAATAATTGTTTAAATTTACATTTTACAAATGGTAACAGGATTGACATTGCATTGCCTCATAAATCATCAAAAATTGAACATTATAGAGAGTGAGAGAAACATGCTTGTGATTTAAGTGTTGGAATCCTGTTTGAGAGATGATGTAACCTCCTAGAAATGATGTCGCTGGAATGTACATTATTTTACAAGGGTTTTTTGATGAGGGTAACAGGGCTGACATGAAATCAGGGGATACCAATAAAATGATATATATTTCATAGAAAAAATGCATACTTATGCCAAAAACATTTCTTAACAATGAGACTATATTTACAACAATATGCAAATGTGATGTTTATATTATGTTGCCTTCATTTTTCAAACTGAAAGTCAGTTTGCAAAAGAAAAATCATAGTGAGGGACAGGCCAGAAACCTTACCAGCATAAATGCTATTTAAATTATTTAAAATAATATTTAATTGACTGTTTTGATGTAATATTGATGAAAGCATGCATAGTATTGTTATGTTTTTAAATTGCACATTTATTTGTTGTTATATTAAATCTATGTTTGATTATTTCTTAGGGATGCAAAGGCACCGATTTCGTGGAATGACCCTTCAACATACAAAGAGCAAACTAGGAGAAAAACAAGAAGTGATTTTTTAAACATCTAAATAGCATTGACCTCTGTGTGTATTGGGGCAGAATAAGAAAAAATGACTGCATAGCATTATCTTCTATTCATGTTGAAACACAGCAGTAAAATATCTCACATCACTAGGTGTCACTGCCAAGACGCTCCGGCTCTTCCTCATGATCTCTGCTGACAGCTCAAGCTCAGAAGGTTCTTCTGTCTCTTGGGACTCTCCACCAGCATACAAATGAATTTCTGCTGTGAACTGTAGCCAGAAGACAAAAAAATATATTAGCATAATTTTTCATCAAACCCTCCACTGGGCCAATTTACAAATTAAAAGTCACCAATTTCTCAGTTTCGGTGTTAATTTCCTGTGTTCAGTAACATTAAAATAAAGACAATAAACCAAAAAAACATCAAATTATGAACAATTGGCCATACTATTGATAAAAAAAGAATTCTAAAATATTATACTGTATTCACATTAACTTTTCATTCAAAAATGTAAAAATTCCAACTCAATATGTAAAAAAAACAAAAAAAAACAAATATCAAATTTGAATTTTCTGTCATTTTACGAAACACCGCTTTGCTGCTATTGACAGAATTTTCGGGTTTTCTGTTTTTTTTTTTTTTTTCACTGTTATATGGTAGGAGGCACTATTGCACATTCTAAAGGAGTACTTATTCTCCAGATCATAACATAGGCAAAGAAGAAACAGAAAAAAAGTAATAGCATAATTAGAAGATGCATATGTAAAAGAACACGATCATCAAAAATTAAACAACATGTTAATCAAAACTGTGAAATGTTATCGAATGAAATGTCAACCCAGGAGGTAATTTAGGACTGTGCAATCTTTTGGGGTTTTGATGGTCTCAGTCTCTCTCATCTGATCTGGATGTAGTATTGAGAAAAATGTGATTTTTTTCAGCTTTTTGTGCAAAATGTTCAGATGTTCCCATGACAAAATATTCTGGGGGACATGAAAGTTTTCAGAAAATGATCAAAAATGCTCGCAGGGGCTGGCAACTTTTTAAAAAAATGCTAGCAGGGAAAGAGTCAACATATCATTAACTATTAGAGACAATTTCCTTGAACTGTTACTGAAAGATCCTTCCATTGTTCATCAAAATGCATAGAGATGGTGTGGAATGGACATGGGAAACAGTCATTTTAAGAGTTCAACATTTTTACATTGACACCATCCGTCTTCTTGTGTGTGTGTCAGTGTGTGTGTGTGTGTGTGTGTGTGTGTGTATTTGCGTGCACCTGAGTTGGCACCTGTCCTCATGTTTCAATAAATTTCCTGTCAATCTTCGGTGGAAAGTTTTTTAGAGCTTGGCACAGTTTGAACCCTGTCTTTACTGTAAATGAGCAGCTTGATGCAACAGCAGTGGATTGCTCACAGAAACAGGATAATAGCACCCATTATAATCAACAGAACTGAGTGTAGAAAGCTTTGCTGATTACAAATAGGTATTTATTCTATTTTAAGACCTTTACTGTTGCACAAATGCAAACAGACCCGCCTATGGATATATTGTTAAAAAAAAAAAAAAAACTCTTAGAAACGTGTAAACAAAGTAACATTAATCAAATCTGTAACTGCAATCTGACAATGAACATAAAATTACACATTAGATAATTCCATCACTGAGAGAAAACTAAATTGATTATTGTACCTGTCAAGGACTTTTTAAAATTAAATTACACATTTTAGAAATTGCATTTTCAAATGTCTAACATCTGGTAACCCAGTTAACAAAAATATATACTTAAGAACATCTTGCTAATGTTCCCATTAAGTTATCAAAATGAATTTAAATGTTATCTGAACAATCAAAATGTCCAGTTTTTTTAAATGTTTTGAAAGCATTTTTTACTAGTTATGTAAATGTTTTATAATGTTCTGAAACAAGAGCAAAAATGTTTTGGAAAAAGAATCGTTCCATGAATGATGTATAAATAATTAATTTTTATATTATATGATGTTATTAAGGACCAGATAGCTTTGAATAAACATTCTATTAACCCTGGAAATGTGGCTATGCGTGGTAATGGTAATATTATCATATGTGACCCTAGACCACAAAACCAGTCATAAGTCGCATGGGTATAGCAATAGCCAAAACCACATTGCATAGATCAAAATTACTGATTTTTTTTAAAGCCAAAAATCATTAGGATATTAAGTAAAGATCATGTTCCAAGAAGATATTTTGTAAATTTTCTACCATAAATATATCAAAGCTTATTTTTTTTTATTAGTAATATGCACTGCTAAAAACTTCTTTTTTACCCTCAGATTCCAGATTTTCAAATAGCAGTATCTTGGCCAAATATTGTCCTATTCTAACAACATACATCAATGGAAAACTTATTTATTCAGCTTTCAGATTATGTATAAGTCTCAATTTCAAAAAATTGACACTTATGACTGGTTTTGTAGTCCTGGGTCACATATACATGTTTCCATTTTCCCCAAAAGGCTGTACAGTAGGTCACTTTAAATTTCATTACCTTAAATCATTCTTTTAACCGATTTGTTCCAAATGACTGAATCAATGTTACATTTGTGATCATGCTGATCATAGAAAAAACAGCACTTGTGTGATATTGCTTAACTATATTATATGTTGTAAATATAAAGAACAAACAGTAATTTTTAATTTTGGTAACTTTTTACCAATTTCAGTGACATTTGTGCCCCAAGTGCCTGTTAATTTCCAATTTCCACCGTGGATAATAAAACCCAACATTCAGTTGCATTTGGGACCTTATTTTTAAAGTATTTTTTTTATTCTATAATATATGGTATAATTACCATACAGTGCCTTACAATATATTCAAAGTCTTGCTGACAGTCTTGTTTTAATTTGATTTTATAATAGAAGTAGGACAAGAAAAAAATATATTATAGACTAACAGACTAGCTAAGAAAATTGTGTTACATTAAGATTTTGGTAATAATGTCTTCCTATTCTTTGTAACAGATTTTTTCAAGCTTATTGAGGTTGGTCAGATGATGACAGTGAATCACAGTTTTCAAGCAGTGCCACAACAATGTCATTGGCACTGAGATCATAAGTCTGACTGGATCGCTGTATGACTTTTTGTTCCTGAGCCATACCAGATGGCTCTGTCCCCAGCCTTACAGATCCCTGTCCAGCTGAAACACTCAACTTTCTCCAAGCATCAGGTTTTTAACCAGCTAAGGCATGGAAATACTTATTTTGCGTTTCCCTGCATGCTTCTGAAAGCATGAAGAATTTTAGTCCATCCAGTTATCATTTTTTAAAAGATGTCTTGTTCAGTTCCATGCAATGACAGTGCCAACTTAACATATTGTAAGGCTGGTGTTTCATATGGTAAGATGTTTGCAAATGATTAACATGACATAGGCTGAAAAACAATTTTGTAAATGTATAAACACAACAGAAGTGTGATTTACCAGCCTAACACACAAATAAACACTGGAGCAAATATTTATAGCTTCTGCAATGAGAATCTGAACACAGTTTGATTGGATGCAAAACTTTTGACGTCAATAACAAATGACAGATAAATGTTTTCTACTCCCTTTTTAAAAGTGGATAAGTCTATTTATTTTGCTGCCTTAGCTATACACAGTTACTTGATTACATTTGATTGTGTGGATTTGGCATAGTTTTTTCACTGCTGTTCGTCACGCTATCAGAAGTGAGCTGACGTATTTTAGTTGCAACCCCATTGATTTATGACTACATGTAAAATAACAAGGAAAGATGATAGGTTTGAAGGTACTCCTACTAAGATAAGTCTTGCATAAGCAATAGCAATAACACACTCCTACAAAAATGCAAATAAACAAGGAAAAACAAAGGACCGTTGCAAAGGCTCTCGTGTTGTACTTTCTTGCTGATTCTAGTTCAAAAGATAAGTCCAAGCCTCCATTACTAATTTCAAAGGGTCTAGTCAGAATTATCAATGACGCCTTGAGTCATTTAATTACAGATTTATTGGAGTAACAGAAAAGCAGCATGACTGTGGTTATTCAGATCAATGTTTATGAACAAATCGAGTGAATTATTCAATGACTCATTCACAAAGACTTGTTTTGTTCCTGAATGAATCAGCATTTTTCAACAAACTGGCTGATGGAACGATTCAATGACTTACTCATAAAGACAGTCTCACTGAAAGACTCACAGAAAAATCAAACCGGATGTGTCAATAAGCTCTTAGCTGATGTTCTCACTCCCAACTCATCACATACTGACGCTTGGTCAGGCGTCACATTTTGACGCTCAGGGTATCTCATTTGGACATGCAGGGTCCTCCACTGCTTTTACTTGTTCACATTTAAAGGTTTGCATGCATTTGCAAAAATAGAAATCATTTTATATAAATGTATACTTTCATAGATATTTTGGTGCTCCTAACCCTACCCTTACCCTAAACCCACCCACTTTTGAACAATATAAAACACGCAACAGGCAAATAAAAGTAAAACTGACCATAAAAAGCAGTATCGCTCCCGCCAGACTGAACACAGGATGACCTTTTTGTCGGTGGATAGAGACAGCTATCGCGTCTATTCCTCTCAGAAATCAATCGTTTTGCATTGGAGGAGTTGGGATATTAATACTTTTTAAATAAATTGTGACTGTAGTTGTATCTGCCTGCTGTATCCTTTGTTTAATACTGACAAACTGTTAGGTTTAGGGGCAGGGATTGGGTTACCTGCTCATAAATGTGTAAACAGTGTAATGTAAAAAAATGGTTTTGACTGTTTACATTGAAAAAAAAGCACACCCCAACATATATGCAATAATGGCTAAATTATTACTCAATATGTAATTTAATCATGACAATAAAATTCCCAATGCCTTTGGCGTCATCATATTGACGGCAAAATTTTCTTATTTAAAGGATGCTTATTTAAAGGAGGATCCTGCACGTCGAAAAATGATGCTAAAGGGGTGACCTATGTGTCAAAAAGTGAAGCCAAGGGGACAAAATGTGTTGTGAAAATGCGTCACGCGAAATTCCCGCTTTAATTGAAAATTTTCAACTTGCGCAGAAGACGAGATTGAGGCGATTATAGCACGTTTGTGGCGCTCGTGTCGCCTGGTGCTAATTGGCATCTATTCGCATCTTTGCATTGACTTTGTATGTAATATTTGCGCAAATAATAATTTAATCTGCTTTTTCTCAGGGCCCCTGATTAAAAACTGATTGTCTAAAACCAAGTATAATAAAATCCCCAAATTGTTACAATCTATTTAAATTATATTAGTGGTTGACCATCCCCTTTTACAAGTGAACTGGTGTGGTTTTTCTACACTTTCATGTGCATCATTACCTTTTCAAATGGAAAAAAAACAGGCTTTCATAATACAAACAGCCTAAATTCATGAGTGATAAAACTGTTTGCCATTTATTTGCCTTTGCACCCAAATAAATTACACTTTGAAATTTAAGGTCAGGGAGATAAATAATGAGGTCTTGATGGATTCTACCTCACTTCCATGCAGTTTTTATGTGCGAGGTGAAAAATGATTGCATAGCCTCTTGTGCAGAACCTTGATTAGCCAATTTACATTTCAGCTCCACACTTTCCCATTTCAGTTTTTTTTTCTTCTTCTCATCTTTCTCTAATTTGTCGGGGTTACTCAGTCTGTTGGACACATTTTCCTAAGATAAAAGATTGGTTTGTGCAAAATTACAGAAGATAGAACATAGAGAGATGGATTCAATTAGGTGGAAATTTGTTTTACGTCTAGTTTAAAACAGCAGCTGTGAACTGTCATCATGTCAGGGGAAAGGTCTGGACAGATAAGTTGGGATGTGATTATCTGTATTTTACAGTGTAATATCCATATTTCAGCCACCACCTAATACTAAATACAAAACTGAATATAAAGCCTCTGTCCACATTAATGGGATAATTTTGAAAACACATCTTTTTTTTTCTACATTTTGGCTTTTCATCCACACTGAGATGCCATTTTCGTGATGTACTCTGCACTGTGAAAATTATATATAAAAATAATAATAATAATAATAACATATATATATCAGGTTGCGTTAGACTTCAACATTGTCCATCATTTTGACGGACAGGGAAACTTTCGTCATAATCTATTATTACCCATCATTTTAATTTTTCATTTTAATTTGCTTTTTTTTTGTTCACATTTTAATTTTTTATTATGAACGTACAGGACGATATAGGCTTATGCATTTATTTTGAAGAGAGCAGATGAACAGATGAGACTAAATAAATTTTCATGTTCAACACCACATCCTGCAGTGTCAGCTTTTTTTAATATATTCTCATTTTTATGATATATCGAATATCGATTCGCAAATCGATGAAATCGATGAAAAAGATGAATGAACAGTACATACTGCGCCTCCCATCCAATAAATCGCAATATGCTAAGCTTTGTGTTACTTTTAATATGAAACAAAGTCTCAGATTTCAAATTCTGTCCATTTCATTCAAGCATAAATACCGTTTTGGCTCTCTCTTTAATGTGCCTTGATAGATCCTTGTAGTTTCCGGGTATTCGCCTGTGTGTAATCAAACATATAGCAAAAGATTCGCGACAGTTTTGTTTTTGTTCTGATTCCCATGCTCTGCTGCTACACTGGAGCACACTCGCCACCAACTGGACAGGAGTGGGAATTACAGTTACAAGTTAGAATAGATCACTCTCAGTGTAATCCATCAAAGTGACGGACGGCCTTCAGATTTTTCTGTCATTGATAAAAAAAAAGAATCGATCCACAAATCTATTTATTACATGTTATTTAGGGATGGGACATAAATTGATTCGTGGATCGATTCTAAGATCTTCCGAATGCATCGCGATTCTTTTTGGAATCGATTCTGAGCTCAGATTTTAAAATCAGATGCCGCTCTAATCTAATTTTTATCCGCACACTCAAACGCTCACAAAGAAGAGTGCTGCAGAGCACTTGTTCGGCTGAGTCATGTAATTTCACCTCAGCTCAGAATGCTTTTATGACACGAGATTAATGTAAACACAGCCCACTGTGTACACCCTGTGTAATTCGCTTCAACCTTTTCGAATTGTATGAACGATTATTTTAGGTTGGAGTGCGTGTAAGGATTTAGAAACAAACAGAACACAGCTGTTTCAAAAGAAAGCAGTGCCATCTGCTGTTCAAAACTAAGCAGAATCGTTTTGAGAAAGAATCGCAATGTGTTCGGAAAATCTCAGAATCGATGCTGAAACATTTCTCGATTTGCGTTGCAACGATTTATCGTCCCATCCCTAATATAAATGATAGATATGATATATAATGCTGTTTCATACCACAATTTTCATGTTACACTTCTGCAAACCCTGGTGAAAAAAACAGCATATGCTGGTAGGTATGTTTTGATGCTGGTTTAAGCTGGTCCTTTGCTGGTTTATGCTGGTCCTTTGCTGGTTTATGCTGGTCCTTGACCAGCAAAGGACCAGCATGAACCAGCAAAGGACCAGCTTAAACCAGCATCAAAACATACCTACCAGCATCGCAGCATCAAAACATACCTACCAGCATATGCTGGTTTTTTCACCAGTGAAGACGACAGCATATTTACTTGCAATTGTTTTTTATGGCAAAAGGTGATAATTGATGCGTTATAAACTATACAAGTAATCAAGATTGTGAGGAGACATTTACAAGAGACGTTTTCAACAACAAAAACAACAACAAAAAAAACCCCCAAAAACTATTTATGCATTTTGGCCATTCAGTTACACAACAACAGCGTTTTGGGGGCCTGAAAACGCAATCTTTTGTAAATCGGTTTCAAAGTGTGAATTTTTAAAAACTATACTTTTAACGTTGCTGTGTAAACAACCAAAACACAAATTTGTGAAAACAGTGACATCATGTGCATGCCTATTATGTGTTCAGTCTATAGGTATGTGTGCACATAGTGTTTCTTTACAAGTTTCCATCGCCATCTACTGGTCTGGCATGCATAATACAGTGTTTATAGTCATTTTCACACATCCATGTGAACAGGGAACTTTTTGACATGTCGTCTGTGCACAAAACTAGAGAACGATTCAGTTTTCAGTTAAACATACTGTACAACTGTACTGCTAAAAGTGAAATCGAAACATCACAAACTACTTGAATGCTTGAATATTTTGCTAATTAAATGATCGTTCCAGAAGAATACCCAGATAGCACACGTACATCTGCAAGATGTCT
Source organism: Cirrhinus mrigala (assembly GCA_036247105.1). NCBI lineage: Eukaryota > Metazoa > Chordata > Actinopteri > Cypriniformes > Cyprinidae > Cirrhinus > Cirrhinus mrigala. The sequence goes on from CM070008.1 coordinate 10,474,848, forward strand.
GTTAAAGATCACTTGATCTTGAAAGCATCTGCTGTGTACAAACATCTGACAGACATCTGTAAGATGTCAGTTTTACATACATTCTAAATCATTAACATCTTAAAGACATCTAATAGATGTATATTTGACATCTGATAGGAAACGCCCTATAGACATATTGCAGATGAGCAAACACTCTAAAAAATACATCTTTTAGATGTAAATGCAGACGTCAAATAGACGTCTCTGTGATGTAGGTATGCTATCAGGGTAGTGAGGCAACTTCATTATGTCTGGTCTCTAGGTAACATCTCATTGCGCGTTTATGACATTTTACATATGCGCAATAAAATGATTTAAGTGTATGACGAGCAAGTTCTTGAAAACACTTAAAAGCACTAATATGGATTCAAAACTGGTCTGTGTTGGGCAATATTGTTGTAGCTTGCAATGTTTTGATTTCACTTTTCTCAGAAAATTCATAGCTGGATACGAAAAATGCACTTGCATCCTTATTCCTGACAAACAGACGTGTATTGTGTATTGAGTCAGACACAATATGTTATTTGAGCTGAAACAAAGACTCCATGGTGCTCACCAGCTCCACAATCTTATTACCAGAACCAGTGCTTGGTTATATCCTAATGCTGTACCCACAATGATGCTCCTGTCCCACTAAAAACACGGGTTACTGTTTTTTTGATCGATAAAATAAGGTGTCCTCGCTTAAAAGTTTATGCATCGAGAGCAAAAAGTACAGATGTAGATTCTCACAGACTTGTGACTTCTTCAATAGGATCTATTTATTTTTGTTCTGCCAAGCGTTCCCAATCCAGTCAAGCTATGAGAAGCAGGGTTTTTCCATTTCTAAAGCAATTACTGGCATTAAATGAGTGTGACAATACAATTGGCTCGTTTTTTGTGAATTCCTAATGGATTGCAAGTTTCACTGAACCCTGAGAGATTGAAACGACGCTCCAAAACAAGACTACAGGCTCGTCATGTAGCGTGACGCCTGTAGCTATAGCAACGTGGCTTTCATAACCTCATTTAACATGTAATGACATGTCAAGACTTAAGAGAACAATTAGGAAGTCATGGGTCACTGATTATTGCTCAAGGATATCCATATCCAGCATGGAGAAAAGCCCATTTAATGGGTTCCAGCATGAAACTGGATATTGTTACAATGAGGCACAGATCTGTTATTTTGTATAATTGTCTTTTGGGAAGCTTTTAGGCTGTTCTCCCCACCAAATTGTACTCAATTGCTTATGTAATTATTTCTGTTGAATACAGTGAGTTATTTACCACAATGTGGTCTTAACAAATGAAAAATTTCAACCTTTGACCATCTGACCAGAAACTCAAGATATATTGATTCATTATAATGATTAATGATGATTAGTGTGGTCCAATAGTAATACGCTAAATTTAAATATATATTACATTTTTATACTATATACACTATTTTTTAACTCAATTTTAAAGATGCCAATCATTTGGCTGCTAAATAAAAAGTTGTCACATTTTTGAAAGACTTACATTGTGTGCAAAGACACAATAAAGTGATCAAAAATAAAACAATTTTATGTAAATTTCACTCACATAACTGTATGTTACATTACAGATCAAAAGTTTGTGGTCAATAAGATTTTTTAAGAACGTATTACTTTTACATGGATGCAAAAATGAGTCAAAATGACAGTAAAGAAGACAGTTTTAATCTTACACAAGATTTCTGTTTCAAATAAATGCTCATAAATGCTCAGTGTTGCTTAACTTTTTTTTTACAAAGAATACTGAGAAAAATGTAGTACTGTTTCACAAAAATATTTTGTGAAAAAAAAGTCGACATTAAAGGAGAAGTTCACTTCCAGAACAAAAATTTACAGATAATTTACTCGCCCCTTTGTCATCCAAGATGTCTGTGTCTTTCTTTCTTCAGTTGATAAGAAATTATGTTTCTTAAGGAAAAAAATTCAGAAATGATCTCCTTATAGTGGAGTTCAATGGTGGCCGTGAGTTTGAACTTCCAAAATGCAGTTTAAATGCAGCTTCAAATGGCTCTAAACGATCCCAGCCGAGGAAGAAGGGTTTTATTTAGCAAAACGATTGGTAATTTTCTAAACAAATTGACAATTTATATACTTTTTAACCTCAAACGCTCGTCTTGTCTAGGTCTGTGTGAACTTTTTCCAGGTAAATACGGTCAATGCAGTTAAGGTATGTTGTAAAACTCCCATCTCGTTTTCTTCCCCACTTCAAAATTGTCCTACATCGCTGGAGATGTACCGACCCAGTGTTTCCAAAGTTAACTTGCAAAGAACATCAAATGCCAAAGGTAAAACAGCGATGTAGGATGATTTTGACGTTGTAGAAGAAAACGAGACAGGAGTTTTTCGACATACCCTAACTGTATTGACCCAGATTACAAGACTTTGCATACGCATCACAGAGATGAGACAAGACTACCATTTGAGATTAAAAAGTATATAAATTGTCAATTTGTTTTGAAAATAACCAATCATTTCTTCCTCGGCTGGGATCATTTAGAGCCATTTGAAGCTGCATTTAAACTGCTTTTTGGAAGTTCAAACTTGGGGGCACCACAGGAGTCCACTATATGGAGAGAAATTCTGGAATGTTTTCCTCAAGAAACATAATTTCTGTCTGAAGAAAGAAAGACACAAACATCTTGGATGACAAGGGGTTGAGTAAATTATCTGTAAATTTTTGTTCTGGAAATGAATTCTCCTTTAATGTTAATATTAAGTTTCTTGAGCAGCAAATCAGCATATTAGAATGATTTCTGAAGAGTCATGTGACACTGAAGGCTGAAATAATGATTCTGAAAATTCAGCTTTGCATTACAGAAATAAGTTACATTTTAAAAATATATTAAAATAGCGAACATTTATTAGTAACACTTTATTTTACAGTATCCTTGTGAGACATGTTCGTTCTTACTATAGTAATAACAGTAAATTACGCATAATTACATGCAATGAAACATAAACCAAACCCTAATTCTAACCCTAAAATAAGTGCATGTTGTTAATTTGTATTACTCTATACTTAATTGTATTGTAATTGTTATACTGTAAGAAGGAGACAAAATAAAGAGTAACCTATTTATTTTGTAATACAGCAAAGCCATTAAAATAACTTCTTTCTATCTGAATATATTTTAAAATGTAATTAATTGTAATTAAAATGTAATTTTCAGTATCATTACTCCAGTCTTCAGTGTCACTTGATCTCATTCTTGTTGCTCAAGAAACATTTCTTCTTATTATCTGTGTTGAAAACAGTTGTGCTGTTGAATATTCTTGTGCGAACCTTAATCTTTTTTCTGGATTTACTGATGAATAGGAAAGTTTAAAAAAATATTACTACTTTATTTTTCCCCCACAAATATTTGTTTGAGATTTGTTTACAGTCTGGACCCCCAAGAGGTTTACGCGCCCCCTGCTGAAGCCCCTGATTTAGAGTAATATCCTGTGGGGGAATGGCAATCACAAGCAGGTTAACTAATGTCTCTCTCTAGCCTGCAGGGCAATCATTTGCTTTGCTGTAAACAATCTCTGGACAACACAATGTCACGCTATGTGATGTGTACTCATTAATGTACTGACTAATGCTCAGTATAACTATTTAGCATCACTGTCTATGTGAACCATACAATTCACTGACACACTGCTCATTACAAAACAAACAGCTTCTGGGGTTGCCAAGTCTTTGTTTTCTCTATCTGCTTCAATTACTTCGATTTGTCCTTTGACACAGTTGATTCAGCAATTATGTAAGAATTACATAATAACATGTAAGAAATGGACCGTCTATCATGTAACACTAAGCAATGACAGCTCAAATGGTCATTTAAGATAAGTGCATTGTATGCTGTTTACATAAACATCAGACAATTAGATCTCACAAACACATCCCAATTAAAATCTGCAGCTATTATTTGATAGGGTGCACGCAGATGGATGGGTTATTATTTAATTATTCACCTCAAGAGAGCAAAAACAACGCTTTCCACAATATGTTTCACTAATGTTAGCGTATGGTTGCTGTTTAGTACTTTTGGGGGTGGAACCAATATCTAACATTCTAAGAACAGACTTTTTAGATTTGTTTTATTTTTTTTTTTAGAACTATAAACTTGTTCCCAAAATGTCCAGTAATTGTTAGTTGTATTTGCACTGAACTTGCCTGAAAATAAGAGGGAAAATAATAGGGATCATACAAAATTCATGTTATTTTTTATTTGGTACTGACCTGAATAAGATATTTAACATAAAAGACGTTTACATATAGTCCACAAGAGAAAATAATAGTTGAATTTATAAAAATGACCCCGTTCAATAGTTTTCATACGCTTGATTCTTAATAGTGTGTTGTTACTGCTGTGTTTTTTAGATTTGTTGTTGTTAGTTTGGTTGTTTTTGAGTCCCTTGTTTGTCCTGAACAGCTGCCCGCTGTTCTTCAGAAAAATGCTTCAAGTCCCACAAATTCTTTGGCTTTTCAGCATTTTTGTGCATTTGAAGCCTTTCCAACAATGACTGTATGATTTTGAGATCCATCTTTTCACACTGAGGACAACTGAGGGACTCATATGCAACTATTACAGAAAGTTCAAATGCTCACTGAATGCTTCAGAAGGAAAAACGATGCATTAAGAGCCAGGGGTGAAAACTTTTGAACATAATGAAGATGTGCATGTTTCTAAATTTGTCTAAATATCATATATTTTTTAAACTTAGTACTGCCCTTCAGAAGCTATAGAAGATGTTTCCCAGAAGACAAAATAAGTTAAATTTACCCTGATCTTCAAATTGTAAAAGTTTTCACCCCCCGGCTCTTAATGCATTTGTGTTTCCATCAAATAAATATACTGAGAGCTGTTGTATATGAGCTGTTCCCCTAACATTCTCAGATGTTTTTTTTTTTTTTTTTTTTTCGCAGGTTTGAACCAATATCTAACTTTGAAAAAATGTCCTCTTTAGGTCTTATTGCTCCGGGAACCAAAAGCCGTTAGTTGGGTTTGCATCGATCTTGTTTGAGGAAAGTACAACAAGGGCATATGAGCTGTTCTTTTTTAATTATGATGATGTCTTACAGGAACAGAGCCAGTACAGTACATGTAATAGTGTCCACTACTTCTAATACATGACAGAATACAGAACTGAGCAATGGTCAGACAAGGAGAGACAGAGCTGGAGAAAATGAGGATGGGAGCTGAGAACAATGTGTGAGATATATTTCATTTGCCCTATTATGTTTCAAGGTGTAACTGAATAGAAGACATATTTCCTGGAGGAAAAAAAGTCAATCGGAAATTTCAAGAGTCAACTGGAATTATTATTCAAGCTAAAACTTCATTGCCTACATCACTGAATTTGTCCAAAGAGAAAGTTGTCACACAGGAAGGCTATAGTTTAAAAATAAACATTAAAGTCAAACTGGACTTGATAAATCAAGTCATTTCTGTACTGCCAATCCACATGAGAAAAGTTAATGTGCTACTCAAGTTTAAGAACATCATACCACTTATATATCTGCATCTATATAATGACAATGCTCACTGAATTTAATGCATGTTATATTAAGTAATGAATGAATGAACAAGGTCGACTTATTCTGCCGTTCTATTCAACTACAGCAACGCAATTATATTAGTCTGATAGCACGTCCATGAAATTTGTATAACGTAATTAATATTCATGAGAATGGATGATGAGCTTTCACACTTTTCCCAGAGCAGACAGTGAAAAGGGTGTCTGACAATAAAGTTCATCAAGGTAATTAAGATAATTCCCAAGCCGATGGTCCTAAACCTGATAAAGCGTAGTTGGAAGTATAAAACAACAGTATATTAGTTCAAATATTTAATAACATGACGTCTTCAATGAAAACACCTTCACGATTCACTGACAGTCCTATCTGCGCCTGCCTTGTGCATCGTTTTGAACGAGACTTCTTCATTAGACAGAAGGAGACGAACTTCAAATGGCCTGGGATTTTAATTTAGACCAGCTTGACAGATTTAGTCATGTCATTGAATTGTATTGGTACTTTAACAGACCACTGTTACATACATGAACCATACGCGCGGGCTACGATGTCAACACGTTAACGGATGCAACTAGCAACTTACATCAACCTACACAGTCACGATCATCGAGGGGCGATTCAAGTCTCAAGTCAAATGCTCGGAAAGCGACAATGTAAAGCTCTCTTTTGTCAGTGAAGTGCACGAACTAGTGCACGGCAGCATCGTTGTATGCAACGAACAATAGCCCGAGAGACCGAGAGACGCGTGGAAACTTACCTTACATGCATGCGCTGTCGTTTCGAGGTGATAGTCAACGATGAACGAATAAAATCGGCGTGAGAGCGAATAAAACAGACCTTTCCGTAAACCCCTCCTATCCTATTGGAAGTGGTCACCCATCACCAGCGGATGGGACATCCCTCCTCCTCCCCATCCTCCTCCTCTCTGGGACTCTGGCATTGATGGTGTGCTGTGATCCTCCTGACACCCCTATTTCCTCCAGCTGAACGATAAAGGAGAAGATGAAAGAAACCAGGAAACAAAGAATCACGTCTACACATTAAGGGAGACTGGTGACTGGCTTGTGGTTATCTATCTATCTATCTATCTATCTATCTATCTATGTCTGCTGTCCATCCGTTCATCCATCCATCTCTCTGTCTGACCAACTATCTATCTGTCTGCCTGTCCACCCGTCCAACTATCTATATGTCCATCCATCTATCTGTCCATCTATCTATCTATCTATGTATCTATCTGTCTATCTATATGTCTTTATGTCTATATGTCTGTCTGTACATCCATCCATCTGTCTGTCGGACCGTTTATCTATCTATGAATGGCTGACCATCTGTCTGTCTATCTGTCTATATGTCTGTCAACCATCCATCTGTCTGTCCGTTCATCTATCTGCCTGCCCGTCCATCCGTCCGACTATCTATCTATCTATCTATCAATCTATCTATCTATCTGTCTATCTATCTATCTATCTATCTATCTATCTATCTATCTATCTCTCTGTCTGTCCGTCCATCTGTCCATATGTGTCTATCTATCTATCTATCTATCTATCTATCTATCTATCTATCTATCTATCTATCTGTCTGTCTATCTCTCTGTCTGTCTGTCTGTCTGTCTGTCTGTCTGTTCGTCCATCTGTCCGACTATCTATCTATCTATCTATCTATCTATCTATCTATCTATCTATCTATCTATCTATCTCTGTCCATCTGTTCGACTATCTATCTGTCTATCTATCTGTCTATCTCTCTGTCCATCTGTCCAACTATCTATCTATCTATCTATCTATCTATCTATCTATCTATCTATTTATCTGTCAGTATATGTTTATTGTTCTGCCTTTCAGGAGACTCTTTTGTCTCTTAGCCCTGGAACAAGTCTATAACAAGTGTTTTTATAAAGAAAATTTGAAAGAAACTTGTTTATACACATTAGTAATTAGATTAAAAGTGACTATTCAAGGTCATAACTGTGTCTGCTAAAATGTGCGGTCATGTTTGCATGATCTTCCAAAGCGCATTCATCTCTATATATAGTCCTTGGTGTCCTCCGTACAGTAAGTAGCTTTACATGTTGTGTTGGAGACACATCAATAAACTTGCGAGATAAAAAAGCACCCAAAACCATTTGCAATGTGTCAGAAAGGCACACAAGGTCGGTGTTACCTAACAAGTAGATATGAAATTAAATAAAAAAGGTACAAGTAAAATGTGGTAAATGAATGAAATAAATAAATCAGAAGATCACTGGGCTGTTTCCAGGCAACGGTTGTGAGGTGCAGAGATTCATGGCCACTGGAGGGCCCTTTCCTAACCCACACCCGCTGTTTTTAGAAGAACTATCCTGTATCTCTCCAGTGTCTCAGAATTATGAGCATTAGAATTTATGAGAGGTAATTCCTGAATGATTTTTTTTTTTCTGAAAGCATGTGACTAAGTGTTCAGATATGATTTTTCATTGATGCTTTCTGAAAGTAAACATCATGCAGTCTCTTATGAATGATGCTCTTGTATTTCAAATACTTGTCAGTTTGCCAACCCTGCAGAGCACTGCTACCCAGTTTCCCTCTTTAGTTAGAATATGTGCCATTAAAACAATTTTCAGAGATCAATATTTGAAATAATATAACATTTTGAGTAAATATTTTGCCATTTTTCACAATCAAAAGCATGAATATGTGACAAGATGTTTCTTATCTGCTTTAGGACACCTCTGAAGACCAGGCTTCCACCTCTTTAATTATCATCATTCAGTCTGGCCACTTTGATCGCGCTTAAAAATAGAGCAGAACTCCCCAGGGAAGGTCATTACCGAGTGGCACCGCTGCCGTTAGGACCACTGTCTGCGGACCACTCATTTATTTATTTGAATCTGAGCACGAAAGAAGCGCTCAAAGAAAGACACAGCTCAGCAGGACCGGTCTGTCTTCCTGTCTTCAGGCAGGTTTTGTCATTTAATCCCTTCATCATTAAAATATAGAATATATTTGAAAGTTTAGCTACTTCCTTCCAATACATTATGCCTAGGATTTTGTCTAGTATAGAGAAGTCTATCTAATTTAATGTTTATCTAATGCGGACTACATTTAAAGGCAATATGCAGTATGTAAAATTAAATTTAAAGTATGCACTGGTTACTCTTTTCTATGCAGTTGTAATCAACCGGGACTGAAGCTTTCAAGATTAAAAAAGGATGCAATAGCATAATAAAATGTGTATAAAAATTGTTAATATACTAATATACTAAATATACTAATACTGGTTTAACTACTGCATGGACAACTTATTTGTATTATAATGCATGTGTATTTTGTGACTATTCAATATTTAGTGATGTCATACTGTCGATTTTTCATGCAATTACAAACTTGCTTAATGGAATATATTTAAATGAGGATTATTTTTTATAACTTAGGCCCATTTGGAAAATTGTGCATATTGTTATGCACATATATTTAGTGACGTGATGCCGTGTCTCTTTTCCATGCAACTACGATCTCCCGGGACTGAAGCTTTAAAGATTGAAAAGAGATGCAAGGGCATCATATTTTCATAAATTATCATAAAAATAGTCAGTATGACTAATGCCATAATACAGGCCACAAATCATAGAAAATCACAGGCAAAAAATTACTTTAGAAAATATCTGAATTAAGTTTTTTTCTAATTCATTTGACAAATTGTGTTTATTATTATGCACATATATTTAGTGACAATATTCAGTATTCAGTGACATCATTTAGTGGGACTGAAGCTTTTAAGATTAAAAAAGGCATACAAAAATGACTAAAATTGTCATAAAAACAATTTGACTAATATCGATAATGTAGTAGTTGAATAACTACTGTAATTATTTTAGCTCAATGTATTACATTTGAAATTATTACATTTACTAAAACCACTTAAAATCAGAGGACAAAAACACTTCTATGAATGAGAAGATATAGAGATTATACCTATGAATGAAGTTTATTTTCATGATTCAGTTGGCAAATTTAGTGTTATTCCCTTTAGATGATTACTGACATGAAGCTTAAAACAAAAAATCGTATTATATTTAACAAAATTCTAAATTTATTTAGTCTTCTTTGCAAAAAAAAATATTCCAAAAGTAAACTAATTCCATTTCTATCATGACAACTCTTGGAGTGTTATCATGGTAATGGATATGACAATGTTAATGCAGTGTTTCCCCTACCATTATATTAGGGGGGCGCCCCGCCCCCCCAACGGCACCCCCCGCCCCCCTTGAAGGTCAAGTTAATTTTATTTTATTTTCGTCGAATAACTACATAAGTAATTTATATATAACAGATCTGTGCTTTTTTCTTTTATTAAACTAAATAGCATTATGTTATTTATACGATGGCATGTAATTTCTGTCTCAACGTTTGCGCGTTTACAATTGTCCTCCGTATCGCGCACGGCGGAGTTCCGCCCCGATGCGCGCGCACACACACACCCACCAGCGGACAGAGACCGCGCGTCGGAGAGTATGTCGCAGCAGGCAAAAATATCCGCGTTTTTTAAACGCTCCCAAGGTGGTGACGATGACAGCACGTGTTCTGCTGCGAGCAGCAGCCGGTGTAGCTTTCCTACTCCGAATCAAAGTACAGAAAAGAGCCCAAGTGCTGCATGTCCTGCCCCTGACAAGCAGCAAAAGTCTAGCCACCACAGAACGACAGGTTTTGACCCAGCTTGGCTGTCAGAGGGGAAATACTCCCCCTGGCTGTACAAGACTGATCTTGGTAAGTAAGTAAATACACACATGCATGAATGAACGAATTGATAAATAAATTGCTTAATTAATAGCTAGCTAGTTAGTTATATAGACAGACAGACAGACAGATAGATAGATGATAGTTAGATAGATACACTGATACATAGATAGAATACAGTACATAGAGAATAAACAGGGGCTTATTTCAGTTTTCTTTTGGTTTTAGGAATGTTCTGTCGAATATGTAGACAGCATAAACAGGCAGTTGTGAGAGGAAATCAGACCCGACCATTTATAGAATGCGGATCTCAATAAATGGGCCAGAAGTTTCAGACTATCCATACCAAGATGCTCTGGAAATGTTCTTTCAGAAGCCCAGAAAGATACACTGCAGTGACAAAAGCTGCACACTTTGTGGATAATTAACATATTAAAATAAATCTGATGTTTAGTGTTTAGTTCAGTGTACAGTTGTTTAGTTATTGTACAGTAATTGTTCAGACATTATAATATATTGGTATACTGCAATTAAAAGAAACATATAAACACTATGAAGTGTTTGTGTGAGTGTTTTGCCGCACCACCCATAACACCACAACCCCACCCCCCCAACCCCCCACCCCCCCACCCCCCCTCCCAAGGCCATGATCCTAGGGGAAACACTGTAATGTATTTGTTTTTTGCGAAACATATCTGCTACGCCGCTGAATTGCTGCTGCTATTAGTTATTGCTGTTGTTGTAGATTACGGCTGCAAAGCAAGTAGGAACTTGATACTGTACACTGATGTGTTGCAGTGAGTATTATATTATATATATATAGCACAAATAACATATATAATAACCCATGGCAGATCTATACAGGTGGAGCTGGGGAGGTGGAGGGTTTCAGAGAAACATTGCAAAATGCTCCTGTGGATGTTAACCAGCCCTTTAGATGTAAAGCAGCACGCTTATTGGCTGTGTATGCAACTAACCAATCAGCTTGTGCCGAGTAGTTTAATGTGAATATCATCAGTGTTAATGACCCATCAGCATGCACCATCTAGAGTTTCATGACAGAACTTGGAATTCATGGCCCAAACATAATCCAAATTATTATCAAAAACACTTATGAAGATATTAAAAGGAGACCACGTACTAAATTCCTGAGATTCTGAAAACCAAGACCTCTCTGCGAGATAAATAAATAAACATCTGAGATGTTCAGAATGATCAGTTGACCTTGACAGACCACACAGGTGCAACAATCCAGAAAAATCTTACAGCTTGCTTTCTCATACTTGTCATATTCAAGCTTCAGTGATTTCTCAGCTGGACTCTGTACACACTCCTACAATATCTGCCACCTCCAGATACAAAATTGTTTGCCTTCTTTCTCACGTTAGATCTTTCTTTTCTACATTTGCATGCAGTGTCTGCTGCAAACATGGGAAGTAAGCCAGATGTAAAAGTATGATGTTAATACAAATCTGTCATTGTGCTGTCACTCAAATACATTTTATATTTCAGTGTGAATACACCTGTCCTCTGGTTTGTATCTGTCTTCTCTGTAAATAGCTTGGCATTTCTATTATACCTTACATCAATAGAATCCATTGCTATAACTTGCTATATGTACATTTTTAAAGCTATGGGTCAAAAAAGTGCAGTTTTAAAAACAGACACTATTTACTGGATACAGCTGAGGTCAAAAGTTTACACACACCTTGCAGAATCTGCAAAATGTTAATTATTTTAGCAAAATAAGAGGGATCATACAAAATGCATGTTATTTTTTATTTAGTACTGACCTGAATAAGATATTTCACATAAAAGACGTTTACATCTACAGTAGTCCACAAGAGAAAATAATAGTTGTTACCTGAATGATCCACAGCTGTGATTTTTTTTTTTTGTTTAGTAATAGATGTCCACGAGTTCCTTGTTTGTCCTGAACAGTTACACTGCCCGCTGTACTTCAAAAGTCTTCAAGAACCCTTTCCAACAATGACTGTATGATTTTGAGATCCATATTTTCACAGTAGGGACAACTGAGGGACTCATATGCAACTATTACAGAAGGTTCAAACACTCACTGATGCTTCAAAAAGAAAAACGATGCATCAAGAGCCAGGGGTGTAAACTTTTAACAGAATGAAGATGTGTACATTTTCCTTATTTTGCCTAATTACCATATTTTTTCATTAAGTACTGCCCTTCAGAAGCTACAGAAGATGTTTCCTAAAAGACAAAATAAGTTAAATGTACCCTGATCTTCAAATTCTAAAAGTTTTCACACCCCCGGCTCTTAATGCATCGTGTTTCCTTCCGTAATGTGAGCGTTTGAACCTTCTGTAATAGTTGCATGTGAGTCCTTCAGTTGTCCTCAGTGTGAAAAGATGGATCTCAAAATCATACAGTCATTGTTGGAAAGGGTTCAAATACACAAAAATGCTGATAAACCAAAAAATTTGTGGGAACTGAAGGACTTTTCTGAAGAACAGCGAGCAGTTTAACTGTTTAGGACAAACAAGGGACTCATGAACAACTATCGCTAAACAAAAAAAAAAAAACAGCTCAGCTGTGGATTATTCTGGGAACAACACAGTATTAAGAATCAAGTGCATGTGAACTTTTCAACAAGGTAATTTTTATAAAAATTCAACTATTATTTTCTCTTATGGTCTATATGTAAATGTCTTTTATGTGAAATATCTTATTCAGGTCAGTAATAAATAAAAAAATAACATGCATTTTGTATGATCCCTCTTATTTTGGTAAAATAATTAACGTTTTGCTGATTCTGCAAGGTGTGTGTAAACTTTTGACCTCAAATGTATATAGGGTTACTGTAAAAAAGACAAAATTATGACAGACAAAAAATGAAAAATTCAAGTGTTTTATTTCATATAATCAAATTGATATTGTTTGAAAGTTCTAAACAGTATCTAAGATCACAAAGGTACATCAAAAACATCCCTTACACAAGTGATTCAATGTAAAGTCAGTATAACTTCTGAAGAAACAAAACCAAAAGATTTCAAACAGTGGATAAAATGATTCATAATCCTTTATAAAATATTAATGACAATACCAGTAGTGTGAAACTGTCAGTCATTAAACCTGAACACCCTGAATTTCAGGCGAAATTGGATCTCAGACACTGCATTTACTATATAGACTACAGTATGACAAATTACAAAACAATCATGTCATAGTGTTTCATAAGCTTTGATATGGAATTATGTCAGTTGTAAGAAAATGTTTCTGGAATTGCATGAATCATATGCTGTTTGAATAAAAAGTAACTATACTAAACATTCTATAATTGCTAAAGGCTGTTTGTGATTGTATTCTGCAAGCATTTAAAACTTTTCTTCCCATTTCTACAGACCCACATGGAACTGTACAAAAGATGTAAACGAGGAGTGAAGGAATAGAACAGCAGGAAGATGTTTGCTTTGGTAATGTGGCGTAAACAGTTTAAGAAGGTTAAAGCTTAACGGATCCAATCCGTAATTGACGTTAGTGGCATTGCAAAAACAAAGACAAAAACACTTCATAGACTGCCATGGTTACAGTGCTTCTGTTTGCAAACACAAAGCTTTGCTTTAACTCTTAGGTGACAGTGGCATTTTTAGATTATTAATTATTCCTCATAACCGATAGCCCTATATATCAAGTGCAAATGATGATCATTAATAAATTAAGCAGAGTAATTAAGCACTAACAATTTAAGCTGCTAAAGAAGGACAGAAAAATATGCTCATTCTATGCTCCTTCCTTTATGTATTGTTAAATTATAAATTTTGACGGTTTTGTTGGATTGCATAAATGATTTCATACTACAGTTAATTGTTTGAAAGCATAAATCTCACAAAAACTGTATATAACTGTTTCTAAACCTCTCATGTAATTCCGCAAATTAAAAAATTATTTTTATTTATATATCTATATATCTATATATATATCAAATAATAAATAATTTTTGCATAATGTAGAAAAAGCATGTCTGTTGATGACAGACTGGGGAAAAAATCTTAATTTCAAACTTGATACAAAAAATCTTGAATGGTCCTAAAACAAGCTTCATTTTATTTAAGGAAAACTGAAAGAACTGATTGTTTTTTGCTTTTGATTTGAGTAAATATGACCCAAACTGTACTATACGGGTTTTGTGAGTTTAAATTCAATATTTAAAGTTTAAATGCAATATTTCTATAAATGCAACTTCATAGTTATCGATTTTTAAGCAAATTGTTGTATACACAGAGCCATGCCCATGCTGGCATGTAATGCAAATGAAAAGGCAGAAGCAAAGTAACAGAGAAGCCATAAGCGAGAGTGAAACAAAGCAATGGACACAGTCTCTGTCAAGGCCCGGCTTAATCAGCATTGCCGTGGCAAACTATTTAGTTTCGTAGTTTATAATGTAGTTATGTTCTTCTTCCGGATAAGGTTTACCACTGTTCCCAGCTGAAGTCATCTCCACCTCCGAATATCAGAAAGAAACCCAGAATTGTCAGAAAAATTACACAATTGCCTGCCATTACTAGGCCACAGGCACCCCACTGGATCTGCAGAGGAAAAAGAGCCATTAGTTTCATTCATGGTGACACATTTCATTCTGTGTACTATCTGGTTTGCCATTTTAGAAAGCATATTCTGTCTGTATATGCTTTTAAGTCATTTTGTGGACATGTGAGCACTAAATGCAATTTGAAAATGTAATAAAATTTATTCAATGCCCGCACAGTGATATTGGAACATTGTACAAAATCAGAATGCTGCTATAACCTCAGAGATATTATATATATATATATATATATATATATATATATATATATATATATACTTGTATGGGTCAAAATTTACCTGGAAATCTAATTAAGTAGGCAAGAAATAATATTTTAATAAAAGACAGATTATTTTCCAAAACGATTAAGATATCTGCACTGCAATATTTCTTCCCCATTTCATTACTATAATGCAAAAAACATCCAGATTCTCATCAGTTATTATAGTTGACAAAAACTAAAACTGAAAGCAAATGGTACCTGAAATAACTAAATGTTATTAAATTTTACCAAAAATAACTTTTTATTTCAGCAAGTTGCCAAGGCAATATTTCTCATTTTATTTTCTTTTAACTGGATGTACTAAAACAATTAAAACCAAAACTGAAATAAAAATAACTAACTACTAAAAATAACAAAAACAACAAAATGACAATCTTGTCATCAGAAAATGCAAAATTA
Source organism: Cirrhinus mrigala (assembly GCA_036247105.1). Taxonomy (NCBI): domain Eukaryota; kingdom Metazoa; phylum Chordata; class Actinopteri; order Cypriniformes; family Cyprinidae; genus Cirrhinus; species Cirrhinus mrigala. The sequence continues at coordinate 10,490,365 of CM070008.1, forward strand.
AGTTCAAAATATTAATTAAAACTATAATAGTATCTCTAGATAGTATACTAAAAAAAAAATGATTCTCATGACTGTAATCTAATTAATTGATTAGAAAGTAAATAAAAATATTAAATACAATTAAACACAAATCTTATCAAATAAAATAAATATCTATAGATATAAATACTAATTTATTGTTTTTTTTTAAATATGGTCCTTAAAACAGTATTCTTTCTTTTTTGTCTTTCTTTCTTCTTGTTTTTTTTTTTTTTTTTTTAATTTAATGTGACCTAGACATGTTTTTATTCTTTTAGATTATACTGTTAGAGGGATAGTTTATCCAAAAATGAAAATTCTGTCATCATTGCCCACCACCCACTTGTTCCAAACCTGTACGAGTTTCATCTGAACCAAAAAGAAGATATTTTGAAGAATGCTGGTAACGGCTGACAGTAGCTGGTATTTTTCCATACTATGGAAGTCAATGGCTACCGTCAACTGTTTGGTTACCAACATTCTTCAAAATTCCTTCTTTTGTGTTCAGCAGAAGAAAGAAACTCATACAGGTGTGAAAAACTTTAAGTATATTCTGTACTCACCACAGATTTTCGTGCAAGCACCACTGGTAGTCCATAGGCTGACACCACAATTCCAGTGGTTAAGAAGTACGCAAGCTCCCTGCATGCATTGCTTGACTCAGTGTCGTCCGCATGCCTCCTGGCTATTAAATTTGGGATAGGTGACAGGATGTAGAACATCAAGACAAACATTGGCCAGTACACTCTGTGAGGAAAGAAGCACATGGAGGTTATCACTAATTACTGCACTTCAGATCTTTACAGATGACAAAAAGCATAAACCTACCCAAACTGTTCCAGGGCACATCCCAAAAGGAGAAAAGTCAGTCCAAGTGCACCACTGAAGGATAACGCGACAAGAGCTGAAATAGAATAATTCAGATTTGTGAAGGCCAAGAATTTGAGTACTGAAACATTATGTGTGTTTATATGGCCCCCTTGCGGCCATAGCTCGCAAATGCAGAAATGACGTACTTAGGGACTAAACTATATTTAAATAAATTCCGTGATTTTTCATGTATAAGATTTCTGAATTTGATTATGACTGGTCATTTACTGAATATGCCCTTTAAAAACGGCAGCACAACAGTAAATTGAAGTTAAACTAAAGTAAACTTAAGTAAAACCCAAACCATAGTTGACGACGTATTATTTACCAATGCTACATGACACTTAACAGACTTTAATTAACCAGTCTGCACCATTTGCAGTTACATAAGACGTACTTAGACGTAACATTTTCCGTAGCAGTCGGTAGTTATGAAATGACAACAAAACTTTACAAAACTTTTATGTTGAGCTCGACAGCAAATGCACGCGTGATTTTGTTAAAAGTATTACGCATAAGTGTTGAGCTGATCAAAACGAGTTACGGTTTGGTTTTACCTTTTATTCCTGCCATCATTCACAAACGCCTTTTGTTTTTTGTCTTTGTGCTAAATGTTACTGGGCTGACTTCCTATTTCCTCAAACTACTGATACACCCTTAAAGGAGCAGTCTCTCAAAAACTTGGCCTACAAAATGAGAATCTACTGATCGGAAGCTCTCCAGAAAAACAAGTAATGTAATTACTGTAATGTGTTACAGATAGAGACTATCAAACTGAAGCGACGTAAATAATAATAATAATAATAATAATAATAATAATAATAATAATTATTATTATTATTATTAGGTTGGCTTGAGAAAGCCAACCTACTGATCTGCTACTTAAGCTTATTATTATTATTATTATTCTTCTTAGCCAAATTTTCAAACGCTACTCCTCCTAGAGCTTTAACTCTACAAACTCCAAACTCAGCCTAGATCTTCAGACTGGTCTGACTCGAGTTGCTATATCTCTTCAAACTGATCGGACTTACGGTTTTCCTAAAAATGACGTTTAAAACTGGGAAAAATCCCATAGACTTACATTGACGGAATGTTCAAATGAGCCAACACTATTCAAATTTCAACTGTCAAAACTCCCAGAATCCTTTGAGACTCAATCAAGCTTCCCTTCTATATACTGTATTTCTAATCCATTTAAACTCATTCAAACTCATCTATCTATCTATCTATCTATCACTAGCCAAATTAGAGTCATGCTAGTAGCCTGCTAATCATGCTAGTAACATGCTAGTAACCGGCTAATCATGCTAATAACATGCTAGCAACTTGCTAATCATGCTAGAAACATGTTAACAACTTGCTAATCATGCTAGAAACATGCTAGCAACTTGCTAATCATTCTAAAAACATGCTAGCAACTTGCTAATCATTCTAAAAACATGCTAGCAACGTGCTAACAACTTGCTAATAATGTTAAAAACATGCTAGAAACATGTTAATCATGCTAGAAACATGCTAACAACTTGCTAATCATGCTAGAAACATGCTAGCAACTTGCTAATCATTCTAAAAACATGCTAGCAACTTGCTAACAACTTGCTAATAATGTTAAAAACATGCTAGTAGCCTGCTAATCATGCTAGTAACATGCTAGTAACTGGCTAATCATGCTAATAACATACCAACAACATGCTAATCATGTTAGAAACAGACTAACAACATGCTAGTAACTTGCTAATCATGCTAGAAACATGCTAGCAACTTGCTAATCATGCTAGAAACATACTAGCAACTTGCTAATCATTCTAAAAACATGCTAGCAACTTGCTAATCATTCTAAAAACATGCTAGCAACTTGCTAACAACTTGCTAATCATGTTAAAAACATGCTAGAAACATGCTAATCATGCTAGAAACATGCTAGCAACTTGCTAATCATGCTAGAAACATGCTAGCAACTTGCTAATCATGCTAGAAACATACTAGCAACTTGCTAATCATTCTAAAAACATACTAGCAACTTGCTAATCATTCTAAAAACATGCTAGCAACTTGCTAACAACTTGCTAATCATGTTAAAAACATGCTGAAAACATGCTAATCATGCTAGAAACATGCTAGCAACTTGCTAATCATGCTAGAAACATGCTAGCAACTTGCTAATCATGTTAGGAACATGCTAGCAACATGCTAGCAACTTGCTAATCATGTTAAAAACATGCTAGCAACTTGCTAATCATTCTAAAAACATGCTAGCAACTTGCTAATCATGTTAAAAACATGCTAGCAACTTGCTAATCATGTTAGGAACATGCTAGCAACATGCTACCAACTTGCTAATCATGTTAAAAACATGCTAGCAACATGCTAATCATGCTAGAAACATACTAGCAACATGCTAGTCATGTTAGAAACATGCTAGCAACCTGCTAATCATGTTAGAAACATGCTAGCAACTTGTTAATCATGCTAGAAACATCCTTAGCAACCACCCTGGGCACCTTAACAACCGGCCTAGCAACCACCCCAAGTACCCTAGCAACCGCATAGCAACACCCTACCAACGACTCCTGTTACCTTAGCAACCGCATAGCAACACCCTAGCAACCACCCCTGTTATCATGTTAATAAAATGTTAAACATGTTAACAACATGCTAGTAAAATGCTAATCATTCTAGAATCATTCTAGTAACTTGCTAATTGTTATCTATCTATCATCTAACCATTACTATCTATCTATCTATCTATCTCTGACAGACTGTATTGCCTTCAAAACATTCAAACTTTAACCTTTTAAAACTACGTTAGACTTCAAACCATTACAGACTGAAAACCATCAAATGCAAAACTTTTTAAAACTTCGTAAACTTTTTAAACTATAAACTTTTCAAACTTTTTCAAACTTTCTGGTCCAGCTTTCTCAAGCCAACCTAAAGTTTGTCTTGACAAACTTTACTATCTAGTTATTATTATTATTATTATTATTTACGTCACTTCAGTTTGATAGTCTTTATCTGTAACATATTACAGTATGTCCCACTAGTAACATTAGTTAATGCATTAACATCAACAAACATTTTGTTACAGTATTTATTCATCAACTTGGCCTACAAAATGAGAATCTACTGATCAGAAGCTCTCCAGAAAAACAAGTAATGTAATTACTGTAATGTGTTACAGATAGAGACTATCAAACTGAAGCGACGTAAATAATAATAATAATAATAATAATAATAATAATAATAATAATAATAATTAGGCTATTATTATTATTATTTACGTCGCTTCAGTTTGATAGTCTCTATCTGTAACATATTACAGTACAACTAGTCATCCCACTAGTAACATTAGTTAATGCATTAACATCAAGAAAAACATTTTGTTACAGTATTTATTCATCTTTGTTAACGTTATTCTGTTTTAATTTTGGTCGTTTATTGTTAGATCATAGCTCAGGTCCGTTAAGTACCATTAACAGTGTAATATATTAGAATTACATACGTTTTAATGTATTAGAAAATGTTGAAATTAACATGAACTAAGATTAACAAATACTTGTGAAAATAAAGCATTTTTCATTGTTAGTTCATCTGACTATTTAATAATAAATATTATATTAGTTCATCCTAAAATAGCCTAAATAATAAAACGCATATACATTTGATCGAACAGAGTAAGTTTGTATTGAAAAAGAAAAGTCAAGAAAATGACAAGATCCGAGAATAGAAAACGCCATATTGTGGACATTTGAGCGTGCATTCATTATTTAGCAAGACCACAACCTGTAACCACACAGTCTTTCGCTGGAAAATGACGTAGAAACTTGCCAAATCATGCACAAAGTACAGCGACAGAAGTTCTACTCAATGAACGGGTTAAATAAAGATGACGTCAAGCGAGAAACGCCCAACAGCCAATCAGATTCAGCCTTTCGGTCACGTAGTTTATCAGAATCTCCCCATCATCAATTTCCTCAGAAGCGAATTTCGTAGAAATGGTCTCTCGACGGTAAGGTAAAATTCCATCGCGTGATTTATACCTTTTATACATTCATTCGATGTAGCTGTAAGAATCCAAACACACTAATGACAGTCATAAATAATAGAGAAGTGTGTTAGTCGTGAATTGAGTTTCAGAAACTTTCAGTTTCTATATAACTACCTGTAAACGTTCCAGGTGTTCGTCAAGAACACGCTTCACTGTATTTCGAAGAGGGAAATGTTATTTATACCATATGTATGATGACAGAATTGTATTTTTCTATACTTAGGAAATTGTTGGAATGGAATATTGCCGGGATCTTATTAATAAAGTGCTAAAAAAGAAGAAGTCAGTCATGGCCTCAGCAGTGATATTGCAGGGGCTCGAGATACATTTTTACCTGCCAGAGACACACCAGATCATTCTTCTCTCAGGAAGCTTCACAGCAGAAGAGCTGTGTGTTGAAGCTGCCAAGAAATTGAGTAAGTTTTTTTTTTTCAGCTATTCCACAAAATAAACACTGTAATGGTCACAGAATCAATAATGTCTCAATATTGCAGGTATATCTCCATTGTGTAGCAGTTTGTTCGCCCTGTATGATGAATTTAGCAAGATCTGGTATCCACCCAATCACATGTTCAGTATTGATGAGACTACAAGATTGAAGCTGTACTATCGCATGAGGTATTCCTGTCTTTTCTCTTTAAGTTTTTCTGTGAGATATTTTAGTAGCACTTTATTTTAAGGTGTCCTTGTTACATGTTACATGTACTTAGTATTATAGAAACTATTATTAATGCATAATTACATGTAAGTTACCCTAAGCCAAACCCTAATTCTAACCCTAACTATATAGTGAGTACATGTAAACTAATTACATGTACATGATTACACTGTAACAAGAACCTTAAAATAAAGCGTAGCCAATGTTTTAAATGGTGTTACTTAATTACGTTCTAATCACATTCGTGGGGCAGATTTTATTTCACAAACTGGCATGGGAGCAGTAAGACGACTCCTCCAGTTTTCAGACACAGTCTCAAGCGCGGGACAGGGTCCACGGGAACGGCTGTTTTGGATGTAGCTTCACTAACGTACCTCTACGCACAGGTATGGTGACAAAAACATTGCCTGCTTTTAAAGGATGTGCTGTTTGAGAAAGTTGTGGCTGCTCATTTTATGTGTTTTTGTGTTTTGCAGAGTCAGTGTGACTTTCAGAGCAGTCTGGCGCCGCTGCGTAGCGCTCGCGATGAGAGTGATGTCCAGCAGATAGAAAATGAGTGTTTGGGCATGGCGGTGATGGCCATCTCCCATGATTCCATTGAAAAAAAACGTCCTGTCTGTGAATTTGAGTACGAGCACTTTTATTTATATTTACTTTGAAGTTTATGACACTTTTTTTTAGTTTTAATATATAAATATGTTTTTTTTTTTAAATATAATTTTTCATATATTCTTTTTATATTCTTTGTTCTTTATATTTCATGTATTTATGTTTGTTATTTTATATGGATGAGTTTTGATTCTCAGGCTGTTGCCAATAGAGTGCAACCACACACAGATACGCACATACTTTTTTTGCCTTTTGTTTAATGTTTTTGATTTGTGTTTATTTTATCTGTTATGCATTGTCTTTATTTATTTTATTTATTCATCTTTTTGGTGAGGGTAGGGGTTCTTTACAAATGTTTATTTTTGCACAGTTTATAAGTAATAAAATCCCTCCAAAATATAATTAAATAAATAAAGAGATTGGAATATTTAATGAATTTATTGAATATTTAATGTTAAATAAAGATAATACATCAGAGATAAAATAAACATTAAACAAGCAACCAAAGGAAAAATATAAAACATCAAATGAAAAAAAAAAAAAAACACACACACACAAAATACCACCTGGAAAAAAAAATAAAAACAAAAAAGTATTGAAAAAATTCAAAAGTTTACATACACCTTGCAGAATGTGCTAGATGTTAATTATTTTAGCAAAATAAGAGGGATCATACAAAATGCATGTTGTTTTTTATTTAGTACTGACCTGAATAAGATATTTCACATAACAGACGTTAACATTAAGTCCACAAGAAAAAAGTAATAGTTGACTTTATAAAAATGACTCAATATTATGTTGTTACCTGAATGATCCAAAGCTTATGTTTTTTCATCCCCTGGCCCTTAATGCATTGTGTTTCCTTCTGAAGCATCAGTGTGTGTTTGAACCTTCTGTAATAGTTGCATATGAGTCCCTCATTTGTCCTTAGTGTGAAAAGATGAATCTCAAAAAAGGGTTCAAAAACACAAAAATGTGAAAAACCAAAGAATTTGTGGAAACTGAAGGATTTTTCTGAAGAACAGCAGGGAGTTGAACTGTTCTGGACAAAAAAAGGGACTCATAAACAACTGTCACTAAAAAAACCCCCACAGCTGTTGATCATTCAGGGAACAACACAGTATTATGCTATTATTTTCTCTTGTGGACTATATGTAAACATCTTTTATGTGAAATATGTTATTCAGGTCAGTACTACATAAAAAAACATGCATTTTCTATAATCCCTCTTAATTTCCTAAAATAATTAACATTTTGCAGATTCTGCAAGGAGTATGTGAACTATTGACTTCAACTGTATACTGAACACAATTGCATGTGTTAATTTAAAAATTTTATTTTGATGTACATGAGCATGTAGATTTTTGGTAATGTGCATCCTAATGATAGAATGATCTTTGATTTCTGATCACGTTTTACACAATGGTTTATTAATAGTGCTGAGTCACTGAGATGGAGTTTACAGGTGTAAGGTTACATTGTTGCTTTTAGTAATCTCCAAAGTCACCTTACTTGTGATCTGAGAAACAAATCCTCTAGTAATGAGTAATTACATAACTATTAAAGCCACTGTAAGTTTCACTGTTTCACTTTATCTTTGTTAGGTACAAGAATTACATCCCCAAGATCCTGTACAAGTCCATACGTAACAGGAACGTTCTCACACGGCTGCGCATCTCCAATGTCTTTAAAGTGTTCCTTGAGGAATTCACCAAGAACACAGTGCAAGGCAACAAGATCAGTACCCATGACCTAAAGGTCAAATATATGTCCACTTTAGAGACTCTGACGAAACACTTCGGCCAGGAGGTGTTTGAACCCACATCATTCATCATACATGAGAATGAGCAAGTGATCACAGACTCCAGCAGTGCTGCTGGTGTTCAATACAAGATCCTGGTGTCTGGCACCTCTGGCATTCATTGGTGTAAAGTCTCCAAGGAGGTAAGAAGGCCATACTACAAATAGCGTGTGATGACTTAAACTGCTGTTCAAAAGTTTGGGGTTGGTAAGATCTTTTAATGTTTTTGGAAGAAGTTTCTATGTTCACCAAGGCTGTAATTATTTGATAAAAATACAGTAAAAACTAGAGATGCACCAATCGACTGGCCAGGGGCTGAAATTAGCCGATTCTCCAAAGGATCGGCCCAGACCGGTGGCCGGCCGGTCAGTCTGCCGATACCTACATGCATTGAAGACCTAGATGTATAGTGCGGTATAAAAAAAAAAAAAAGATATTTACAATATATGATCTAGGTAAGCAACATTGCACAATGTTTCCCCGAATACAATTGCAATGTGACACACTGATTTTATACAACAGTAGTTCAATAAACAAGAAGTTAAAATTAAGTGACTTACATTTTAGACACAATATTACCTGTTTTTGCTCAATTTCAGTGACGAAAATAGTTTCAATCAAAACCACAGCAGAACTGTTGTGTCTCCGAGCAACACAAAGGTGTTTTGTTACTGAATGAATTCACGTTTTTCAAATGAATCAGATGAGTCAATGAATTAGTAACCCATTCATAAAGACAGTTGCCCCGTTTCTGAATGAATCAGCCTTTTAAACGAATCCGCTGAATGAAGCTACTGGTGGTTTGGTTTCATGTTTAAAAGTATCATTGCATTTTTCCCAACATTTCTTATTTGTATGTTCAAAAAATTTTTTAAAACTTCTTATAAAATCTTATAAAATTATTTATGCATTTGAAATTTTGCCTTGTTAAATGCATTTATGGCCCCTCAACTTCATCAAACAGTCTGCGTAAACACATCTGATGCAGCTTCTGTTTCCTCTGCAGTGGAAATATGGAGTTTGCTGATACTGATTTAATTTGAATGGTAGCAACTCTACAGTTTCTTATTATTTTAACTGAATTAATTTAAACAATGTAAAAATTTGATGTGAAAAATTACACATCTAATAAGGTTAGGGAAAAAAAAATACCATTTATAAATCTATTGGGAAATGACATCTGTTTTATTATGGAGCAACTCATTTTCAGTTAATTGTTATTCCTACCTTTTTCCAGTCACAGAGCACTTTTTTTGAGAGTTATGGAAGTGAGAGAACATCTCTAACTTAGTCCAGATTGCGGGAATTGTTATGTTTAATAATGTTTTATTATGTAAATAATTATTTTTGCATTGAAAAAAAAAAGTATAGATTTTTTTTGTATATAGAAAGAAAATCAGAATCGGCAAAAATTCGTATCACACACGGCAGGTCACACTTACAAAAAATTGGACAAAAAAATTCCAATCTCTAGTAAAAACAGTAATATTGTGCTATTATTGCAATTTATTAGGTAAGTTTTCTATTTTAATATATATATATATATGATTTTCAGGAATGGAATTTTGAGAAAAACGCGTTTAAAGTGAGATGGCTTTCACTTTCTTTTCACGGGTTTAACAAGAGCTGTCTGTCAAGTCAGGAGCGCTATACTGCATCATTACATAAACAAACTAACGTCTGTTTTCCGTTGTTTATCATCGACATAGTCTCCAAACTTTTGATCGCCCTTTTTATGTTTAGATAGCACGAATAATGCAGCCTACCTTGTAGTTTACATTTAGAATAGCCAGCGCAACTGTTCACGCACTGTGCATGACAGACTGTCATCGGACTCCTCCTCTTTAGTAACCCAGCAGGGGCTGGCGCAAATTGCGACATCGCCATCTCGCAGCGGCACTTCCGGCGCTCTCTCCAGATGCCACGGCTATAGCGGCATCTCTATAGATGCTGCGACATTTTTAAAACGCTTTAACGTGACTTAATGCATTAAAATAGTGTTTTTAAAAGACCAGTATCAATAAACATATTAATAATAAAACATATGATGTACGAATAAGCAGATGCGTCGCGTTTAATTGCCCGTGAAACGTTTTCCTCCCATAAAGAATACGCTTAACATGGCTTAATGCGTTAAGACAGTGTTTTTAAAATGCCAAACTCAGTAAACACATTATTAATAAATTATACATACTAGTATGATTTAATAATAACGTGTTTACTGAGTTTGGTCTTTTAAAACACTGTCTTAGGCATTAAACCACATTAAGCGTTTTCCTTATGGTTTTCTATCAGAGAAAAACACTTAACGCATAATTAAACCAGTTGATTTCCTATTTTGGGCACATTTCTGCTTATCTGTATAGTATGATTGATTTATTAATAATGTTTGAGTTTGGTATTTTTAAAAACACCCTTTTAATGCATTTAGCCACGTTAACGCGTAATTAAACGCGTTGCGTTATTATTCTGGGCTCATTGTACATTATATGTTTTTTTAATAGTGTGTTTACTCAATTTGGTCATATAAAAACACTGTCTTAAGGCATTAAACCACATCAAGCGTTTTTCTTATAATAGATTCAGTGGGATGAAAACGCTTAATGCGTAATTAAACGCGTTGCCTTCGCACTCTGGGCTAGGGTGACCACCTGTCCCGCTTTACGTTGTACCGCACAGCATTTTCCCCCCTTGTCCCGCACATCGCATATTGAGAAAATGTCCCGCATTTTCATCAGCCTGTTGGTTTTTAATTATCATATTAAGAAAACGTCCATTCTTTTGCCTTTTTTAGAAAACTTTTATTTATTCTTTTTCAGCGTAGTTTCCGCGCAAAGGATTTGCGGACCTCATCAAGTGATCCAGCACACTCAAAAAAAATGATTCTTTAAACCTACTTAATTCAATTGTGGACAGTGGTTCCACACAACCAAATTGTTTTTGATGAACATGAATGGAATTTTTTGAATCTATGCAAACTCTTTGTGTTGTGACAACACAGCTGAATGAGGAAGAATTTATGTGAAATAGTAATGTCCAACCAACTCAATTTATTCACTTCCCTGTAACTTAAACCGGTTAAGTTTAGTGAACATGTTTTGGTTTATTAAAAACTGGCCAAATATGTTTCACTTTATCAACATAAGGAAGTTTGTTTCAGACAACTCATTTAAATTATGGACAGTGGTTCCATCCAATTGGTTCTAGTTACTTTAACTAAATGATTTCAAGTTAAAGTTACTCCCTTCAACAAAGCATTTTTTGTGTGATTATTTTGCAATGAATCACAAAAGACAAGATGTCACAAATTATCAAGTGTATTTGTTAAACAAGAGCAACAATTACAGTTATAACCACATTACAAAATTACAGAAATATTAAACTACTGTCATTTTCTAATTGGCATATAAAGGTAACCAATCAAACCTTAATCCAGGAACAGGAACTGGCTCCAGAAATAACTTCTGCGGTACTCCAAATGTGTACCTGATTTCAGGAGTTCAAGTTTGGTCCATATTTCAGTCCCAGCAACATGTTTTTTCATAGGGTATACTGCTAAGGTCCTGAAGAACTTTATCTTCCAACACTCCAACATCTGCTGTGCTGTCTTCAATGTCTGCACCTTCAAATTGTATGACATAGATTCCCATGATTCCTCTGGATCACCTCCTGAGTGCTGCCAACGTCTGTATCCTAGAGAGGATATTTAAAAGAATGGAGTACTCAAATTATTGCATATTAAATTTACCTTAGCATTTATCATCCTTGAAAATACCAATAAATAAATAAATTAATAAATAAAACAACTTACCATATACTCCATAATAACACTGCTAGTGTCTTCATTTGGGTACTTCAACGTCATTAGTCTAAAGATGCAGACAACAACAAAATTCATGAGATTTAGCCTGTACATTTTTCTAAAAAAAAAAAAAAAAACACATTTGAAAAATGTCATTATTATTCTGTCTGATCATTTTCTTTACGAGAAATACAGGCAAGCAGTTCAGATGGAACTCTAACTAACATTACAGTGGAAAATAAAACTATAACAGTACTGGACCAGATCAGCACAGAAAGTCACTGTCCTGCAGAGTTTAGCAATATTCCCAATTAAAGGGATAGTTCACCCAAAAATGAAAATTCTGTCATTAATTACTCACCCTCATGTCGTTTCAAACCCACAAGACCTTCATTCATCTTCGGAACACAAATAAAGATATTTTTGATGAAATCTGAGAGCTTTCTGACCCAGCATAGACAGTAATGCAACTGAAATGCTCCCAGACCCAGAAACGTAGTAAGGACACCAGTAAAACAGTGTAAAAATCAGTGGTTCAACCATAATTTTACAAAGCAGTGAGAATACTTTTTGTGTGCAAAGAAAACAAAAATATTGACTTTATTCAACAATTCTTCTCCAAATTGCGTCTTCTGCCATTATTGAGAGTACCTCTTTGCATAACGCATGCGGGTGATTCTGCTGATGTAGAACATGTATGCGCTGGGCCTTGTTTGCTAGCAGAGGAAAGCAATGTGCATGCATCGTGATACTCTCCATAATGGCAAAATACGTGATTTGGAGGAGAAGAATTGTTAAATAAAGTAGTAATTTTTGTTTTCTTTACCCATAAAAAGTATTCTTGTAGCTTTGTAAAATTATGGTTGAACCACTGATGTCACATGGACTATTATATCAAAGTCCTTACTACGTTTCGGGGCTTGGGAATATTTCAGTTGTGTTGATGTCTATGCAGGGTCAGAAAGCTCTCTGATTTTATCAAAATATCTTAATTTGTATTTTGAAGATGAACGAAGGTCTTACAGGTTTGCTAATCAAAGTTTTACTAAAAGTTCCAGGAAGGGGTGTTGGAGCTAAACTCTCCAGAACACTGGCTCTCCAAGAGCAGGTTTGACACGCCTGCCTTGCTTTAGAATGTATTGTTTTTGGGAAGCTAATGTATTCGCAATATCTGTCAGTTTACAGTGATACCATATATTTTATATTTACTATATTAATAACCCAATTCTTATTATATCTGTCTTTTTTGTTAATGCCTATGACCATGACCCTAAAACTCAGTGGCTGGTGAGACAATGTTTTAAAGGGGTCATCTGATCCAAAACTCACTTTTACATGTTGTTTGAACATATATGCATGTTGGCAGTATGTGTACACAACCACCCTATGACGATAAAAATCCACCCAGTGGTATTTTTTAATCATTATAAGTAATATGCCCTTTTTCAAATCAGGTCATTCTCAGCTTCTAGTTGGTGTGACGTCACACCGATCAAGGCCGCTCCCACAATAGTTGATTTACATGACCGTCTTATCGTAGACCTCCCCTAAATGAGCCGAGTGAGAGCTGAGAACAGTCTGACCACCATTATTGTATTTAAAGGAACATGCAACAGAATGGCCCACTCTGAAAAGGGCTGATTTTGATATGGTAAAATGGGTGTTTTTTACACTACCACTGAGAAATTTTAACAAAAGTATGCTATGGACTTCTCATTAAGACTCTAAAGAATCATATCAACAGCATCTGATGACCCCTTTAACATGATTACAAAAGTTTTTGTTGAGTGTAGCTGTTCTTACCTGTGTAGTGGGGACCAAGAGGGTTTAATGCTTTGTCCAAGGACTCTTCTTCGGTTTGCAATCATCTTCATAAGTTTTGCAGTGTGGATCCACCCATTGGCAAAGACAGCTGACACTAATGGACCTATGGTTATTCTGCCTGTCTCATATTCTGCACAAATCTGTAAACACATGAAGTACAATTTGTTACAAGAGCACCCATATATAGTTTAACAGCAAAGACAAATTCAGTGATCAAAAAATTTGTGTGATTATTGTCATGTATATTATTCCAAAAGGGTGGACATGATCTGGAGCATATTTAAAGTCATAAAATGATTGCAAAAAGCATGATTTATAGTTCAGGCACAGCTTTTCACAAAAACATTAAGTTTATAAAATGATAAACATCACATTTCTGCCTTCAAACAGAGAAAAGGAATGAGTCAAAAGTACCCATTAAATACACACACACACACACACACACACACAAACATATACATATGAAGAGTTAATTTGCAAAAACAAATAAATCCGTTTTTATTAATATTCATAAAACATGTTTTTTATTGTGTGTGTTGTTTTTTTTTTGTTTGGTTTTTTGTGTTTTATTGTGTTAGTTAGCTGTATTTTTGAGCTATTAATATTCATTCAAAATAAACCAACCAACCACAGTTTGATTGATATTACAATAATGAGTGCATTATTGTAATGCGGGAGCGCATCAAAATGCCCAAGCATAAATCTCTTCTCTCGCAGGTGGATTCTCTTAACTTTCATTTAAAAAAACACGCTTTCTCTCGCTTGCATGTGTGCGCTCAGAAACATAAATCGGCGCATATGACAACAGATGTAATCAGTATTTACATAGCATAACAGTAGAAAATGTATCTGTCTCACACGTGTCCCGCAAAATCACATCTATGTCCCGCAACACATCTATTGCCAGGTGGTCACCCTACTCTGGGCTGATCTGCTTGTCTGTACATACTGTAGTAAGCTTTATTAATAATGTGTTTACTCAGTTTGGTCCTTTAAAAACACAATTTAATACATTATGCCACGTCAGACGTTTTCAAATGTCTTCAGATGCTACGGTCTGGTCTTTCCCCGGCATGTGCAACCACAGTGGCATCTCTAGATGGCAGCGGCATCTACACATGCCACGGCTACAGCGGCATCTCTAGATGGCAGCGGCATCTACACGTCCCACGGCTACAGCGGCATCTCTAGATAGCAGCGGCATCTACACATGCCACGACTACAGCGGCATCTCTAGATGGCAGCGGCATCTCCACATGGCAGCGTCATCTACACGTGCCACGACTACAGCGGCATCTCTGGATGGCAGCGTCATCTCCACATGGCAGCGGCATCTACACGTGCCACGGCTACAGCGGCATCTCTAGATGGCGGCGGCATCTCCACATGGCAGCGGCATCTACACGTGCCACGGCTACAGCGGCATCTCTAGATAGCAGCGGCATCTCCACATGGCAGCGGCATCTACACGTGCCACGGCTACAGCGGCATCTCCGCATGGCAGCAGCATCTACACATGCCACGGCTACAGCGGCATCTCCACATGGCAGCGGCATCTACACATGCCACAGCTACAGCGGCATCTCTAGATAGCAGCGGCATCTCCACATGGCAGCAGCATCTACACATGCCACAGCTACAGCGGCATCTCTAGATAGCAGCGGCATCTCCGCATGGCAGCAGCATCTACACATGCCACGGCTACAGCGGCATCTCCGCATGGCAGGCATCTCTACATTAAGGACTACAGCAGCAACTCTAGATGCCACGGTCTTTCATGTGCAGCTACAGATGTCAGGGACTTTCTTCGCTGGCCAATTACATAATTCGATATATTATTTTTTTTTATCGCAACAAAATAACACTGTACCAGGACTGTCATAGTTCAAACATAGTTTATGTTTGATATTCGCTGCATTTTCGCCAAGGCTGCTATAGGGACTACAAAGTTTTTATTTTTATTTTATTTTATTTTTTTAACAAAGGATGTAGAATGTTTTTAGCAACAATAAAGTGAATTATTGGACTTAGTTTTGTACTGTTAGGTAAATTTGCAGACAGTCCCTATAGCAACCTAGGCAAATATGCAGCGAATATCAGAATCAGAGTCAGAATGAGCTTTATTGCCATGTATGTTTACACATACTAGGAATTTGTTGTACTGACAGAAGCTCCACAGTGCAATAGAATGACAGTGACAGGACCAGACACGATAAAAGACATAATAAAAGGAACAATATACAATTATACACATAGGCGGATTAACCATATGGGCAATTGGGCAGGCACCATGCAAATAATTTTTCTCCGGTAAGACAAGGGATGTATTCTTAAACCTCTGTTTAGCAATGGCCTATATATACCCTTTCATCAGAACGTAAGTCCCCTGAACATTTTGTTTAAAGTTTTTTTTGTTTTTTTTTTCTCCTGCGTTAATCAGTGGATGTGCGATCTATCGCCAGATTTACACAAACTGCGTGAACTTGTGCACTTTCGTTTCGACACCTATATATTACTCAACCAGATTATTGGAGCGTGCTGTGCGGTGTGTCGTGCAACTCCCGTCTCTTCAACTGAAATTAAAAATCCCTCACTCATATATGGGTGAATTCGCTACAGAGCGTCAGCCTTGCGCTTTCACATTGTTCTTTGCAGCCGTTGGCAATCAAGAAGGGGGCAGAGTGTAAACAAGTGAGTTTGTAAGTTTTATTTTCAGTTCAAATCTTCATAAAATTATGTAGCTATATGCAGTGCTTAATAACAAACTTATTAGACCACCTGTCAAAAACTTGTTTAAAACAAAAAAGTGTATTGTCATTTATTAGGCAAATAACAAACAACTAAATTGTCTAACCAAAAAAACTAATAAACCAAATTTTTTTATTTTGTATCCCTCTTTTGGCCTTGATAATAGCTTGCATTCTTGCTGACATTGTTTTAATGCACTTTTCCACAGTCTCTGTTGTTACTGACATCCAAATAGTTTCTAGTTGCTCCCAAAGACTTGCTTTTGATGAACCTTTTGTGCAATATATCTTTGAATCCATTCAGTCCCAACAATAATTATATTTTAGCATTAGAAACACTACTTTGACTAAAAATTTTACACATACTGTAACCATTACAGAAACATTAAAAAGGATTTTGGTAATCACCAATACTTAGTTTAGGGAAGCTGTGGCACAAACTGTACATTTGGTGGTAGTCCAATAAATTTGTTAAGCGCAGTCAGGGATGGGCAGTATTTCAAAAATATATATTTGAAATACAAAATACTATTTTGTATTTTGTATTTAAATACACGTAATCTCAGTATTTTTGTATTTTCAAAATACATAAAATACTTTTTGCCAGTCAACCTCTTTATTAATCTGCTGATTCCCAGTATCAACAAGTATACAAAATACTAAATACAAAAATACTAGAATTAATCTATTTAAATACAAAATACGTTTGACTTTTTCCAAAGGTTAAATACAAAAATTCTAAATAGTATTTTAAATACATGTATTTGAAAAACTGACAATTCCTGCAGGAAATCAGCAGTCTAATAAGGAGGATGATTGACAAAGTACCTTATGTATTTTGAAAAAAAAAAAAAAAAATACTAAGATGACATGTATTTAAATAGTATTTTGTATTTCAAATACATATATTTAATATACTGCCCATCCCTGCAACAAGACCATGCACTCATTGTCACATTTCTGAAAACACCGTTTTTACACCTTTCTTTCGAAGGGATTAAAACACTCAAAAATTAAATTAAATATAACTGAATGAAAATGAGCTGAGGACAATAATAACTCTAAAAGCACTATCCACATTTTTTTTGTTGGCCATAGAGTCTGATGAGATTAAAAGATTGGATTATTATTATACCTGTAACAGTTGGCTTCACTAGTTGACATGTATGAATTTGCTGTATACTGTTCAGATTTATATCTAATCTTAGAACAGATTACACCTGTAAGAGTTGGGTTTACAAATTATAAATAATTTAGGGACACTGTAAAAAGTGGTAACCTGATTTTGTATGGATTTCTACTTGAGCTTAAAATGATATCTGTTAATGTAGCCTTCTGTTATCACATAAATTTATGAAATTTAGCAAGTAAAAAAAGTAGGGGGGTGGGGGGGCACTTTAGGTGTCGTTGCCCAGGGGCACCAAAGAGTCTTAATCTGCCACTGATTATACAAGACAGACAATGTGCAAAATAGCAATAACTTTACAATATACAAAATAAACAATTTACTATGTACAGGTACGTAAGGTGCAAATCTGAAGTGTAAATAAGTATGTGTGTTAAACAAATAACTGGATAAGTGAATGTTTAATAGTGTTGTGTGTTCCACGTTTATTGCGAAGTGTTCATGAGATGGATTGCATGAGGGAAGAAACTGTTCCTGTGCCTTGCTCTTCTGGTTCTCAGTGCTTTGTAGCGTCGACCAGACGGCAACAGTTCAAAGAGGTGTTGTGCTGGATGTGAGGGGTCCAGAGTGATTTTGCCAGCCTTTTTGCTCACTCTGGATAAGTACAGTTCTTGGAGAGTAGGAAGGGTTGTACCAATAATTCGCTCAGCAGTCCGGACTGTCTGATGCAGTCTTCTGAGG
Organism: Cirrhinus mrigala; assembly: GCA_036247105.1. Lineage (NCBI taxonomy): Eukaryota > Metazoa > Chordata > Actinopteri > Cypriniformes > Cyprinidae > Cirrhinus > Cirrhinus mrigala. Next base: position 10,508,612 of record CM070008.1, read on the forward strand.
TCAGATTTGGTAGCTGAGCTGAACCAGACAGTTATTGAGGTGCAGAGTCCAGATTTGATGATGGCAGTGTAAAGGCAGGTTAAACTTCCTCAGTTGGCGAAGGAAGAACAGTCTCTCCTGGGCTTTTTTGACAATTGTGTCAATGTGAATGACCCACTTCAGGTCCTGAAAGATGGTGTTGCCGAGGAATCTGAATGCCTCCACTGTCATTGCATTGCTGTCGATGATGGTGAGAGGGGGGAGTGGAGGGGGATACACTGTAAAAAATAAAAAACACAATTTGTTGAGTTAACTTAAAATAATTTGTTACCCTGCTGCCTTAAAATTTTAAGTTCAGTCAACTAAAATAAGTTTATTCAACTTGAAAAGTTAAGTTGTATTAAGTAACAACTTAGATATTTGTGTTTGCTAAACTTAACAGATGGGTAAGTAACCCAGCTGCCTTAAAATTTTAAGTTGATTCAACTCAAATATCTAAGTTGTCACTTAGTATAATTTAACATTTGAATAAACTTTTTTTGAGTTGACTGAACTTAAAATTTTAAGGCAGCCAGGTTACAAATGATTTTAAATTGACTCAACAAATTGTTTTTTACAGTGTATGGCGTTCCGACTGGCTCTTTAATATAACCTTGCAACATGCAACATTATCTCACTGAACGTGACGTCTGCGTCTGCCACAATAGCGTTCGGCTGTACTGAACGTGACGCATGCGTAACGTCTGCGTCTGCTGCAAGTTGTTCTAGCATGTATTCCCCACTAGGTGTCTCTAGACCAACATGTGACTTGTCGGACATCGGAAAAGTAGGCTTGTTTTTGCGAAAGGTCAGTTGTCATTTGTGGAACTTATTTGCAGATGAGAGGAAACCAAAGTACGGTGACAAATTTGTTTTCGATTGTTTTATTTAAGTAGACATTTCAAGCTGTCTGACATAACAACAGACAGCGCAACCTGTTATTTTACAAAAGCGTTTTATAACATTTTGTTGTTTTGTGGAAGTACAAAAAATAAGGTAGACATTGATATTTAGAAATATCAGTAGAAATATAGCAATATAGCAACAGCCAAACAGCATGAAGAAACGTTACTGTGACTAATTTGCAGAGCGGTACATCAGGTTAACTCATATTCTGCGTGATGGGACAGCAAACACAGGCAGAGTTGAAATGTGTCTTAATGATCGTTTGTCCGTTTTTCAAACAGAACGTAATAATAAGAGGCTAATAATAATAATAATAATAATAATATTAATAATAAATAAAACCGTTTGCCATTTCTCTTTATTTCTTTTTGTTCGTAATTCTATTAGTTGTTAAATCAAACTTATGTCATTCAAATAGCAAATGATAATTCAAATAATGGACAAATAATAATTCAAATAATGTTCCAAGCCCAGAGTCAATTATTCAGAACAGTTTTGATCTGATCATAGATAGCACTATATTGTAGACAGATTAGATTTATCCTAATAAACATGCCGCTACAATAAAAACCATTAGGCTATATGAAAATACATTTAATACAGTGTATTTCTATTAACCCTCCTGCAGATCCTCGTTTATGTCAGGACTGCGGCGACAGCAGCGTGGACAATCGCTAGCTCGCTCGCATAATGTAATCATATCTTCTATAACGGGAATATTGTTTTTATAACATAATATGTCGTTATTATGAGAAAATTTAATGAGATAATTATGTCGTTTTAATGACATAACGATTTTATGAGAAAAAGATGTTTTAACGCGAAAACATCTTGTTATTACGACATATTTGAATGGAAAAAAAATATTTGTGTGTGGCAGCAATTCATCACCGTACAATACTGTAAAAATGTTAATGTTGCAGTCAGCAGCACATGCAGCTCCACTGTAAAACTGTCACTGTTAACAGGAAAATGCTTTGCATCTGAAGGTATTACTTATACCGGTTGGTCAGTTTGGTAATTTACTCGTCCAAATAAAAAAATAAAAAATAAATAATAATAATATTAATAATAATAATAATAATAAAATAAATTTATTTTTTTTCCTGTATCAATATTCTCATCAGTTTTCTGTTTTAATATACTTCATATTTTTTCTGTAATGTCTAAATTATTATATGACAAAATAATATATATTTAATGTGTATTGTATAAGTACGGAAGCCCTGAACCGCATGGTGGTGGGGCAAGAAAACCTATAGTGGAGGGGAGAAAAAAAAAGAAACTTTATCTCGTTATTTCAACATAATAACTTGTTATTTCGAGATATTAAGTCGTTATTTCGACTTCTTAACTCGTTATTTGGTGGGGGAAAAAGAAAACTTATGGTGGGGAGGAAAAAAATGTAAAAGCTTATCTCGTTATTTCAAAATAACTCATTATTTCGAGATATTAAGTCCTTATTTCGACTTAACAACTCGTTATTTGGTGGGGAAAATAAAACATGATGGGGGAGAAAAAACGAAAATTTATCTCGTTATTTCGAGATACTAAGTCGTTATTTCGACATAATTCGTTATTTCGAGATACTAAGTCATTATTTCGACATAGTAACTCGTTATTTGGTGGGGAAAACAATAAAACTTACGGTGGGGAAGAAAAAAAGAAAATTAATCTCGTTATTTCGACATAATAACTCGTTATTTCAAGATACTAAGTCGTTATTTCGACATACGTCTCATTGTTATAAGATTTGTAGTTATTTCGATATGAGCCACTAGAGGGCAGAATAAGACAGGGAATCAATTAAAGAACGCGTTGTAATTATGTTGACCTACTGTTAAGCACTTTATAAGTTGGTGCTCCAAAATCCTAGAAGTTTAATGGGAATTTGCATTCATGTCAGCCATTCATTCAAGACTAAGCTTTATTGAGGTTTATGTAGCCCATAAATGCTACATATTACCGTAAAAGGTTGTCATTAATACCCTATAGGCGTTTATTCTATGTAGTTTTCGTGACACTGGATATTGTACTAATTCGTACTTTTCTAATACTGTACATGGCCTAATGGGCAATTGACTTATTTTGCAATTACATAGCTTTTAATTTTGTGCTAATGGCCAGTATTGCTCTTCTAGCTTTATTGTTTATTTATTAGATCTGGTTCAGTGTGCTGGTATATTCGCAAGTTTTATCAGCTTTATCAGTCGGCTTTGCGTATACCCACTTCTAAATCCCCTCTGATGTGCATCATAGTGTCCTGTATTAGCCAAAATCATGACAGGTCACCACATGATAGCTAATCCAATCGCACGTGAATAAATGCAAATATTCCCTAAAAACACCCAATAAAGACACTTATGTGGTCAAGACCGTGGCTGGCTTCCTTAGAAATATGATAGCGCCCGCGCCCGCTTCGTCCCGTCCCGCAATAGTCAGAGAGGATGCCGACAGTGACAGAAATGCCGCCTCTTCATGCGTGAGAGTGGTAAAATAATAATTAGCGTACTTATTGATTACTAATTTGAATCACTACATTATAACGAAAACAATATCTTAAATAAATTAAGAGTACACCCCCTGCAGGCACCACTATACCACCACTGATTCTGGTTTCTTTGTTAACTTTACACAATCGTATAATCGCCTGTTAATTCTGAAAAACGCAACATAAAGTGGCTTGCAAACCTGCTTCTACGGTCAGGAGGAGAGTGGAATAATGCTTGTGTGGGCTAGTGGTTAATAAAAGATATAATAATATATTAAGATATTAATAAGGAAATATAGCTGCAAGCAGCGGGTGGGCTCTCGTCGCCAGCGCATCCGCAACCCTGGTGCCATGAGAAAAATGGTGCCGAGCGGGCACATGCATTGACAGTTACCCTGTGGTGGTTTGGATTGAAGTGTTACAGCAATGAAAGGGTTAAAAGCAAAATTCTTTTAAATAATTCTGACAGCCTGAGAAAGAGCTGAAAAAGATTCCTTATCCTATGAGGTCATCTTGTGTTCATCCTTGGTATAACAGTCTTCATCTGCTAGTTTACATATGTGATATTTTAAATGTTTTTGCGGTCTCTGAAAATATGGTAAACATATTTCCTAAGAATGACTTGTTTTTCATATATAAAAAGTTGTGAAGAGTTAGGATAATGCTCTTTAAACTCTCTCTCTCTCTCTCTCTCTCACACACACACACACACATAACCACCCAGGCACAAACTCAACACATACACTTAGCAGCAAAAGCCCATCCCCCCACACAGAGTTAGAGTGAGAGAGTTAGAGTGAGATCAGATGTTTAATAGTTTTTTAATTTTCTATTTTTTGTAGACTATTTTATATCGATGGAATTAAGCATTTATTTTTCAGAATGACTAGTTCTGTGTCTGTAAAAAGTTTTGAAGTGTTTGGATACTGCCTTTTAAAGATTATGGATATGTTTTTTACTGCTAATTTAATAAATCACCATAAATTGGTCTGTTCAAGATATCCCAAATCCGCTCGCAATTTAACATCTTTAGTATGTTGGCATCATGTTGGCAAAGTTTGGTGTGAACTACTTATTCCTGCTTGGAGGAGTATGAATTTATTTATAGCCTGATTTTTCCAAAAATCCACATTCAAATCAAAATAGCAGACTTCCTGTTGGTCGCAGCTATTGGGTGTAAATTAGAAAGTTGTCTGGCTTGATGAGAACAATATACATACCAAGTTTGGTGTTTGTAGCTAAGACTAACCCCCCCAACTTTTGACAAAAGGTGGCGCTATAGAGCGCCTCCTCCATGCCCATTTATGAGCCTTTGCCAGTGTCTAACTATCATTAATACTGATTTGTGTGTTGAGTTTCATGAAAATCCAAGCTTATTAAGTGCCCCAAAAACACAGAAAACAAATGTTAAAGTTTGACACGTTGCCATGGCAACTGCATTTAATGTAGCCAGTTGGTGGCGCTATAACTTTGACTCCTAATAGTCACATCTATGTGATCGGCATCATACAACGAACAAACCGCTGAAGTTTCATCCAAATCAGACAATGTGTGCAGTAGTTATTAGCCATTTCCTTTTTCTCATTTCTCACCATAATTTCAACGCCTCGCCACGGCCAAACCGTTCGAGATATCAAAAATCCCCTCACAATTTTTCATCCCCAATGTCTTGAGATCAGGTTGACCGAGTTTGGTGGCAATTGGGTAAAAAACCTAGGACTAGTATATCAAATTCCAGAGCATGCATTTTTGACAAAACCCAGAATAACCAACTTCCTGTTGGGATTAGCTAATAACATAGAGTGCAAAACTCTTCAACTTGATGAGTTCTATATGTGTACCAAGTTTCATATGTGTAAGTGCAAGTATGTGTGTTATATGACCCTCCGAATTCCAGGGGGCGCTGTAGAGTCCCTTTGCCACGCCCATGTACCAGTCTCTGCCTGGCCCTAATGGCCGCAGATTCCAAGGTGTGTGCCAATTTTCAAGAGTTTTTGAGCATGTTAAGGGCCCCAAAACCCCCTAAAACCTTGAAAAAAATAATAAATATAGCTGCGAGCAGCGATGACGGGCCCTTGCCGCAAGCGCAATCGCCATGCCGGTAGCATCAGGATAACGATGACCACTGAACACATGCATTAACAGTATTCCTGTGTCATTTTGGATTGAAGGGTTACAGCAATGAAAGGGTTAAAATCAAAATGCTTTTAAGTCATTCTGATAGACTGAGAATGAGCTGAAAAAGATTCCTTATCCTATGAGGTCATCTTGTGTTCATCCTTGGTATTACAGTCTTCATCTGCCAGTTTACAAGCGTGATATTTTAAATGTTTTTGCGGTCTCATAAAACATGATAAACGTATTTCCTAAGAATGACTTGTTTTTCATATGTAAAAAGTTGTGCAGAGTTAGGATAATGCACTTTAAATGAACTCTGTCTCTCTCTCTCTCTTTCTCTCTCTCTTTCTCTCTGTCACACACACACACACACACAACCACTCAACTACCCCAGTCACACGTAACACTTACAGTGAATGCACACACTTAACACAGACCACCACCCATCCCCCACACACAGAGTCAAAGCTTCAGGGGCCGGTTGCGCCAGCTAGACGTAAAAAAAGCTGGGTGAAAGCCCTACGCTGGGCTTTGCAACGTCCAACTTTACGATAAATATTTACACGTGTTGCACCAGTTAAAACTATGACCAGGCGCAACCACGCCTGGTGTAGACGAAGCGCGTCCACGCAAACACCCAAACACATTCTCCTGCAGTGATAGCTGAGACGACACCCACGCTGCAATGGCCACAACTACTAATATAAAACTGAATTGTTCAAGACATCATAACAAGTGAAGCCACCGCAAAATAATTTAATTAACTAAATATTTCCTAACATGTCCGCGTTTTTGTATCTGAGGTCTCCCTGCACATTCCCATGACATATTTCTTTAGACTAACACTAAAAATAAAGGCGACAGGTTAAGTAAAATATAATGAATGTGATACAATGCTTATCTCTAGAGTTTTTTTTTTTTTTCTCTAGCTATCGAGTTTATGTACAATGAATGTCTTTCCTAAGGGAAATGTGAATTTACGTGACAATTGTGCATTTTAGCCTGCTGACGTCTTTCTGTGGCTGAAAACCCACATTTATAAATTGTAGAGTTTGTGATAGAATTGACAGAATTTGAAAGCTGATACTTTATTTCTGATTAAAAAGTAAGCACAAAACTTACTGCGATTATTGAATGACAGGAACGCTGCAAATGATGAGAGGAATTAAAGAGGTTAGTTATTTCCAAGCATTTACTGTCCAAGCAAGATGTCGAATAGAAATATTAAGGGAATACTTCAAGACAATTATATACCGTTATCAGCATGGTAAAGTAGATTCGTCTCTCGTTGTCTCTGAGAGAATTTGTGCCGTTAATGCAGTGTTAGCCGTAGTTTATTTTTTACTTTCACTTTTATAACTCTTGAGTGAAGTTTGCACATTGCTTGACCCCTCCCCCATAATAATTGTTTAAAGGCCACATTATCCTGCCCGAAAAGACCATAAACGTTACAGTTGGCGTCTGCAATAATGAATTAAAAACAAATTATGTACGAGCAAATCGTGACTTTTCACTTTACGCCTACCTTTGACTAGGCGTAAAATTTAGTCTCAGACGTAGCACTACGCCAAGATGGTGCAACGGGTATAAATTCTAAGCACGACTTAAAGCGCATTTTACGTCCAACCTAGTCTTACAACCTGGCATACCGGGCCGGTTGCACCAGCTAGACGTAAAAAAGTTGGGTGTAAGCCCTACGCTGGGCTTTGCAACGTCCGACTTTATGATAAATATTTACACCTGTTGCACCAGCTAAAACTGCGATCAGGCGCAACTACGCCCGGCGTATACGATGCGCGTCCACGCCAACACATTCTCCCGCAGTGATAGCTGAGACGACACCCACGCTGCAGTACCAACTACCAATATAAAACTGAATTGCTCAAGACATCATAACAAGTGAAGCCACAGCGAAATAATTTCATTAACTACATATTTCCTAACAAGTCCGCGTTTTTGTATTTGAGGTCTCTCTGCACATTCCCATAAATTATTTCTTCAGACAAACACTAAAAATAAAGGCGACAGGTTAAGTAAAATATATTGAATGTAATACAATGCTTCTTTCTAGAGGTTTTTTTTTTTTGTTGTTGTTTTTTTCTAGCTGACTATCAAGTTTGTGTACATGTGTGTATGTCTTTCCTGAGGTAAATGTGAATTTACGTGACAATTGTGCATTTTATCCTGCTGACTTCTTTCTGTGGCTGGAAAACCTCATTTATAAATTGTATTTTGTGATAGAATTGACAGAATTTGAATGCTGAAACGTTATTTCGGATTAAAAAGTAAGCACAAAACTTACTGCGATTATTGGATGGCAGGAACGCTGCAAATGATGAGAGGAATTAAAGACGTTAAGTATTTCCAAGCATTTATCAGAATCAGAATCAGAATCAGAATTTGCTTTATTCGCCAAGTGTTCGCAAACACACGAGGAATTTGTTGTGGTTTTTTAAGGTGCTCCTGGTACATACATACATATCTGACATGAGAACAGAGAAAAAACATTTAAATAAAATAAAAACTTAGAAATAAATAATAATGTATGAATCTGGAACAGAAGATTTATGTACAGATTTGTGCATTATTCCTCTATATACAGCTATATAAATAAGAGATGTGCATGTGTATTTACATAAAAATACTACGGAAGTTTACATAATAATACTACAGAAAGAGACAATAATTAGAAATGGAGAAAGAAATACAGAAATGAATTGTAGAAGGTAATGCTTCATGTTTATCTCTTTAAGCTGGAGATGGCATTTGGAAAAAAAGCTGTTTTTATGTCTAGATGTTTTAGTGCTCAGGGATCTGTAGCGTCTGCCTGAGGGGAGAAGTGCAAACAGGTTGTGTCCGGGGTGAGAAGGGTCTTGGATGATGTTTCCTGCCCGTTTCTTCACTCTGGAGATGTACAAGTCCTGAAGGTTGGGCAGGTGCACACCAATAATTCTTTCTGCTGTCCTAACAGTCCAGTGCAGTCTTCTTATATCTGATTTACTGGCTGCCCCAAACCAGACTGTTATAGAAGAGCACAGAACTGACTCAATGACAGCGGAGTAAAACTGTGTCATCAGTGCCTGTGATAGATTGATTATACTGTCCCAGCAAGATGTCAAATAGAAATATTAAGGAAATAATTTAGGACAGTTATATACCGTTATCAGCATGGTAAAGTAGATTCGTCTCTCGTTGTCCCTGAGAGAATTTGTGCCGTTAATGCAGTGTTAGCTGTAGTTTTTTTTTAACTTTCACTTTTATAACTCTTGCACAAAGTTTGCGCGTTGCTTGCAAGTGTTGCTTGACCCCTCCCCCATAATAATTGTTTATAGGCCACATTATCCTGCCCGAAAAGACCATACACGTTACAGTTGGCGTCTGCAATAGTCTATGTCTATGCAAATCATGTCCGAGCAAATCGTGACTTTTTACTTTACGCCTACCTTTGACTAGGCGTAAGATTTAGTCTCAGGTATAAATTCTACGCACGACTTAAAGCGCATTTTACGTCCAGCCTAGTCTTACAACCGGGTGTACGTTCAGCTGGTGCAACCAGCCCCAGGAGCGCGCTGGCTCGCTTCCCCCGTCTGCGCATCCTGAAGCGTTTGAGTAGCGCCGCGGCTCCGCCAACTACAACCTTCAGCAAAACGTCTGAATAAATGAAATCCGGTAGGAGGTTTTGTGGTGTGTACTGCCGAATGTTCAGCAGTTCATACCGGGAAAAACTGATTGTGTTTGCGAAACAAAAAACAGGAAAAACTAACAAAAACACTAAAACAACTGGGGAGCTTAGCTGCCATACGCTTATCAAATATAAACATAAACTGTATTAACAAACTTTATGATAAATGCTTACAAATGACATGCAGTGCCGCATTTTACGCCAGTCCTCGCTCCAGTAACTTCATCATCCAATCCTTCCTCTCTGGATGTTAAATAGTCCATTATAACATGTTTTAGGGTACTGACATCACCAAGATTGAGCAGACTGAGACGAGTAAGATCGCTGTTACACTCTGCCATCTCACGATATTAATAAATAAATAAATAAAAAACTTTGTGTGCCATAATCAGGGTTTCCATGGGTCTTAAAGGGGTCATCGGATGCCCATTTTCCACAAGTTGATATGATTATTTAGGGTCTTAATGAAAAGTCTATAATATACTTTGGTTAGAAATTTTACCTTGCCAAAATAAGCTCTGCAAAAATCATCTCATTCTGGTCAAGGCTCCTTTAAATGCAAATGAGCTCTGCTTGCCCCACCCCTCTTTTCTCTCTGTGGAATGACGAGCTTGTTTACTTTAGCGGCATTTAGCCGCATTTAGCCGCTAAACTTAATAACTAGCACATTATTAGGAAAGACCATCGCAAAGAATCATAAAAAAAACCCCTTATACTCACTTCTGCTGTAAGTGAAGCTGGATCACGAATGATTCGCGCGAACATAGACGGATATATGTTGATCGGGAGGCGCATTCCCGTCACAAACGTAATCCACTGCATCTTCAGCTGCTCAGATGTCAGGAGTAAATGACAACCACTACCTTCATTATTACATCCAACAACACAACACCTCAATGGCTCAATCGGAGATATACTTGTCTAACTCACATCCCTGCTCTGGCATCGAAACATGGAAAGTTGCTGGACTGTGACAGCTGGTCTGTGGTAAGACGCTCATGTCAATCAACTATCGTGGGAGCGGCCTCTGTTGGTGTGACGCCACAACGACAGGCATCTGCGAATGGCTCCATTTGAAAAGGGAGCATTATTTTTACAGATTAATTAAAAACCTCTGCATGGATTTTTATCATTATAGGGTAGATTTGTACATACACTGCCAACACACCATCCTAGTTGCTCAAAAAAAAGAAGAAGAAAAAAAAAAACTTTTGTTCTATAGGGCTTGGCAACCGACGTCACTGCGCAGTGTATTCTGGGACGGCGCCGCAATATTGTGAGGCCACATCGGTCGAGACTTAAAACAACCAGTTACAGCACGAAAATGTGTCTAAAACAATGTTGAAAAGTCGATTAAATGAACGAAATTTACTATACAGAGCAGTATTTTGCACGCGGGCGGGTACCGGACGGGTGACCCGCTAAAATTGACATAACGGGTGGAATAATATTTATGTGTCGGGTGCGGATCGGACGGGTGACAGGCCCGGGTATTTGGTGTTTGGACTCAATCCAGTACTGATACTCATCTGCTCTCAAACGGTCCCGTGCTTGTGTTCACGCTCTGTCTAAAGACCGTTTAAAAGCCCTTTCACACAGGATGTGGCAAGCGGTGGAATCGCTGCATGGCTGCTGCTTCGTCTCGTAGTGAAAGCGTTTTGCAGTTGAGCCGGTGCTCGGGACGCGGTCTCGGGGTGAACATAGTGGCAAACAACAAGGTCACATTTGATTTTACTAAAAACGAAATAAAACATAATGAAAATAGTATGTGTTATTTGCTATTTATCATTTTATGGGACAATGACTAGCGTATTTCTTTAATGTCAGACACAGTTAACTATGACATTTTACACATAATTGTATTTTTACCTGGTAAACCAACTTTTATTTATTTATTTATTAATCTGTTTTTGATTGATCATACAACTTTGGGAATTCCATTATATTTTAAATGATCTTGATCATGTTTTCAGCACTTCGTCATGAGCTCAGTTCTTTTGGTTGTTAATAATAATCTGTCCGGGGGTGCGGGTTTATCAAGCAGGACCCGTGCAGGACTCTGTTACAGAGAAAAACTTCTACCGGACACAAGAAACGGATCCGAATGAGGTGCCTGCAAGAGAATGTACTCGAGACCCCGACGATTTACCTCCTGTGACATTTCCAGATATTTTTGTATGTTTAGTCTGTGGTGTGAGTGCTTATACCGAGGCTATGTTTCGTAATTTTAAATCTGTGAAAGCCCACGTTCGGTTCACAAATGACTGGGTCCATGACTTGGAAGCCTACAAACCGCGGAGTGAAATATTAAGTGTGACCATATTTCTGAAATGAAAACCGGAGAATTTCCTAGTTCATTGGTCAAAATATCACTTAAATCTCACTGGTGACTATATAAAAAAGGGGACAATATGTTTTTGTTTATTAATTGTTGTGGGATTAACATTACAATTGATCATTACAGTGATGTTTGAGGATGTTTATACAATTCAACAAAATCACACAAAAATACCAAACATCAAAACAGTAGGATTAGGGTGAATTCAGGTAAAATTCCAAACATCTAAAAGAACATGTTGTGTTGACATTAATGCGATTAGATATCAGGATATTCAGAAATCAGGATATTGTTAAAATGAACTCTACAAAACTTTTAAAATGTGACTATGGCTTTATAAAAACACATTAAAAATAAAACATTAAATATGAGAACATATGATAAATAAAACTGTATTTAACGAATGTTATTTTCTCATTTTCACAACTGTAAGTGCAACTTTACAAATTTTAAGTTTAAGCTTTTCTATCTCTAATCAGGCTTATTATTTAGCATTTCAAGCTATGACCACAAAGTATGTGCTTTCTGCAAATGTAATTGTGCAAGCCTAACTCATTAGTTTATTTTTTTTTTTATTTATATCGTTGTGATGGCGGAGGTTTCAGGAATGTTTAATATTGTGTGCAAAACAATTACGCAACCTTATTATGCCTTGTTATACAGTGCACACAAACAATAGTACTTTGCTTCAACATGCATATTAGTATATGACAAAACTGAAACCAATAAGGCGTTCTCTTTTGATACGTGAAGATAATAACGCTCTGCTCTCCTCCAAGCTCTTCATGGCTTTAGTAGCAGCATGTGACCAATCCGCTTAGATACATCGGACACATGACTCCCTTCATTCTGTTTTCAGGCCGGAAAACAATAAAAAGAAAGTCTGTTGTCTAAGTTTCACCCTGTCGATCCTGCGAACGGACATCACATCCAACAAAGCAACAACTTCTTCCCATGACTAAAACTTCATCAGCGCTTCACAACAGGTGGCCTCACAATATGGAGGTTTTTCCCATCAGCCACCGCAGCGCTAGAGCCATGACGTCACGCCCCCATCCCTATCCACCTTATTTTTTCCATAAGAGTGGGTGCAGCCATTTGTAAATGTTTTGTGTCTGGCTTCCGGTCTCATCTACTTCCAGCTATTTTTAGCTGCACAAAAAACTAATTTTGCTGCTTGATATTGCAAACTGGTGTGTCTTACCATATTATTTTAATGTATCATCTTAATTATGAACACACTGGTTTGTAGTGCAAACTGTTTTACCATTTACTGCACTTCGATATTCTTCTCGTTATTTCCCTATGGCGGAATATGAGCCGGAAGTCTAACACATTACCAGAAAACAGCTTACTTCCGCATTGAAAAATAAGGTGGATACAGTAGGCTAAGCACACGCCCGCCCTCACCTCAAAGCCTAATGTTTGCGGCTGACTGCAATCATAATAAGCGGTCCGGCGCCGAGAAAAGAAAACGAAAAAAAGCTAAGATGACGCCCGTGTGTCACTTTCAGGTGCGTTCATAATCCTGAAACTTTATTTGGCTGTTGACGTTATTAACGTGTTTTAATGTGGGTAATAATTTTACCACCACCAACGCACCTGCCTTTACTAGTCTCCATGGCTTAAAATGCATTAACGTTAACCTATATAAAAACAATGAGGCAATAATGATCGGTTAATTAAAAATAATCATATGGTTTCATTAAATAACACTGCTAAAATACATACAGGACGATCAAATCCTTGTTTAATAGTGAGCAAACATTTAATTCAAATATCCACTTAATCTTGTGATAGAAATGCTACAGCCTCTGTAATTCTATAATTTCTTCAACAAAAACATGTGGACATCACAACCCTTGCCAAAATTAACCATGGTTTTATCATAGTAAAACTGCTTAATTTTCTTTTGTGTGTTTTCTGGATGCATGAGACAATAAAATCAATTAGACAACTGTATTAGGTCTAATAAAATCATACTCATAGGCAACTGTCTAGATCTACAACTGTAATTTATGAATAAGACAATTTAATTGCAATTTATTTATTTACTTTTAGATTTTATTAAAGTTCTATTTTTGACCCTGTGTAACATGTTTATTATATAATAATGAAGGAGGGGGCACAACAATACAATTCTGCTTAGGGCACCCATTTGGCCAGCAGTGGTCCTGTTTCCAAGCTACTTAAAACCGAAATTAAAGTGAAGAAAAGAGGGAAAACTTAAACGAACTAAAAACAAATAAATGCTTGATGCCGAATTGCCACTAATTTGAAAGTGAAAGTAAAATGTGCACAGCACTTTTACTGAAGAAAAGCGATGAAAAGAGGGAAAACTCAAACGAAATAAAAACAAACAATTACTAGACGCTGAATTGCTGCTAACTGGAAAGTGAAAGTAAAACTCGAACTTTACTTAGGGAACATATTGCTGTATTGTTTTCCCTTTCTTTTTCTTTTTTTTTCCTTAAATTTTCTTTAGTTGGTCTTGAAAAGGTCTTAAAAAAGTCTTAAATTTACCCTCATAAAACCTGCAGAAACCCTGCATAGTTTACACAGGACTGGCGGAGAATATGCATTGATACACCTTTAATAAATATATTACGTGGTTTATTTGGTTAACTGTTTGATGGCTGTTAAGGGAAGGTTCGTTCTTAACATAAGAGAAAGACAGTCATATCTGCTTGCTGCAATAATCACTGAATTTCGCCAAGATGTTTTCAGAGATGATAAACAAGATGTTATAGAATAATAATTTAATGAAAACCTAATTTTGACAAAAAATTGACATTCAACCTATTTTTTGAGTTTCCTAAAAACGTCCCAGTGTGACATCCAATGGGTTTTTCCAGATCGCATCACATATATGAATTTTCAGCATCATTACTCTATTCTTCAGTGTCACATGATCCTTCAGAAATTATTCTAATATGTTGATTTGCTGCTCAACAAACAATTATTATTGTTGAAAACATCTGTGCTGCTCTGTGTTATGTTAGTATCATTGAGATACTGTTCTAATTTTTACTACTATTTTTACGATTTTATTTTAATTTTCATATTATGAATGAATATTTTAATTTTAATTTTTAAGTGGTAATAATTTTACTAGTTTTTATTTCAGGGTTAGTTTTAGTTATTTGAGTTCATCAGGTTAAACTAAATAAAAATGTTGTCATGGGCAATAGCTGTATTATATCATATTTTTATATTTTATTTCAATTTACCAGTTTTTATTATTATACTTTTTATAACCCTTGTGCTGCTTAATATTTCTGAAAACTGAAACCTTTTTCAGGATTCTATAATGAATAGAAAGTTTAAAAGAACATTATTTATTTGAAATGTAAATCTTTTGTTACATTGTAAATCTCTTTGCTGTCACTTTTGATCAACTGAATGTGTCTTTGCTGTATAAAAGGAATATAAAAATCTTGGCCCCAAACTTCTGAACTGTAATGTACATGCTGAAGTTTCACACTTCAGTTTAGAGGGTTGTTGTTTTTTTTAATATTTTAATTTGTTTCTAATTCAACAGTTTTTAATGTCATGTATTTATTTTTTTAAGGCCGATTCAGATCCGTGGACCAATCAGGAGAGACGTAAATCAAAGAGAGACAGTAAGAAAGTGAGGAAAGCAGTATTACATGGTGCAGGAGAGGACCAATGGACACTCTTTTCAGACTTTAATGAGATAACGCATCTGCTCATCAAATCCACTGTGGTTACTATCCACAAACAGGACAACAAAAACATGGTGAGACCCATGATCGGTTTTTGTTAATTTAGGGAAATTCAGAGCTTTTCTTAAACCCAGTTTTACTTTTGTGATCTTCTTCAGGAGCTGAAGCTGGCATCCCATGAGGAGGCGCTTTCCTTTGCCAGTCTTGTAGATGGCTATTTCAGGCTCACAGTAGATGCACATCATTTCCTCTGCAGGGATGTGGCTCCCATCTCATTGGAAAAGAACCTGCGAGAGGGCTGTCATGGTCCAATCAAGTTAGTACATGTACTCATCTTGCTTAAAGGGATAAGTCATCCAAAAAAGAACTCATATCATTCCAAACCTGTATGACTGTCTTTCTTCTGTGGAACACAAAAGAAGACTGGTCTTACAAGTTTAAGATTGTTCATAACTTAATTGAAGCCTGTTACATAAAAACGTAGCTTGATATAATTTGATACCGAAAACAGAGACTGATTACCCACATGATGACTTCTAGCTGGTCACACTAGTTTGTAAGACACAGTATTGACATAATAGCTATGTTTATGCAACTGGCCCCTGCTCTTTTCCATTTAACAACAGCCGGCAGTAACCAATGGTTATCAAGCGCTGACTTCTGAATCCAAAAAACTGCTTTATGAGTAACAGACTAAAATTTTATGTAATCTTTCCATCCGCTGTAGCTTTCAAATGTTTTTTTGTGCTTCTGCATATTGATACTTGAATATGATAAGGTTGCATCATATCATGCCAATAATATGGTTTGTTGTCCCACAGTATATTAGCTTATTCTATTTTCCGTAACAGCCAATATTGGTTTTGAAGGAGACAATGTGAAACTATCAACTCAAAATGCATCTTATCTTCTTATTTTTCCATATTGATTACTTTTGCCATCATCTAGCGCTAACTTATCCCTAAAATATGCAAATGTGAATGAGATTTGTGAGATATGGCAGAAAGTCATACAGATTTGGAACGATGACAACAGAATTTTGAGTATGCTATTTATATTATTTGTACACTCCTATTTAAAAGTTTAGGGTCACTAAGATTTTAAAATGATTTTAATTGATAGTTAAGACATTTATAATGTTAAAAAAAATAATTATATCTAAAAATAAATGCATTTTTTAAAACTCTCTATTCATCAGATAATCCTGAAAATCATGGTTTTCACAAAAATATTTAGCAGCACAACTGTTTTCAACTTTGATAATAATCAGGAATGTTTCTCAAGCAGCAAATCAGCATATTTGAATCGTTTCTAAAGGATCATGTGACACTAATGGCTGGAGTAATGGTGCTGCAAATTCAGCTTTGCGTCACATTAATAATTACATTTAAAAATATATTAAAATGGAAAACAGTTATTTTAAAAGGTAAAATTCATAGTGTTCTTACTTTATTTTTGATCAAATATATGCAACCTTAGTCAGCATAAAATACTTCTTTTTGAAACTCCTACTTTTCAGTAGTAGTGTAATAATTCAACATTAGAGTGCCCCTGTTATGGATTATGAAAGGTTAATATTTTGGTGTTGGGAGTCCCCAGCAACAAGTTGACATGCAAGATCAAAAAACACTTTCACTGTCTTATAATATGCATTTATTTTTACCTTATTTGTCCAACGACTCCCAAACAGTTCCCTGAATGATTCATTTCCTCCTTTGCATGAAGCTAATCTTAAAGGAGAAGTCCACTTCTAAAGCAAAGATTCACATATAATGTACTCACCCCCTTGTCATCCAAGATATTCATGTCTTTCTTTCTTCAGTTGTAAAGAAATTATGCTTTTTGAGGAAAACATTTTTGCATTTTTCTCCATATAATGGACTTCTATGGTGCCCCGATTTTTAACTTTCAAAATGTAGTTTAAATGCGACTTCAAACGATCCCAAATGCGGTTGTAAACGATCCCAGCCGAGGAAGAAGGGTCTTATCTAACAAAACAATCGGTTATTTTCATTAAAAGAATACAATTTAAATACTTTTTTAATGTCAAACGCTCTCCCTGAACTCTGTGTATTCTGACTCAAGACAGTCGAAAAACTCCAATCCCATTTTCTCCCTCAACTTCAAAAATCATTTCAAAATCATCCTACATCACTGCAGAAGTACCGACCCAGTCTTTGCAAAGTAAACATGCAAAGAAGATCAAACACCCTTAACAAAAAAGGTAAAACAGCGATATAGGACGATTTTGAAGTTGAGGGAGAACATGAGATGGGAGTTTTTCGACATACCCTAACTGTCATGAACCGGAACAAAAACAGTCCAGGAAGAGTAAGACAAAACGAGCGTTTGGCATTAAAAAGTTTATAAATTGTATTATTTTTATTAAAATAACCGATCGTTACGCTAGATAAGACCCTTCTTTCTTGGCTGGGATCGTTTGCAAATAATGAAATGTTTGTAAACGAATAATGAGATCTTTTCCTCAAAAAACATAATTTCTTTACGACTGAAGAAAGAAAGACATGAACATCTTGGATGACAAGGGGGTGAGTACATTATATGTGAATCTTTGCTTTGGAAGTGGACTTCTGTTTTAAAATTTATTTTAACAACGGTTCGTTTAAATGACGCTGAGTCGACTCTTTCTTTTGACTTTATAACTTTATACGCAGAGCACTTTCAGATTTAGAACTTTGCAGGATATTTATTCACTTAGAGCTGTTTTACACACTGCATGAAAGGTAATTTTCAAAAATCCATAACAGGGGCACATTAATTCATCCCTTAATTCATATAACACTCTGTAGTCCTTTTTTAATTTGTTCAGCATGTTTTCAACATCTAAAATGGTCTAATATACACTCATCAAATGACAGAGAACTGTCTTTAGACAGCTGATGTAACAGTGTCTCTTTTGCACCCCTCAGTACTGAATACGCCATCCATAAACTCAAGCAGGAAGGTTATGAGGAGGGCATGTACCTGCTGCGCTGGAGCACTCACGACTTTGACCATGTTCTCCTGACTGTCATATGCAATGAGGTACTCGCTTTATTACTGTATATGGTAGAGAGCTTGAGTATGTCAAGCAAACACTCAATAAAGGAATAGACATTATATGTAAATATGCTTGTGTAATTAAGGCGTTGTACTGTATAGTTCACACAGAGTAACTCAAATCAAAACTGACTTTTTATTCTAGAGAGACTGTCATGGCAGCATCACCAAAACCTTCAAGAACTTCCAGATTGAGGCGAGCGCACAGGGCTTCCACCTGTCTGGGACGGAAATTGTAAAGCCCACTCTAAGAGAGCTGACAGGCCACCTGTCCGGCCAGTGTCTCACAACAGACCAAACCACCTTAAGACTTGAGTGTGGCTGCCCACCCCAACCAAAAGGTACTGGAGCTTCCCACCAACAGTGATATGTCAAATATAGATAGCTAGCAGTTTATAAACTGTCTTATAATTTAATTTTAGTTTCAAACTGCACTAAATTGTTATGTTTATTCTAAAATTCATGCAGTGGCATGATTATATACACTAATACTATATACACTAATATAATCTAACTAACTGGCATGCAAAGTTATGATAGTTAAAAGTTAAAAGTTAAAGTAAAAGTTAGTTCAGCCAAAAATTAAAACTCTGTCATTAATTACCCACCTTCATGTTGTTCCGAACGAAGGTCTTATGGGTTTGGAACAACATGAGGGTGAACAATTAATGACAGAATTTTCATTTTTGGCTGAACTAGCCCTTTAAGGTGTTTTATTTGTAATTTCCATTGTATGTTAGATTATTATTTGCTAAAATCATCCTTGTTTTTAAAGAAAGAAGGCAGAAACATGAATAATCTTCCATTTACTGCTTCACAGAGCAATCCAACCTTGTCATGATGACCAGGAAAGATTCAGCATTGCCACAATCTTCCTTCATTAATGCGGTCCATGGAATCCTTAAGATCCTCAGAAATGACATTACCCAGGTTGGACATCTAAAAACTGTTTGCTTATATGCATAATGTGAATAAAGTCAGATCTGTTTAATAGAAAACAAGCAAATTTCTTTATAGTGAGCAGTCATATTTTCGTGCATCCTGCCAACCTAAATGGGTATCTGTGGTTTGTAATGAAGTTATTTTGCTGAAAAACAGTCATTATGCAGCACTGCTAAAATCTTAAGGAATATTTTATGTCTTGTATCCCAAAAAATAACAGAAACAGAACATTGACCAGGTCTAACTATATTTTTAAACAGAGTTTTTTATTGAAGCATGTTTCTACCACAGAATAAAAAATAATAAAGAGGTAATTATGACTTGTTATCTTGCAATTCTGAGTTTAAATATCACAATATTCTGACTGATGAGAAAATTGCAAAAAAAAAGGACAGAATTGTGAGATATGAACTCAGAATATATAAACTCACAGTCCTGAGAAAAAAAATGTCAGAAGAAAAGTTTGAATGCTTGTGACACAAGCATTTTCAGAGAAGAAAGTTGAAATTATGACATGTAAAAGATGAAATTCTGTTTGTATCTTGTTTTTTTTTTTTTTTTTTTTTTTAAGAATTGTGATTATATTCTAAATTTAAAACTCACAATCAAAAAAAATTTAAGAAAATAGCGAGGAACAAAGTCAGAATCATGATATAAATTCAGAAATAAAATCAGAATTAGAGAAAAAAAGTCAAAATTCTGTTTTTATATCTTGAAAGTTCTGACTTTTTTTTAGAATTATGATTGTATTGTAAATTTAAATCTCACGATTCTAAAAAAGAAATAGATTCTAAAAAAGAAAATGGCAAAGAAGAAAATCAGAATCATGAGATGAAAAAAACCTCAGAATTGCAAGTTAAAAAGTCATAATTACCTCAACACCTGTGTTAGCACCTTTAAAACAAGATAAGAGTTTCTTAAAAATACTTTACTGTTTTCAGTGAAAATGTTTTAGGCATAAATCTAGCCGATTATAATAAGATTAATGTTTAAAACAAGAAAAATTAATTTTTAAAATGTGTTCTTTAAAAGCAATATTTGTTGTTTTATGAAGTAAGTTTATCTGGTTTAAAGAATGTTTAGATGTTTTTACTGAAAAACAACCAAAATACTGATTAAGAAAATGTTTTGCGGTCTAGACCTGGTTAGACCAGTTTAGATCAGTTATTGTGTTCCAGTTTAAATTGGATACTCCAGCCGGGACAGATATAAATAAAAATAAAATTAGTCTGGAGCCTAGAAACAGAACACAGTGTTTTGAAACTGTGATTTATAAAACAGGAAAAACACCTGGGCCAAGGCACTCGCACAAACATCTATGCCGGCAAGCTGAATTTGAGAAATGAGGATGATGAGGGTTTGTCAGACTGTGAGGTGGTGGATGTGGTTCTGAAGATGCTGGCAGCAGGACACATTTCTGTAAGTGACACCACATATAGTAATACATAGGTAAATAACTCTACTAGTAATTGCTTTGACAAATCCTGCTCTACTGCTCTTAGGCCTTCCTGGACACAGTGAGTGTAATGCAGCAGATATCCCATAAACACATGGTTCTGATGTACGGCATATGCATGCACAGCATGGACAGTAAGTGTGTCCCCTCCACCAGACAAAATGCAGCAGTACTTATGTGTATTTGTAAAGTTAAAGGAATGGTTGGTCAGTGACTGCAGGTGATCTCTTGTCTCATTGCTGTTGTTCTTTTAGTCATTATGGTGGAGGAGTTTGTTCAGCACGGCCCTCTGGATCTATTCATGAGAAATCATCGCTCCGAACTCACACCCTCCTGGAAGTTTCAGGTTGCGGAGCAGCTTTCCAGTGTCCTCAGTTATTTGGTAAGATATTTAAGTTTGAACTTGACCTTGTTTTACCTTTGTTTACATTTTGTGTTTGTATTTAGGTCATTGTCTGTATAAATTGCATTTTAATGTATTTTTCAATTACTGAATAATAGATTCAGACAAAAAAAGATGTTTATTGTAATAACTCAGGTTATTCATATATCACAACAATAACATGCAACAATTAAAAAAGTATCACTTTTTTCAGGGGATAAATTGATATCCTGCTTTACTCATAAAGATCTTAATAGTCAAAAAATAAGAAAATACAAAATTCAGAACTCTCTAATGGGATAAGACAGATAAATAAGACTCTGTCTTATTTTCACTCTTTCAGGAGGATAAGAAGCTTGTTCATGGCTATGTTTGTGCTAAAAATGTCCTGTTGAAGCTGGATGGTCTGGAAGGACAAGGGGGTCCTTTCATTAAACTGAGTGATCCTGGACTCTCCATCTCTGTACTCAGCCAAACGGGTAACACGCGCTCATTCAGACTTATTCAGAGAGCCCAAGTGTGCAGTGATTATTAAATAACATCTATTTAACATTAAATCAAATATATTAACGATTTAATAGCAAATAATTCAAGCTAATTAAAAAAAAAAAAATGAAATTAAAATTTTATAAAACAGTCATAACTTAATATTTTTCTAGTTTTAGAACCATATATCTGATCAGCAACTTCTCATTAATGAGTGAATGTGAAAAAATGTTTTGAATGTTACCATGTTAGTATCATTATCATTATTACTGCATTTATCCCTTTTTTTCTAATTAATTAGAGAAATTCTTTGAAGTTACACTTGAATCAATGCTCTCTTTCTCTTCTCTCTCTCTCTCTCTCTCTCTCTCGCTCTCTCTCTCTCTATATCTTATGAATTTCATATGATGATTTCTCATGAATATTCAAATATATATATATATATATATATAATATTTATTTGAATATTTATAAGAAATCATCATATGACTTAAAATAATTGGAATTAATGGAAATAATGGAATTTGATTAAATTCCTTTGATTTTATAACTCATGATCCTATGATAACTTCATAGATCATTTTACAAAAAGTATTTTTGATATCTAATGGCATTCCATATATACCTTGGTCCAAAACGACCCGAACATGTAACATGTAACATTACATAAAGAGTTTATTTGCAAAAACAGATAATTCAATTTTTTTAAATGTTCAAAAATCATGTTTTT
Organism: Cirrhinus mrigala; assembly: GCA_036247105.1. Classification (NCBI taxonomy): domain Eukaryota; kingdom Metazoa; phylum Chordata; class Actinopteri; order Cypriniformes; family Cyprinidae; genus Cirrhinus; species Cirrhinus mrigala. The sequence continues at coordinate 10,530,907 of CM070008.1, forward strand.
TATTATGTTATCAAGTTTTTATTGTGTTACAGTAGTTAGCTGTATTTTTTTTTACTTAATTAAAATAACCCACCTGTAGTCTGATTAAGATTAATTGGAATGCTCAATGAAAAAACATGATTTTTGAAATCTGTTTTTTGCAAATGAACTCTTCATATGTAAATGGTTATATCATAAAACTGATTGTAAAAATCTTTGAAAAAATGGTGTGTACTTTAAGGGTCCTTAAAGCATTTGGAAAGTTTTATTTCCTTGCAACATTTTTTAGTATCTCTTCTGGGTCAGTCAGACCTGCATGCATTACAAAGGTTAAAATAATAATCAATATAATGTGTTTTGACTTTACTAAATGAGTCCATTTGGCACTACTAACACTCCTCATTGTGCCTGTGTTCAGAGTGCATTGAAAGGATCCCCTGGATCGCCCCGGAGTGTATTAAAAACAGCAAAGCGCTGAGCATTGCAGCAGACAAATGGGGGTTTGGGACCACGCTATGGGAGATCTGCTACAATGGCGAGGTGCCCCTGTGTGAAAAGAAGCTCTCAGAGGTGCTTGACTCTTCCTGAATGTCTCTTCTGAAGCATCTCTACATTTATACTTGACCAAAGCAGTAGATATTTTTTATTGGAATTACTGTCTTTTGTGTTTGACTATAACTCTTTTATTCTAACATCTGTGTGTGTGTGTAAATAGAAAGAGCGATTCTACGATGTGTGCGGCACTCTGGTCACCCCCAGCATCAGTGAACTGGCTAATCTGATCTCACAGTGCATGAACTACGACCCCAAGAAAAGACCATTCTTCAGAGCCATAGTGAGAGAGCTTGGCCGCATCAAAGAGCAGCACGAGAAGGGTATCTGTCACATATTATCATACTCTCACTAACACTAATAGCATTTACCTCTTCTTTATGCAATATATAGGTGTGTGTGGGTCTATATATATATATATATATGTATATATGTATTTACAGTGCCCTCCACAAATATTGGCACCCTTGCTAAATATGAGCAAAGGCAGCTATGGAAATTAATCTGCATTGTTTATCCTTTTGGTCTTTCATTAAAAAAAAAATCACAAAATTCTAAACTTTCGTTGAAGTAAAAAGATAAAAAATGGGGGGAAAATCTCATTAGGAAATAAATGTTTTTCTCTAGTTCATGTTGACCACAATTATTGGCACCCAATTATTGCAAAGTCCTTTTCCCAAGATAACAGCTCTGAATTTTCTTCTATAATCCCTGGTGAGTTTGGAGAACACCTGACAAGAGATCAGAGACCGTTCCCTCATACAGAATCTCTCCAGATCCTTCAGATTCCCAGTTCCATGTTGGTTCTTCTCCTCTTCAGTTCACCCCACTCATTTTCTAAAGGGGTCAGGTCAGGGAACTGGGACGGCCATGGCAGAAGCTTCATTTTGTCCTCAGTGACACATTTTTGTGTTTGTTTTGGATCATTGTCCTGATGGAATATCTAAACACGGCCCATTAAAATTTTTCTAACAGTGGCAGTCAAGTTTAGATTTTTTTTTATCTCTTAGTATTTGATAGAATCCATGACGCCATGTATCTAAACAAGATGTCCAGGATCTCTGGCAGAAAAATAGGCCCAGAACATTAAAGATCCAGCAGTTTATTTAAATGTGGGCATGGGGTACTCTTTCCCTGTTTGCACAAAATCCATCTTGAGTGTTTGCTGCTAAAAAGCTCTTTTTTAATTTCATCTGACCCATTTGAAGTTCAAGTCATATCGGAAAAAACTAAATATGCTGGAGTTTGTTTTTGGATGAGCGAGCAGGATTTCTCTTGAAACCCTCCTAAACAACATGTGGTGATATAGGGGCTATTTGAAATTTTTTCAGCTAATCTCTGCAATTCTCCAGCTGTGATCCTTGGAGAGTCTTGGCCCCTATAAGTCTCCTCCTCATCATCCATTATGACAATATAGACACACGTCCTCTTCTAGGCAGATTTGTAACATCTTTAGTTGAACTTTTTAATTATTGCCCTGATGGTGGAAATGGGGATTTTCAATGCTTTATCTCTTTTCTTACAACCACTTTCTATTTTGTGAAGCTCAGCAATCTTGTTCTGCACATTAGAACTATGTTCTTTGGTTTTACTCCTTGTGATGGACAGTTAAGGAAATTTAGCCTTTGTGTTCCTCATATTTAAAATCCTGTGCAACAGGAAGTTATGGCTGGAAAGTTTCATGCTCCTTGCTCCATCCTGGTGTGCTAAATACTTCAGAGATATTTTACTCATAATAATTTCTAGGGGTGCCAATAATTGTGACCAACATGAACCAGAGAAAAACATTTATTTCATAATGAGTCCCCCCATATATATATATATATATAATTTTTGAAAAATATCTTCAAGACATATATGCACATTTAAAAATCTCATTCTTGTTACTCTTATTTAAAGAAAAAAGGTATTATTTAAATTTTAAAATGCAATTTAAAAGTATACTTAATGGTAGTGATTGTAAACATTACTGAAATTATTGTATTTTTTATCTACAGACCTTCAACTTATATCAGGGGCAATTCCTCCACAGGAGACTGATCCAACAGATTTCAAGAGGAGATTTCTCAAAAAAATCAGAAAACTTGGAGAGGTACTGGACTTTTCCACTCTCAGGTCCTTGGGGCTGCTGGGTGGGAGCAGTGGCTCCATGGCCCATTGTGCTGCAGGCTTTCTTTTCCCTCCTATCAGGGCCCAGACCAGGGAAAGCCCAGTGGAGAAAATCCAATCAGTTATTTGTTGCTTCGGTACAATTTTAGGGTGCAATTTGTGAAAAAAGCACGGGGGGGGGGCACATTTTTCTCTCTCCATAGGCGGAGGTTACCCCAACTCCATTAAGGCTATAGCCTAAGTAACCTAATGTTAATGTAATCTGTTAACAACCCACATTATATACCCGTCTTTTTAGGCAAGAACCAAATAATGAGTGTCATGTCATGAAATGTTTTTAATACGACGGAAACTGTGTCTAACGTGATCACAATTTGATAAAAACATTGTAAGTTAGGCCTATTAATTGTAATGATTTCGATTCAAACAACGTATAAATTATATAGAGAAAGTGAGCAAAGAACACAGTATCAACTGAGCTTTTTGAAACTCCGAACCGGTAAACCACTGCATCACAAAATGATGCAAAATCAAAAGGCAAATCATTTGATTCAGAACAGGACTTCAAAGTGTGTATGGTGAATCACTTGATCCAGAGGGGGTTGTGGCTGGTTGTGGCTAGAAGGAAAACAGCTCCAACCGGAAACTAACAATGAAACAAGCTGTTCTACCTATTGTGTTGTGTTTTTTCAATGTCTACACCTACCCCAACCCTAAACTTAGCCCTTACTATAATACAAAAACAGTTTTATTGCTATACAGTGTGACAAAAATTATGTTAGGTTGATGTGCGCATGCCCAGTAGCTAGAGCTGTACAGAACGGGACGTCAAAGCACGTATCGTGAATCATTTGATTCAGACGGAACGTCAAAGTGTGTATTGCGAATCATTTGATTTAAATCGGGACTTAGGAGCGGGTTTGCGGGATGTTTTTATTCCCACCGGGGATAAAAATAATTCAGCAGAGGCAGGAATGCATACCAGAGGGGGGGAAATATATATATATATATATATATATACATACAATTAATAAAAATGTATTTTATTAATGCATTTATAAAGAACATTTCTGCACTGCTCAACAAATTAACAATTTATATACTTTTTAATCTTAAACGCTCATCTTGTCTAAGTCTGCTTGAACTTTTTTCCAGTTCAATACGGTCAAGACAGTTAGGGTATGTCGAAATCCCATCTTGGTTTCTTCCCCAACCTCAAAACCATCCTGTATCGCTGCAGAAGTACTGACTCAGTGTTTACAAAGTGAACATGCAAAGACGCCTTTTAAGAAAAATGGTAAAACAGCGATGTAGGATGATTTCGGCGACACAGTCAATTCTGTTGTCGACAGGTTTCAGGCGGCTGTGTTCCAGCGGTTCCACTCTCAGGTCCTTGGGGCTGCTGGGTGGGAGCAGTGGTTCCATGGCCCATTGTGCTGCAGGCTTTCTGTTCCCTCCTATCAGGGCCCAGACCAGGGAAAGCCCTGTGGAGAAAATCCAATCAGTTATTTGTTGCTTCGGTCTGTCCAAGAAAGGTCTCTCAGCGACCAGACAAACCTTAAACCAGTGGATAGTCTTTGACATATGACTCTATTTTCTGGCCTTGCTTCTTCCTTTGGGGGTCTAAGCACACTCTACGAGAAGTATGGCGGCCTCTAAGGCCTTTATTTTTTGGTTTATTTATACAAGATACCTGTAATGCAGCAGGGTGGTGTTCCCCACTTGCTTTTGTCAGGTTCTACAACCTTGATGTGGGAACCACTCCTGGCTCCTCAGTCCTTTCGCCTTAGCTGTGCTTGGATGATTTTACACTAGACAAGGACGGTACGCATGGCGGAGTGGGTATATTCGTTCCCAAAGTGTTTCTGACACAGCACGAGTTCCCTGTAGGGAAACGTCTCTAGGTTATATAACCATGGTTCCCAGAGAAGAATGAGAGGCTGTGTCTTCCTGCCATGTTTCTTGGATCCCTGTGAGTGCTTGCTTCAGCAGTCAGAATCTCACGCTGTTTACACCGGATGTGCTTTCAAGCTTTGTGGTTGTTACGCCATACCGCTCATGATATTTTGCCATTCCACTGGACTGATTTCACACATGCTTCAGAGCGTGGTCACCCAGAGGCATTCCCAAAGCATTTCTGAGGCAGCGCCTTGTTCTCCTCGGAGAACCATGGTTACATATGTAACCTAGAGACGTTTTCTATTTGGAAATGTATTTGGAAATGTTTTATAGAATTCATAGAACATAGATTTTTTAGACATTTTAGTTCCCTATCAGTGCTATTCTAGTGTTATTTATATAATATAGTATTTATTAAAATTTAGAATGAGATTTTATTTTCATTTTAGTTTTAGTACTTCTTTAATGTCCGTTTGCCATTTATATTAGTTATTTAGATATTTATATTTATCTTTAATCTAATACATTTTTATATTTATTTTAGTTTAAATAAAGTAAATTTAGGCCCGGTTTTACAGACAGGGTTTAGACTAAGGATTAGGATTAGCCCAGAGTTTAATCAGGAAATTGAAGTCATTTTTATAAATGTGCTTAGAAAAAAACAGCACTGGTGTGCATCTTGAGACAAAACAAAGGCACTGATATATTTTTAGATCAGTCAGTGCAAGTTTCTTTCAGCTGAAACAGCTCAGACTTACATTTTAGTCTAGGACTAGCCTTAAGCCTTGTCTGTGAAACCGGGGGTTAGTACTTAAACCTAATCTTATTTCACTTAGTTACTAAGGCATAATTTCATTTTTTTGAAGTTTATCTTTTTTTTTTTTTTTGAGTTTATTTCAGTTTTATTTAAAACATTATTTTTAATAGATTTTTTTGTTTTACTTAACAACAAATTGTATTTGTATATCATAGATTTTATATAAATTTCGATAGGAATACGGTATAAATTCCATTAAAATTTTGAATTAGTCTGGACCAAGTTAAACCAGTCTCACACTTGATTCATTAACAATGAGATCCCCACATTCCCTTTTATCCCTCCTAAATCCCATAATCCCCTTGGATTAATGTGTCTTTGATTCATTATCTGTTTGTCTTGTTCTTTATCAATCTTTTCCAGGGTAACTTTGGGATGGTGGAACTGTGTCTGTATGATCCTAAGGGGGATCAGACAGGTGAGCTGGTGGCTGTCAAATCTCTAAAAGGGGAAAATGAGAGCAGCAACCTGAGGCGAGAGATCAGCACCATCAGAAACCTCTACCATGAAAACATCGTCAAATACAAAGGCATCTGCAATGATGAAGGCGAGTCATTTCCACACGTACACATTCACATCTTGAAGGCTTTCAGTTTCATAAATAAGCCTGTATACCTCAGTTACAAACAAATAGATAGCCCATTTATATATACTTACTGTATTATTTCTTGGGGTGAATGTGTGTCACTCAGGGGGAACGGACATCAAACTCATTATGGAGTATTTGCCCGCTGGCAGTCTGAAAGAATACCTGCCGCGTAACAAATCCAGCATCGATCAGAAGAGACTGCTGCTTTATGCTCTTCAGATATGTCAGGTAATAAAGCCAATACAAAAGATAGCTGTAGATATAGATACCAATAGCTTTACCCTTGAGCTATGGTTTCACTTTTTTTTACGCTAAACAAGCTTTCACATGCCACTTTTTTATATTTTTTATCCAGTGCAATTACATACAGATATTTTTTACTTCTGATCTAAGTGTTCAAATACTTTTTTAGGCTGCACAACAATCACTATGAATTACTGAATGTAAATCAGCATAAATATTGTGTTTAAATGATTCCTGTGTGTTTTTCAGGGTATGGAGTACCTGGGATCTCAGAACTACATCCACAGGGATCTAGCAGCAAGAAACATCTTAGTGGAGAATGAATCACTTGTGAAGATTGGGGACTTTGGTCTAACAAAGAGCATCAAAGATGATAAGGAGTATTACAAAGTGACTGAAGAACAGGACAGTCCGGTGTACTGGTAAAGCAGCACTCATTCCTGCTTTAAATATTTGAAGATGAACACTTTACAAAAAGGTGTTATTTGTTAACATTAGCTAATGTTTTAACTTACATGAATGAACAATGAACAATACATTTATTACACCATTTATTGATCTTTGTTAAGGTTAATAAAATTGTAATAAAAATACAATCGTTCATTGTTTGTTCTTGCTAGCTCACAGTGCAGTAACTAATGTTAGCAAACACAACTTGTAATTTTAATAATGCATTAGTAAATGCTGAAATTAACATTAAGATTAATAAATGCTTTAGAAGTATTGCTGATTCTTAGTTCATGTTAACTAATGTAGTTAACTGATGTTAACTAATGAACCTTATTGTAAAGTGTTACCAAATATTTAAATTACATGTAAATCACGGTTTGTGCTTGTTGCTTTTAAATTTGTTAAATATTTCTGTAATTGACAAATGATTTATACAGTACACCTGGAAAAGCATTACCTTCTATTACCTTCTCCGTTTTAATTCAGACACCTCCCATGATGACCTTGAAAATGCAACAAATTATGTTTTTATACTGGACCACAAAACCAGTCAGAAGTCGCACGAGGTGTTTATATATATATATATAAACACCCTTTATATATTAATATAAAGGGTGCGATTTGTGAAAAAAGCACGGGGGGGATGCTTTTGAAAAAATGTTCTCTCTCCATAGGCGGAGGTTACCCCAACTCCAGTAAGGCTATAGCCTAAGTAACCTAATGTTAATGTAATCTGTTAACAACCCACATTATATACCCGTCTTTTTAGGCAAGAACCAGATAATGAGTGTCATGTCATGAAATGTTTTTAATATGACGGAAACTGTGTCTAACATGATCACAATTTGATAAAAACATTGTAAGTTAGGCCTATTAACTGTAATGATTTCAATTCAAACAACGTATAAATTATATAGAGAAAGCAGCAAAGAACACAGTATCAACTGAGCTTTTTGAAACTCCGAACCGGTAAACCACTGCATCACAAAATGATGCAAAATCAAAAGGCAAATCATTTGATTCAGAACAGGACTTCAAAGTGTGTATGGTGAATCACTTGATCCAGAGGGGGTTGTGGCTGGTTGTGGCTAGAAGGAAAACAGGAAAACTAACAATGAAACAAGCTGTTCGGGACGTCAAACAGCTTGTTTCATTGTCAACGGGACGTCAAAGCACGTATCGCGAATCATTTGATTTAAATCGGGACTTAGGAGCGGGTTTGCGGGATGTTTTTATCCCCACTGGGGATAAAAATAATTCAGCAGAGGCAGGGATTCATACCAGAGGGGGGGAAATATATATATATATATATATATATATATATATATATATATATATATATACACACATACATATACATACAGTTAATAAAAATGTATTTTATTAATGCATTTATAAAGAACATTTCTACACTGTTCAACAGTTTGAGGTCAGTAAGATTGGAACATTTTGGAGGTAATTCATATTTTTATTTGGCAAGGATGTATTAAATTGATCAAAAATGACAATAAAGTAATAAATAATTTTACAAAAGATTTCTGTTTAGCATAAATGCAGTTCTTTTAATCTTTCTATTCATCAGAAAATTCTTAAAAATATATATCGGGGTGGCGAACTCCGGTCCTGGAGAGCTGCAGCCCTGCAGATTTCAGCTCCAACCCTAATTAAAGCTGCAAGCAGCGATGAACGGGCCCTCGCACCCGGGCTCACCGCCGATCGGTGGCGAATGGTGGGCACTATGCTTTTCACATAGTAAATTTAGGAGGAATATGTCAAAGTCATTAAGATGTGCCAAACTTCCTGCTGCCAGCTGGTGGCGCTATGTCTATAACTGAATACTGGCATGTAGATGTGTTCAGGCCAGCACTTTTGTCAAACATATGACGTTTGGTGTAGATTGGACATGGCATGCTTGAGATAGTGTAAGACATGACATATCCTGCTGCCAACAGGTGGCGCTATGATTATAATTGAATATTGGCCTTTATATGTCTTCAGGTCAGTACTCTTACCAAACATGTGAAGTTTGGTGCAAATTGGACATTGCATGTCTAAGTTAGTGTAACCCAAGTCATTTCCTGTTGCCAGCAGGTGGCACTATGATAATAATGGACTATTGGCCATCAGATGTGTTTAGGCCAGGACTCTTATCGAACATGTGAAGTTTGGGGCAGATCGGACACTGTATGGCTGAGTTATAACAGCTTCTATTCCCATGGCGAAACATCAAAATTTGTCAGGCCGCCACGGACACGCCCTTCAACGAAAACTCAAGATCTTCACAATTTATCATGGCAAAGGCCTTTAGATTAGACTGCCCGAATATAATGTTGATTTCATGAAATCACTAGGAGGAGTTTCTCACAGCGTAAAATATGTCACTTCCTGTTGTCAGCAGGTGGCGCTATGACTATAACTGAATATGATCATACGTATGTGCTCAGGACAGGACTCTTATCAAACATGTGAAGTTTGGGGCAGATCAGACATTGTATGGCTGAGTTATAACCACTTCCTTTTTCATGGCGAATCATCGAAATTTGACAGGCCGCCACGGACATGCCCTCCAACAAAAACTCTAGATCTTCGCAATTTAACGTCACAAAGGCCTTTAGATTAGGCTGACCAAATTTGGTGTTGATCCGAATAAATCTCTAGGAGGAGTTCGTTCAAGTATGACACCTGGAAATGGCAAAAATGACACAAAATTTGCCTGGAAAAATTAAAATAACTGACTTCCTGTTGGGATTTGGATTTCGTACCTGGAGACTTTTTTGTAGGTATTGGTGTGTTGCATGTGTGTGCCGATTTTCATACATGTATGTAAAACGTAGCTCGAGGCGCACTCCGCTGAAAGTGTATAGGTGGCGCTATCGAGCCACTTTGCCACACCCACTTCTGAAACCCATATCAGATGTAAATTTTCACCAGGTCTGACGTGTGTGCAAAATTTCATGACTTTTCGGCCATGTTTAGGCCCTCAAAAATGCGATTCATTTTGGAGAAGAAGAATAAAAATAATAATAATAATAATAAACGGAGCAATTCCAAGAGGGTCCTCGCACCATCGGTGCTCGGGCCCTAATAATAATAATAATAATAATAATAATAATAATAATAAACAGAGCAATTTCAATAGGGTCCTCACACCATCGGTGCTCGGGCCCTAATTAAAGCTGCAAGCAGCGATGAACGGGCCCTCGCACCCGGGCTCACCGCCGACCGGAGGCGAATGGTGGGCACTATGCTTTTCACATAGTAAATTTAGGAGGAATCTGTCAAAGTCATTAAGATGTGCCAAACTTCCTGCTGCCAGCTGGTGGCGCTATGCCTATAACTGAATATTGGAACGTAGATCTGTTCAGGCGTACACTTTTATCAAAGATACAAACTTTAGTGCAGATTGAACATAGTATGCTTGAGCTAGTGTAAGACATGACATATGCTGCTGCCAACAGGTGGCGCTATGATTATATCTGAATATTGGTCTTTAGATGTCTTCAGACCAGTACTCTTACCAAACATGTGAAGTTTGTGGCAGATCAGACATTGCATGTTTAAGTTAGTGTAAAACAAGCCATTTCCTGTTGCCAGCAGGTGGCGCTATGATTATAATAGAATATTGGCCTTCAGATGTGTTCAGGTCAGGACTCTTATCAAACATGTGAAGTTTGGGGCAGATCAGACATTGTATGGCTGAGTTATAACAACTTCTATTACCATGGCGAAACATCAAACTTTGTCAGGCTGCCACGGACACGCCCTTCAACGAAAACTCAAGATCTTCACAATTTAACATCGCAAAGGTCTTTACATTAGACTGACCAAATATAATGTTGATTTCATGAAATCTCTAGGAGGAGTTTCTCACAGCGTAAAACATGTCACTTCCTGTTACCAGCAGGTGGCGCTATGACTATGACTGAATATGATCATGGGTATGTGTTCAGGACCAGACTCTTATCAAACATGTGAAGTTTGGGGCAGATCAGACATTGTATGGCTGAGTTATAACAACTTCCTTTTTCATGGCAAATCATCGAAATTTGACAGGCCGCCACGGACACGCCCTCCAACGAAAACTCTAGATCTTCGCAATTTAACGTCACAAAGGGCTTTAGATTAGACTGACCAAATTTGGTGTTGATCTGAATAAATCTCTAGGAGGAGTTCGTTCAAGTACGACGCCTGGAAATGGCAAAAATGAGACAAAATTTGCTGGAAAAATTAAAAATATCCGACTTCCTGTTGGGTTTCGGATTTTGCCTCAAGAGACTTTTTTGTAGGTATTGGTGTGTTACATGTGTGTACCGAGTTTCGTAAATGTACTTGAAACGTAGCTCGAGGCGCACTCCGCTGAATGTGTATAGGTGGCGCTATCGAGCCATTTTGCCACACCCACTTCTGAGACCCATATCAGACGTAAATTTTCGCCAGTTCTGATGTGTGTGCAAAGTTTCGTGAGTTTTCGGGCATGTTTAGGCCCTCAAAAATGCGATTCATTTTGGAGAATAATAATAATAATAATAATAATAATAATAATAATAATAATAATAATAATAATAATAAACGGAGCAATTCCAATAGGGTCCTCACACCATCGGTGCTCGAGCCCTAATTAAAGCTCACCTGCCCGTAGCTTTCTAGTAACCCGTCAGACCTTGATTACTTTCTTCAGGTGCGCTTGATTAGGGTTGAAGCAAAACTCAGCAGGGCTGTGGCTCTCCAGGACCAACGTTCACCACCCCTGATATATATATATATCATGGTTTTCCAGAAATATTAAGCAGTGTTTTCAAAATTGGTAATAAAAATGCTTCTTGAGCATCAAATCAGCATATCAGAATGATTTCTGAAGGTTCATGTGACACTAAAGACTGAAGTAATGATGCTGAAGATTCAGCTTTGCGTCACAGGAATAAATTACATTTTTAATATAGGGAAACAGAAGTTATTTTAAACATTAAAATCTCTTACTGACCACAAACATTTCAGTTGTCAAATTTATCTTTTAGTTGTTGTTTTTTTTTAAGTTGTTATACTGCAGACACTACCTTATACTAACTGTTTTTAAAACAGCATGTTTAGCATGTGTTTTCATGTTTGTAAATAGCTGCACTGTATATTTGCACAGATGTCTACTGAAAGTCAAGCTAAACACAGGTCACGTCCTCTGTCTGTGTAGGTATGCTCCAGAATGTCTGATTAATCGGAAGTTCTATAAGGCATCGGATGTTTGGTCATTTGGGGTCACTCTCTATGAAATCATGACCTACTGTGACCGCGAGAACAGCCCTCCACAGGTGAGCATTACAAAGCTCATACTAACTTCATTAAATCACAGTGACTCATTTGCTAATTCCTGTTCTTATATGTTTCTCTGGTAGGTATTCCTGCAGACGATTGGCCGGTCCCATGGGCAGATGACCATGGCCAGACTGGTAGAAGCTCTTGAGAAAGGCTGGAGGATGCCACGTCCAGATTCGTGCCCTGAAATGGTGAGGACTTTTGTCTATGGAGAGGCTGATTTTATTATATTATGGGCGGATTTTTTTTAACGCACCTGTATCTGTGGCTGCAGGTGTACACTCAGATGCGCAGGTGCTGGAGTCACGCCCCAGAAAACAGAGCGGACTTCAAGAGCCTGATCAAAGAGATTGAGTTTCTCCTTACTAGAGAAAACATCTAACTTCCATTCATCAGTTCAGGTCCACTTAGAGAATTCAGATCCATTTTGTATTTTTATGCACCTTTTTCATTATACTAAGAAAAGTTATGCATGATGCATGTTACTTTCTGTTCAAATCTTTCCCACCTAATCATCTACCTCCAAAAACACTTAGTTTAAACAGTTTATTCTTACTGGGTTAGCACACCACTTAACACTTAAGTATCAAGTACTGAAAAGATTCATTTATACATGCTGAAGCCACATCAAATCTATGGACAGATTTACTAACAGCTTGCACCAGCTCAAACCAGGATTTAGGACAGTTATTTTTGTAACTGACTTTATTGTTTACGCTTTATTAGGAATTTCCCTTTCAGATGCAATTGATGGGAGGAGAGTTTTAAATCAATCATTCCACACGCATTGCAGTTTAAGGTCTGCGTTAATCAGTTTACTGGTACAGTATTTGTGCCATTGTCTTAACACGTTGCGCTTGACATGACATGTTGGCTACTAATTTGCACCGCTCTTGGCAGATTGCATTGGTCATTATTGAAAGAAAAAAAATAATGTGGCTGTGTCTGTGTTCTTTAATTTTGCTTTTTGCAACTTTATACACCTATCTGCACTTTTGTGGGATTCCGATCTCATTTGCCCTGATTAGTAAATCTGGCCCGTAATGTATTAAAAAGTATGAATTACTTTAAAAAAAGATGAAGTGCTTTAATACAACAGAAGACATATTTGTTGTAGCTGCTTTCTATAGCTGCTTCTTCACCATCGGTGTAAGAAACAGTTATGTTTTCACTTCAACTCAGACGGCATGATCAGGAACCGTTCTTGGCCCTAATCTGTGGTGGCAGAACACAAGTAGTGACGTCGCTACTCAGAATTTTTCAATTGTTTGCTTTCTGGCTAGCAGTTTCTTTCTACAGCTGGCCAAGCATGCTATTTGAGTGAAGTAAACAGAGATATCTATTCATCCTCCGTAACGCAGACTCTAAAACAAATTCACGAGTTCGCCTGCCCATCCAGTCCTGATGGGCAATGCTAAACAAACTTGGCTTGCTGTCCTTAATGGAGGCTAGACTTGAGCGCCGAGTTCAACCCCCCATTGTGATATTACCTAGAGGGAGAATAACAGAAATAGAGGAGGAGAAGGGGAGGTGGAGGGATGCCGGAAGAACTGATGCTGGGTGCAAAGAGAGCTGCTTATGTAGGCTTGTAATGATCATTGACAAGACTGAATGATTAGGCTCCTCCCGAACCTACGTTTGGAACTTCATAACAATAACCAGTCCTTATCTGAAACCATAATAGAGAATGGTTAAGCAATAAGAGCTCGATGGTGGAAACGCAGCTTATGACAGATAACACAGATAAATAGATCTATTAAAATGTAAGGTGGACACATATTGTCATGATTGTCATTTCATTTTATATTTTTTTAAAAATAGTCTTACTGGGTGTTATATTCAGTTGATTGTACTACAAACATTTTTAATATACTATATCATTAAAAAACATTAAAAAACAGCTTTGACTTGTGTTTATAGGATCATGTGATATCTAAATTTGTGCTAGAGGTCATACAGCAGGTCATCAAATTCTTTCATAGAAAGGGAGTGAGTCCATTCCACCAGTTCATCCATTTCTCGCTCCCAGTGTTCCTGCTCATCTGGGCCAGGAATCTGGGGGACTGGCGGGACTAGTGGGACACATAGAAGAAAGTGAGGTAAGGGTAAGATCTCTGAAAGAACACAGAGACGGATCAACAGGAGAAATCACCTGGAGCTTTGCACTGCATGTAGAGTCTTCTCATGCGTTCCAACCGCATGCGTTTTGCTTTGGTGTCTTTCTTTGGAAGCTTCTGAACAGGGCTGTTGTTCATAATGACATAATGACATTAAAACTTAGACTAAGGGGCCATTCGCATAGAACGCGTTTTTCCATTCCAGTGCGCTACCTTTCCATTGTTTTTCATTGTGTTCTCTAAACACACCGTTACGCTTTTTTAAAAACCATTCCTGAGCGCTGCGTCTCACATTTTTAGACGCAGACGCGTTCTGTGTGAATGGCCCCTAACAATGTTTGGAATCTTTTACAGTGCTGGTGTTTATTATAGGGTGTTTTCTTAATAATGTTTGTGCATATCTTTACCACCTATTAACCTAAGTTTTAAAATATTGCATCCTTTCCTGCTTACTAAGTCCTTCTCTTTATGATTTAGCAGCTTCCACACTTTTTTCATGGTTTAGATGGCATAAATTAGCAAAACAATGTAGTACATTATCCATACTGTTGTTTACAACTGAGTATCTCCGATATGGCAGTGTATCCGGATAACTCGCCAAACCATGACGTAAATGCAAACCCTCTATAAGGGTGTTCCGATATCTGAAAGTAAAGCTCATTATATCCATTGATTATAGGATGTGTAAAATTAAAAGTAACAGTCAGTGGACTGCAATTTTTAAAGAGACACTACACTAATACTTTCTATTCTAACAAAATAAGCAAATATAGTCATTGTGTGGAAGCCCACTTCCGCCATAAATCATAAATATGATAAAAGTCATAAAACAAAAAGTAAAAATAATGAGATACTAAGTCATAATGTCGTAATTGCAACATAAATTTGGATTTTTTCGTTTTGACTTTTTATTTAAAAAGTTTGACTTGCCAATTTGTTTGTTTCAGTCAAATGTCACAAATGAAATAAAAAGTCAAAATTATGTTCAGAATTAAAGTCAAAATTATAAAAATTATGACTTTTTAGGTCATAATTATGACTATCTCATAATTACAATTATTAGTGACTATATAAACAAGCTGCAGTTGCTCCATAAGGAGCTGAGACACAAGAACCATATACAAGAGTCCTTACAAATGGGAATAGAGTGATACAGAATAGTACAAGTGTCTCTTTATGTCAGAAATGTAAACTATAATTAATTGAAACTACATTTTTAATTATTTTTTTAATAACAACTGAGCTTGTAATGAGTGGAAATGTGTAACACCAACTCACATGTTGTGCTGTGCTTGAACAAGATGATCTATCTTATTCCTGTTTGACCGGATTGCACATCTCTCTGTACAGTTGCTGAATTCGTTTGAATCTAAAATTAGGAATATAAATGAATTTTGGCAGACCATCTCCACATCAGACTGTAAAAAAATCACAAACATCTATCTTATTAAGATGTCCTCAAATATAAAAGAAAAAGTTTCAAAGATTGCAAATAAAGCACTAACATTAGATTTGACTATACTTCCTGTTTATGTATTCCACTCCATCAAGTACAGTCTTGTATTAAATCACTTACATTCGCTTCCCATCAGAAGTTCTGGGTTAGTGGTGGCAATTTTCATCCATATGCTGAGGTACTCCTCAAAGGCAATTCTACACACGTGTCTTGTAAAGAAGAGGAGATGGTTTGTTTACAAAGCCTATATTTGTATGATATTTATTACAAAACTAGACAGGAAAAGACTTCGAAGATTAGTGGTCTTGCCTCTCCCTTGATTTACGCTCCACCACCACACCTTCAATAGCGCCTGTATTTAACAGGTGAAAAAAGTAACATCATGATTAACAGTGTTTTCATCTTAATATGATTTTGTATATGTTATTTACATGTAATGATGTTAAAGGTGAAGTTTGTGGGTTATTGTACCCTCTAGCTCCTGGCTGTTCTTCATGACTTGTGTTGATGGAGAGCAGGACAGCATGTCATAAGCTTCCATTGTTACTGATTTCTTTAGCAGTAGGCAATAGAACAATTTAAAATAAATGTGAATTTTGCTGCTATATCACTATATATGTGTGTGAGGCCTGTAACCTGTGGAAATGTGAGGGGATATTTTGCTGATCATGAGGCTTGTCTGATTACATGTTTTAACCAGTAACTCTGATACTCTAAAACAGTAATTATATTAAATTGGTAATTACATATATATATTTTTTTATAAGTTTATCATATTTATTCAGAATTTGCTGCATAAAATAAAAGACAGACAACTGAGCAATATCATTCACACATACGTAATTCATACAGTATCAGATTTATATAACAATATCACGAGTCTAATTTAAGCAAGTTTGCCCAACTCTTTTTAAGGACTTTACATCAAAACCCGTAATGAATGTATCATTTGCACTCAATCAGTGCTGGAATAGCACATTTTACTGTTTTATAAAATCAGTTACCTGTCAGTCACAGCTGCGTCTCATTTCAATTATTTCAGCCAAAATATTACACTCCCACTTCAGATCAGACCTTGTTTATGAGTGCACGTCGTTGTTGGGCGGCACGTTCACGAATAAAACTTTCGTTAGCGTTTAACTCATGAATATTAATTGCGTCATGGCCACGTTGCTGGGTAACCTTCCTGGAGCGTCAAGTGACGCAATTAATATTCATAAGCCAAGCAGTGGTAACGTCAAGAAATGCGAGAACGTCTGTACACCTTCTCTCTCTTTGTGATAATGCGAGAAAATGCTGCAGTTATACTTTTCGCTGAAAGCAATATTTAAAAAAAAAAATGAAAATGTAAAAATGACATTTAATACAATCATGTAATAACAGTAGGGCCTCTTCTTCCGGTTCTTTCATGTATCTGTGAAAGCTGCAGGGCAATGGTGACGAGCTCCGCCAGCGCCACCTATGACAGGGAAAAAAAAACAGAAATACACAACTTATTGTTCGTTTTTCGCTCGTTTTAAATTTTATGCGGTAAGACCTATGAACAGTGCGGAGTAGTCCGTCACCGATTCCAAATTTACATGATAAAGATTTTAGTTAGTAATCCACTAACACATTTCAAGTAATAATCTGACTACTTTTTGATTACTTATATATTACTTTTGATCTAACTCGTTTATCTTTTAATTTAATTTGTATATGACCATATAAAAATGCAAAGAGAAAAAAAAATGCTATAGAAAATATACTGATATATATATGATGATATATATATTAGCATTAAGCACTGCATTAAGGTTAGTTAAGGACCTAAAAACTGCATGGGTTTCGTGAGTTTAATGAAAATTACATCATAATTTTATTTTATCATAACTGTGAACATGCAAATATGTTACTTAATTACTAAATTACTTAATTTAATTACTAAATTACTAACAATCTTAAAATCTCAAGTACATTTATTATGTTGCATTACATGGAAAAAAGAAATAATGTGAATTTGTGCATTTTAATGTGTTTGTAAAACAAAGGCCTAAACACAACATAAAACATGGTTAAACAACCCACTGAATAATCAATAAGTTCAAATAAAAAGTAATGTGTTTATCAGTAGTTGATGCAGTGTTGAAATGTTGAGGAAACACTTTTTAAAATCAAGTTCTGGAAAAGCACTGAAAAAAAATATGAATAATTTATTTGCAGTTGTGTGAATGTAATATATAATCAGTAATATCATGTAATAAATAAAAAAGTCTGTAATATAAATGTATTATAATATAATTACAAATACTTCATTTTTGGAATCTGATTATGTAATCCAGATGACTTATGTAATCAGTTACTACCCAGCACTGCTTATGAAACATAACATTTTAGAAGTGTAATAAGTCATAATTTACCTGTGGGTCCTGAAAGAGCTTGTTTATATCTTTCTCATAACTGTCGACATACAGACGAACCGTGGCTCCGAAACTATCGGTCCCACTGAGACGAAAGATTATGCGAGAACCTCCTTTAAAAATGATCCGCAAACCCTACAGGGAATGTTTACATGTTCTTAATATTAATGTTGTGGTTTTACACACTTCATTATAGTAGCAACAGTATCTCTGTGATCTGTTATTTTGCTGATTTTTTATTTCTATAATATGCTGACTCAACAAAGAGAATCCATTATAATACCTGATTTCTTGAAATGGTTCCATCCACAGGGTCACTGTACTCAAAACTGTCTGCCGCCTCCACTTGGTATTTCTTTTCCCCCACAGTAAACACTTGCCCAGTGAATGCCCTGTCTGAAATCATCAGCTCCAGATCCAACATCATCTCCACAGCTGCATCTAAATCCACTTCCTCATAGTCAAATCTGTTATGTATAAATATGTCATCAACCTATAACCAAATGTCTTAGTAGACTGCATATGTAGAAGGCATCTTTTACTTATAGTACACCTGGTGTAGTAGTTCCTCCCGTAGGTTCTCCAGTGGTCTGTCATAATATCTTCTACACTTTGCTTCCTCGCCGCTAGAATGGACAGCCATGCTAGCACTGCCCAGAGACCATCCTTCTCCCGTATGTAATCTGAACCTGTGGAAAGAAGAGCAAATTTGAGAAAAAAAAAAAAAAGATTCACAGAAAGGTTCTTTGGGGAAACAGGTTCTTTTGTCCCAGGTTTAGACTTGCAAGTCTTAAAGTGATAGTTCATCCAAAAATGAAAATTACCCCATGATTTATTCACTCTCATCAAGCCATCCTAGGTGTATATGACTTTCTTCTTTCAGACAAATACAATTGGAGTTACATTAAAAAATGTCCTGGCTCTTCCAAGCTTTATAATGGCAGTGAATGGGTGTTGAGATTTTTAAGTCTAAAAAAGTGCATCTATCCATCAAAAAAGTGCTCCACACAGCTCTGGAGGATAAATAAAGGCCTTCTGAACTAAATCAATGCATTGTGTAAGAAATATATCCATATTTAAAACTTTATAAACCAATCTCTAGCTTTGGCTAACTGTCATATGTGCATTCACAAGAGAGTGGCATTACAGCAGATGATGTAGGACGTAGACAAACACAGTGATGAATGCGAAAGCACAAAAGGAGAGAGCAAAACAAAACACCGATCACGAATTAAAAGTAGAAAACTAATTTTTTTGAACAGGTGAAGGGATAACCCACTCTACCGACATTTGTCTATCTTTATTTTATTTCACTCCTTTCTGGTTGTGACCTGAGTTGGATGCTTACTTGTGTACATTTTTTTCATCACTCGATCCGCATATATATGGACGAGTGTGTCAGTGCTTGAGGGATTTTATTAAACCCGGGGAAAAATACACTATTTTCTTGTCAACCACGCATTATTCTCCTCTACCACACAGTTTTCCTATCTGACCTATTGAACATTTTAACTTATTGTTACAGCCTACATTCTAACGTCATCCACTGGAATGCCACTCTTTTATAAATGCACGAACAACAGTTAGCAGAAGCTAGAGACTGCAGTTCAAAAAGTTTTAAATATGAATATTTTTCTTACACAAATGCATCGATTTTGCTTCAGGAGGCCTTTAATTAACCCCCACGGAGCGTGTGGAGCACTTTTTATGATGCACTTTACTGGACTTCAAAATCTTAACAGCCATTCACTGCCATTATAAAGCTTGGAAGGGCATTTTTATTATAGCTAGTATTCGTCTGAAAGAAGAAAGTCATATACATCTAGGATGGCTTGAGGGTGAGTAAATCATGCGGTAATTTTCATTTTTGGGTGAACTAGCCCTTGAAAATATGATATATTGATATATAATATTTGAAAACTGTAATCTAAGCAAAGAAGGAGTTAAACAAATTCAATATTTACCGAAAATGTTTAAAATCAGTTTTTTATATATATATTTTTATTTAATTTTATAATATTTTTGTCACAAATGTAAACTTTTCCTCAGTTATTTCCACCAAAACCTCTAATATTTTTTTTCTATAGTTTTAAGAGATGAAATATAATACATTAGAAGAAAACAGTCATAGAATTTAAGGTTTAAAAAGCCACTGTAGGACCATTTTTAGTTTTCCAAAGAAACTTTTAATGGACAGTTCTTAAAAGAACAATTTTTGTCCAAGTGAGAAGAACATTTTTAATAATCTGAGGAACCATTTTAAACCATAAAGAACATTTTGTGGAATGGAAAAGTTCCATTAATGTTAAAAATTCTTCATGGAACTGCAGATGCCAGTAAAGAAATTTTACTTTCAAGAGTGTGGCAAGACAAAGATTTGATTGTATTGTATTGTATTGTATTGTATTGTATTTATTTATTTATTGATTTTATTTTATTTATTTTTTAATGTCATTTTCTTCACTGTAATTTCCACAGAATCTTTTGGTGTGATTGAAAGAGCTAATAGACATAAAGTCATGACTTTTATTATACCTTCCATTGGACTTTCCTACTGACATGCTCTCTACAGTCCCCATGCATTATATGTGCGCATATTTGCATTTTTTTTATCATACTCTGTGTATCTAACATTCTTGCACGCCACAACTTGTAGTTTATGTACAAACTGCTTTTCAGTCATTACCTTCATTACGTTTGGGAACAACAGAAAAAACAAAAGCCAAAATCTGGACATTGCAGCGATCTCAATGTATTTCTAATGAAAAATAGGATGTACGATAACCCTGTTTTATGTGTGGTTCATACCTGTGCCAAAACTTTCCTCCCCACACAGTGAGAGACGACCTGCGTCCATCAAGCTTCCAAAAAACCTCCAACTGGTTGGTGTCTCATATAACTGGATCTTGGTGGCTCTGGCCACCCTGGATAAAACAGCAGAGTGAGTGGAGATGCTGCTGGTCGTGTCAAGTGTATATCTTTAATAATGTGAAACATTTTGGAGTAATATTCACATGTCCAGAGCGGCACTGGTGGGCATACTCCTAGCAAAGCCTCTTACTCCTGTGTGCTGGAAGTACGGAATGCAGAAGATGTTCGCAGCAATGACGGCAACTGAGTCGGAGGGGTTTACAAAGAAGCCATGCTTCCCTAAGATCATATTACGGTCCTAGAAAGAGAGAGAGAGTGAGGCCAGGGTCAAGAAAATGTTATGCAGACTGTCACTTGAGCACTTCCGCTTGGGTCAAAGGTCGTACAGTAACATTGGTCTCAAAGTCTCAACACTTACACCGTCACCATCAAAAGCAGCTCCGAAGTCATACTGTCCGCTCTTCATCGTCTCAATAAGGTCAGCAGCATAGGTCAAGTTGGGGTCTGGGTGGCAGCCTCCAAAGTCCTCCTGAGGTACACAGTTAATGGCTGAATTTGCAGGGGAGCCCAGCTCCTCACACAGGATCTTCTTCACATACGGCCCAGTCACTACAGAACCAATGGAAGTTCAAAAGTCAGTGCTTTTCTTAAAGAGGACATTAGATGCAACAATGCACTTTTACACTGTGTTTACATATAAATGTGTCTTAGCAGTTTGTGGACACAACCACCCTACAATGATAAAAATCCATTCACTCCTTTTTTTAACCCAAACCAAAAAACCTAAATAGTCTCAATTATTCAACCTGATCTCATGACAAAAACATACCCGTGGGTAACTTTTTTTGCAAGACGTGAAATACGTACTGCCATGTACAGTATGTTTCGTGACATATTCGATGCGAAATGTCCACTGACTGGTGCTAAAAGCATATTCGTTGTTTTTTCTCCTGGAACAGATAAACATACATATGGTATGTTTTATGCGACATTGGTTTAGTACGTGTCACTGCAGTTCTGACTTGAAATGTCCGTTGAGTGGCGCTTTAACTCTAATGATCCATGATGTTTTAAAATAATGTACCATCTGCACTACACCTAAACCTACCTGATAGTATGAACAAAAGCGACTGTGGCGTAAAAACACAATCATGCCGTTTTAGCTTGTTTTCCGATCTCTCATCTTTCAACTCTTTCTTTGAGTCATGTTTTTCACGGGATTCATACCCAAGGATTTCACCTCCTAATTCCAGTTCTGTGTCGCCTAACCTACCAAGCAAGCTTGTTATGTCCATGAAGCAAAACATCTCTGTGGAGCTGTAATCATAACTATGTACGAAAACGATTAATAGTGATCACTGTTTTACCGCCTCTAGTGCTCATTTCTGTTGGAAACTGCAGTGATATGTACTTATTGGTACGTATTTTGCATCTTGCGAAAAAGTTCCCACAGGTATGTGAGATCAGGTAGCAATTCTCAAGCCGTTTTGATTTTCTGAGCAGTATGATGTCATATGGATCAGGCCCTGCCCACGACTGCTGACGAACTGTCCTGTATTAGCATATTTTCTCCCTTAGCCAGTTGTACGTCATCAAAGCCACTGAGGATGCAGTGAATTCATTTTGTTTTTGATGATAACGCACCACAGAATGCACAAAAAAACAGAAAAAAGGGGCGGAGTGAGAAGAGCTCATTATCATTTAAAGAAACATGCACCGAAAGGGGTCACTGTGAACAGAGCTGTTTTTCTCAAGGTACAAAGGGTGTTGTTTTACACAACCATTGAGGAATTCTAACCAAAGTGTGTTGCATTTTATGAAGACCTTAAATAATCATACCAACTTGTGGGAAATGGGCATCCGATGTCCACTTTACCCTTAAGTAGTATGTAATATTTACAGCTAGCGGTTGAAATGGGTACTGCCGCCTAAATTCAATATTTTGGGAAGAGTTGTTTTTCCTGCTCCCTTCTCTTCAGATTGGATGTTTCATACCCAAGAATTCCACATCCTAAGTCCAATTCCGTGCTGCCTGAGCTACCGAGCAAGCTTGCTACGTCCAGAAAGTGAAATATATGAAGCTGTAATCATAACTGTGTATGAAAACGATTAGAAGTGCTTATTGTTTTATGGCCTCTAATGTTCATTTCTGTTGGAAACTGCAGTGATATGTACTTATTGGTATGTATTTTGCATCTTGCGAAAAAGTTTCCACAGGTACGTTTTCGTCATGAGATCAGGTAGCAATTATAAAGCCGTTTTGATTTTCTGAGTAGTATGATGTCATATTGCTCAGGCCCCGCTCATGACCGTCGATGGACTGTCCTGTATTAGCATATTTCCTTCCTTAGACAGTTGTACTTCAGAGCCACTGAGGAGCCAGTGGATCAGTTTTGTTTTTGATGGCAACGCACCACGAATACACAAAAACTGAAAAGAGGGGTGGGGTGAGTAGTAACTCATTATCATTTAAAGAAACATGCACCGAAACGGGTCGCTGTGAACAGAGCTGTTTTTCACAAGGTAAAAAGGGTGTTGTTTTACACGACCATTGAGGAATTCTAACCAAAGTCTGTTGCATTTTATGAAGACCTTAAATAATCATACTACACTCTTAAAAATAAAGGTGCTTTAAGAGGTTCTTCACAGCGATGCCAAAGAAGAACCATTTTTGGTTCCACAAAGAACCATTCAGTCAAAGGTTCTCTCATCTCTTTCTTACCTTTTTATAATCTGAAGAACCTTTGTGATACAGAAAGGTTCTTTAAATGTTAAAGGTTCTTTATGGAACCATTTAGACAAAAAAGATTCTTCTATGGCATCGTGAAGCACCTTTATTTTTAAGAGTGTAATTTGTGGGAAATGGGCATGCAATGTCCACTTTAGGGGGTAGTATGTAATATTTACAGCTAGTGGTTGAGATCTCTGACCCAGTTAGTTTGCTGGCTCCATTGGCTGCAATACACTGTGTTTTCCGCCAACTGGCAACCCAGAGAATCAAAATATTATTGGGTATGTTGGCAGTAGGTGGAAACAGAGCAAAACAAAAACAGACATTGTGACACAATGCATATTTCAGAAAAACTATAACTGGTAAACTATGTGAACTTGGCATGTTTTCTAAATATTTGCATACATATTATGATATTTTTATTCTTTAGCTCAGTCAGAAAACTACACTGAGCACATTTAATGTGATAGAAGACCAAGGGCAAGAATTACTTACAACTTGAGCCAGCACAAACCCTCTTTTGCCGTTAGCATTTGTAAAAAATTTCCCTTTCAGACACAAAATTATGGGAGGAGAGTATCATGCAAGGTGATTTACTAAGGTTTGTGCTAGTCAATTTACTGGTATTTGCATCATTATTCAACACCAAAAAAGCATGTCTTAACCCATTTTGTACTTGCCGTTACTGCAATATCTAATTTGTGCACTTCTGGGTAGATTGAATTGGTCATCATGGAAAAAATCTAAATGTGTCTGTTTGTTAGTAGATCAATTGCAGAAGTGACTTACTTACAAAGAACTGGTTACATGAAGCAGACTCATACCCCTAACCTACATTTGTAAGCACAGCAGTTAATCCACCTACTCAAACTTTACAGCTCAAATAACATGCACATGAATGCAGAAGATTCCTTTAATTTCAAGGAGCTCACCAATGTGAGATGGTGTTACTCCTTGAAAGTGGAGAGCCGTGCTTGATTTTAGTGTTATGTCAGATGGCTCGTCTTTTCATTCAGATCACTGCTCATATATGGAAACTCAATCTTGCACAGAAGCGGGCAGCAGGGCAAGCCTAAACTCATCCCTATCCAACTGCCACACATGGAAGCATCTCGGTCCATTAAGCAGATGCAGCTGCTGCTCTAAATGCTCTTTTCAAAATGTGGGAAATGGGCTTGATGAAGTGTTGGCTATGTTGGTAACTCAATGGCTATATCAGTCTGTTTCTATATCAGTGGAAAGAAATATGGTTCCTCACCTCCATGCATGCCATCTAGACGGATTTGTACGTGGTTGTCTCCTGATAGAAGCTCCTTTAGAACAGCGAAATCGAAGATGTTCCTTAATGAGTTGGCATAGGATTCAACTGGATCCACAATTTCCACTGCATGACAGAATATCGACAGGACATGCATCCATTCTGTTCATTAGAAAAATGCCATACTTTTGAATCGTAACTCAGAAGTTGCAAATGTTGTCACCTGTAAAAGGTTTAAATTTGTTCTCCAGGTCGAAGGACTGCTTTCCAATAGTCCCCAGATCAACTCTGAGTTCAGGACAGATGGCAAATTCCTCTATGGTTCTGCTAAGTTGGAAGATTTTATTTGTGACAGCCTCTGGAGCTGGACCTGTATGAGGGAATTATCAATAACTCAAACAAAACAGTTCATTAAACTATATGTTTTAAGACTGGGGTCTACCTTACGTTATTTGATCTGTCAGGAAGATTTAGATTTCACCCCAAATATATAATTAAATTGTATTTAAATTGTGTGTATTGTATTTACACACACACACACACACACACAGATGTTTGTTTTTGTGAACTGTGGAGACTTTTAACTTTTCATTCTATTGTTTTTATACTGTACAAACAATATTTTCTATCGCCCTACACCAACCCTACACCTAAAACTAGCCCTCACAGGAAACTGCACATTTTTACTTAAATTTTAATAAAATAAAATAAATAAAATAAAATAAAATAAAACGATCATATTAATTTAAATAAAAAAATTAAAATTTAAATTATTTTTTAAATGTATTATAATTTAACATAACTACTTTCTATTTTAATGATGTCAAAGCTGAATTTTCAGCATCATTACTCCAGTCTTCAGTGTCACATGATCCTTCAGAAATCATTCTAATATGCTGATTTGCTACTCAAGAAACATGTTGCTTTTTTTCAGGATTTTTGAAAGTTCAAAAGAACTGCATTTATTTGAAGCAGTAACTTCTTTTTGTAACTTTCAGTAATTTTTTATTTTACTTTATTGAATGCATTCTTACTATTAAAAGTTTCTTAGAAATCTTCCATTTCTTTAAAAAACTTTATTGACTCCAAACCTTTGCATGATGTCTGTGTGTATGCATATACGGGCCATTCTATAGAACTGGTCCAAAGTCAGAATTGGAGACGTTTTGGAAAAAAAAAGGTGCCTTTTTTCAAAATATTTGTATGTATGCAAATTGTGTAATATCCAAGGTACACATTTCTAGTAATTCTCATGTTGTATTTTCAGAAAGTTTTGGATTATTTGTCCTTTCCATAAATATGTCACTACCAAAATACAGTAATATATAATTTAGTTAAAAGGGTTACATTGATCTATTAAGATTTTGCTTACATCTACATTGTAAATATATTTTTATGCTATTATTTTGCTATTTTATTATAAAAAATTTCAGAGGTAAATCAATAACAACTACATTTTTAACAATATTTCAAGTGTAAATTATGAGATTTGTTGTATTTTGAATTCAGTTTTTCTTTGTAAAAGGCAAAAAGTTGATCATACTGATTTTAAACTTCATTAAAATTCATTAGTCTGAATATACATTGAACCAAACACTTTCATAACATCTTAGTTGATAATTTGACAAAACATCCCATGTTTCAGTCGTTATTGTACATTTTTGCTACTCACATTAACGTTTTGGTAGCGACCACATTACAGAATTTGAACTTGCCTACTAAAACACTAATAAAACATACTAAAATATAAGAAAGATTACATAACTGTACTAAAATTTTGTTTATTTCCCCCAAATATGAGGATTATGTGTTCTCTTTTGTCACTACCGAAACAATGATGATATGTTTCAGTCATGACTGTTTCGGTAGTGACAATTTTAGATACTTTTGAACCGAGCTCAAAGATGCTAATCAGCATATGGTTATTAGCACTAGTTCTGAACAGTTGTACACATATGAAAACTAAATGTTATGGAATAACTTCCAAAAAAGTGTGCTTAATTGCAGAAAAAAGTTGTTCAGCAGGGACTTTCCTTAAAGTTACACACAGATTTTTTATACTTTTGAACACATTTACCTCAAAATGATAGGGCCTATCTACTCACCATGTAGCTATGAGAGAGAATGGCACATGAATATTTCCTGATCATAAATGTAGGGGTGTAGATAAAATCAGTCTCAGCCAATGGATTAAAACATACACTGTTGAAAATTCGGCACACATTTTTATACATAAAGTTTAATAATTTACAGAGAAAATATAAAATAAATCATAATAAACTTTAAAAACAACAATGGAAAAAATGCAAAAATTATTTCAATAATTTTCATAAATTTAGGGGTTAGCGTTCAGGACAGCAACCTCCCCAACTGAAAGTACTCAAATGATGATTGTATATATATTAGACTTCTACTGATATTCTAAATATAATTTCAATAGATAAAAGGATTAGAGTAAAAATATAAATTTGAATACTTTTTGGTTGTGGGACAGCAGTTTGCTCATAAGCTCAAAATGTATTATAAATATAGTAAAATATACTGTGGTAGAGTTAATCAATATGGGCTTTTCAATGATAATATTATTTTACTTTTGGTTAAAAATGTATAAAATTAAATGTGTTAAGTAATGAGAATACTGAAATAGTAAAAGGAATGTAAGCAGAATCGTGCTAAACTGCCATGAAAAAGTCACTAGGAAACAATTCTTTATGATCATAACTTACGCCTCATTTTATATACATTCCTATCTCCTAATGAGATATTCCTCATTTCTCTCATCAATTTTTGGGTGAAATATGACACGGACATCTTTCCTTCATCTTCATAATCACATGTGAGCCATTTTACCTCCATTGGCAGTATTGAATTTAATGCCGAAGTCTCCGTCAGGTCCTCCAGGGTTGTGACTGGCTGTAAGAATGATGCCACCAATAGCTTTGATCTTCCTGATCACACACGACACGGCCGGCGTCGACATGATGCCATTCTGACCGATCACAACACGACCCACCTAAAGAAATTCATCATCCCACAATAAATTGAAAAACCATATGCAACTAGTCATAATTTTAGGAAACAATACACTTCATTTTGATAGTAACTTTGCAAGTATATGTCTACTTATTCTAACCCTAACCCTAAACATTACCTGGCAGCCTACTAATACTCTAATGAGAGTTAGTTGACATGTAGTTGCAAAGTGCCTTATAGTGAGTAGAATGTATAATGGACTATCAAAATAAAGTGTGACCACATATTTCAGCTGGAAATAATAGTGTAATAATAGACTCTGAGATGTCTAGACTTTCGATTGCATATAACACCAGCACAACTTTGCTCTAAAAAGTAATAGTTTTCACCAGATCGACAAAAGTAACTTCACTCAACATGTTCTTTGCGCCTGTGCTAGATCTAATTGGCAAAATTAGAAATCCATTAAAGACCGTGTCACCATTTGCTTGTAATGTGCCCTAAATATATGTACCTAACAATTGTGTCAAGAATAAATATCTTTTGTGGCAAATTTAGAACTGGAAAGCGACCAGCAACAAACCAACTCCATTAGAGCTTTCTTGCCATCAAAATATAAGAATATGCAGTACAATTTACCACAAAAGATACAGTGCAGGTGCATTTAAATGACAGGTGTCTATAATGATGATATGTGTGAACGATTATTTAGGTCACTTGTGTTACTTGGCACTTCCTTGTAACTATTTGTGAAATTTACTAATTTCTGAGTGAAAATTGTTTTCACACCAATTTTTTTCAGCTTAGTGGCAAGAAAACAAACTGTAAGAATTGCAACTGACCCCATTAGCAGCAGCCATCTGCACTATGACCTGTATGGCAGTTGAATTGAAGTAGCGTCCATCTCCACCCACCACCACAGTGGAGCCCTGCCTGTCTCGCAGGTCGATGGAGGAGAAGATGCATTGAATGAAGTTGTGCAGGTAGTTCTTTTTAGACTGGAAAACATGGGTCTTCTTCCTCAGGCCGTTGGTTCCAGGCCTCTGGTCGGGGTACGGAGAAGTAGGTAAAGTCAGCACTTGCAAGGGACTATCGTTCATTGCTCCAACCTGTTGAGGAAGAGTGAAGGAGAAGCTGTTAGCCCCTCTCAGAGGAGAGAGAGAGAGAGTGACTGGGTCGGGAAGAGAAGGAGGAAAAGCCTTGTGCCCTTATGGCATTCCCCAGAGTTGGATTGAGGCCGTTAACGGGCTAAAAATAAACTTGGTAACCGAAGACGGCTTGTCACACATGTGCATGGGGATCACTGTCAGACAAGCTTGCCTCCAGAGGCCTGTTGGGGCAGATGCATAAGATGGTCAGCAAGGCCTCATTCATGTGTGGTATTTACCTAGCAGTTACTCAGAAGCTAAATAGAGCTGATGCTGAGTGAATAAGCCTGGGATGATCTGCCTGTAAACATTACATTGAGTTGTTTTGACGTATGCTACTGTAAAGGATCTCCCAGGATCATTCAAGATTCAGCGGCTAATGAAAAACGTGCCATGTTTGATAGCTGGATGGCGTTTGGTGACAGTTGGGGGCTTTGGGTTTTGACTGCAGCACCTCTAAAATCCTTAAGGATGAAATTTCTGTGTTGATGTGTTGATTGTAACAGGTGGTTCAGCTGGCTCCAGAATGAACCGAATAAAAAAAGACTCAGGGTGTGTTCTTACTGCAACAAGACCAGGTCAGTTGGGAGAAAGAAAAAAAAGAAAGAAAGAAATCTAATTCTGTCTTTTTATGGAAATAAAGTATACTTTCACTTTATTAATTTCATTCCTACAGTTGAGGTCAAAAGTTTACATCCCCCTTTCAGAATCAATAAAATGTTAATTATTTTACCAAAATAAGAGGAATCATACAAAATGCATGTTATTGTTTATCTAGTAATAACCTGCATAAGATTGTTTACATATAGTCCACAAGAGAAAATAATAGTTGAATTTATAAAAAGTTTACATCCCCTTGATTCTTAATACTGTGTTGTTACCTGAATGATCCACAACTGTTTTTTTGTTTAGTTATAGTTGTTTATGAGTCCCTTGTTTGTCCTGAACAGTTAAACTGCCCGCTATTCTTCAGAAAAATCTTTCAGGTCCCATAAATTCTTTGGTTTTTCAGCATTTTTGTGTATTTGAACACTTTTCAACAATGACTGTATGATTTTGAGCTCCATATTTTCACACTGAGGACAACTGAGGGACTCGTATGCAACTATTAAAGAAGGTTTAAATGCTCACTGATCATTCAGAAGGAAACACGATGCATTGTCGAATTTTTGAATTTGAAGATCAGGGTAAGTTTAACTTATTTTGTCCTCTGGGAAACATGTAAGTATCTTCTGTAGCCTCTGAAGGGCAGTACTAAATGAAAAAATATGATATTTAGGCAAAATAAGAAAAATGTACATGTCTCGATTCTGTTCGAAAGTTTTCACCCCCTAGCACTTAATGCATGGGTTTTTCCTTATAAGACAGTTACAGCCTTGGTACATGAAGTCTTGGGAAAATATGATTTCCCTGTTAGTAGTCTTTTTAAATTTTATGAACATAATCATTTATCATTCTGTAAATAATTTAAAGAAAAAAAAATGTTTAAAAAAGCATTTAAGATTTCTGTTGCCCGAATGGAATAACCACAACTGTATGTACTATTTTAAATCTGCGATTTAATTTTAATTTTGGCAATGTTGGCACTGCTCAGCAGAGGGCGATGCTGCATCAGCTATGAACTTCATTGCTCTCTCTCTCTCTCTCTCTCTCTCTCTCTCTCTCTCTCTCTCACACACACACACACACACACACACACACACTGTGCATGATCCGCTGAAAATTCCTCTGATTTTGCTATTTTTTTTACCATTTATTCCATAAGATATTAGAAATCCAGCAAATGATAAGCCATCTGATCATTTTAAATACATGTTTAAAGGAAATATAATTTAGAATTTAAGGTTAAGAAAATAATGATATTTATTGGAAGTAGTGCAAATGCTGTACAACCGTGCATACGACATACATCTTGAGGTCAGTGTGACTCATTTAAACACATGGCTGAAACTGGCTCTCAGAAGGTTAAATGAAAGGTTTTCTAGTTGGACTCATTGCAATGTAATTAAAACGACTGGTGGAGAAACTGAATCATGTGGAGCTCACTGGCTTAATCACAGTGTAAACGTCCCATTTTTACTTTTTATTGCATCTCATTGATAGGTTCATACTGAACAATGTTGGGAACTTTAATCTCCATTAAACTCTAAAATTATCCAAGATGCAATTGTCCAGCATGAATGAAATCATACTGTGCTTCTGCACATACTGTTGATATTAAGGGGTTTGTGGCTTTGTGAGATGACTAATGGAGATTTTTGAGGCCTTGAAGCTGGCGGTTCCCCTGCCAGGTTTCCAATGGGCTCCCTTTTTACGAGGTCTGCTCTGAATACACTTGCCATTCAGGTTAATGTCGCCACAACTGCTAAACCACCACCCACCTAAAGGAAACAGCAGTAGACATATGAAGAAATACAAATTTAGTTCAACTTCCAAGCATACAAAACTATGAAAAATAGCTGTCACAATAAAGTAGTTACTTGATATATTAGTTTTGCTCAACATCATGAAAAGGCATGAAGGCATACCTGTATAGTCTTGAGCACAGTTTGGATCATGGTTTCCATCGTTGTGGTCTTTAGTGGAGAACCTGAAGCCAGTGTGTTCATCCACAGCAGAGCTGGACTCAGCCGACTGCAGCTTTACATGGATGGTGTAGTTGGAGGTGGCGTCCTCTAGGATATACTGATAAAGCATGAATTGCATCTCCTTCCTCCAGTCCTCGATCTGGATGTGCAGGAGCGAGTGTCCCTGCCGGGCAACAGCATAGATCTTCTTCAGCCCCAGCCAGAACTCACCTATAAAACACAGATATCTGAGACATCCAGCTTTCTGTATTATATACAGTTGATGTCAAAAGTTTACATACACCTTGCAGAATTTGCAAAATGTTAATTATTTTACCAAATAAGAGGGATCATACAAAATGCCTGGTATTTTTTATTTAGTACTGATCTGAATAAGATATTTCACATAAAAGACGTTTATATATAGTCCATGAGAGAAAATAATACATACATTTATAAAAAATGACCCTTTCAAAAGTTTACATTACGCTTGATTCTTAATACTGTGTTGTTACCTGAATGATCCACAGCGGTGTTTTTGGTTTAGTGATAGTTGTTCATGAGTCCCTTGTTTGTCCTAAACAGTTTAACTGCCTGCTGTTCTTCTTCCACAAATTCTTTGGTTTTTCAGCATTTTTGTGTATTTGAACCCTTTCCAGCAATGACTTTATGATTTTGAGATCCATCTTTTCACACTGAGGACAACTGAGGGACTCATATGCACCTATTACAGAAGGTTCAAACACTCACTGATGCTTCAGAAAGAAACACAATGCATTAAGAGCCAGGGGGTGAAAACTTATGAATTTGAAGATCAGGGTAAATGTAACTTATTTTGACTTCTGGAAAACATGTAAGTTTCTTCTGTAGCTGCTGAAGGGCAGTAATAAATGCCAAAAAAAAAAAAAAAAAAAAAAAAAAGTTATTTGGGCAAAATAGGAAAAATACATATTTTCAGTCTGTTCAAAAGTTTTCAACCCCAGCTCTTAATGCATTGTGTTTCCTTCTGAAGCATCAGTGAGTGTTTAAACCTTCTGTAATAGTTGCATACGAATTGCTCAGTTGTCTTCAGTATGAAAAGATGGATGTCAAAATCATACAGTCATTGTTGGAAAGGGTTCAAATACACAAAAAGGCTGAAAAACCAAAGAATTTGTGGGACCTGAAAGATTTTTCTGAAGAACAGCGGGCAGGACAAACAAAGACTTGGAAACTTTTGAACAGGGTCATTTTTATAAATTCAACCAACCACGTATGTGAGCAGATACTACATTTCTTTAGTAAGTATTCTTAAAGTTTTTATGCCAGGATGTCTCATAAGAACAGATTGGGACAAGGAGGTCAACATTATAAAAGAGGAATGTTGGTCAAACTGGACATACTGTGAAATTATGTAGTAAAAAGCGATACTAAAAGTAGAGAGTTAAAATTCAGACTTGTCAACACCAATCACAGAGCACATTGTGCTCTACTCTATAATCACAGACTGAACACATTCGGTTTATGAGCACAACTTTCTTGATTTAACTCACTACTAAAGTCCCCAAATCCATCCTCATACTTCTCCCAGGACTGGTCGAAGTCCACAGAGCTGTCATGTCTGCGCTGGATGACAGTGAACGCTCCCTCTGTGGATGACAGAGGACAATACAGAAAGAGACTGTCATCTTAAAGTTTAATGAGCATCTCTTTTCTGTGGAAGGAAATCACCTCTGGCTGTTTCAGAGATGTGAGAAAGAAAAAGCCGTATCCTTACCCTCAGTGAATTCACAATTCACAAGAAATGGTTGTGACTCGTGAGGTTTAATGGCATACAAGCCGCTGGATTTCTGTCCTCGGCTGAAGACCTCACCGCAGTCTTCTGGAAGATCTGCAAGGCAACCTGACATGCTGGACTACAATTGAACAGAAGCAGTAACATTTTTCAAAGAAAATCGTTCCTGCATCGCATACCGCCTGAGAAGCTCCCATCAGATGTGAAGTATGGTAGATATCCTGAGATGCTGTTGCTTTGGTGTCTCCCGTCCAAATTTTCAGCAGTTTCCTGGATATGGGCAGAGTTGAGCTGGATAGCAATTGAAAATACAGAATTACATACAGTATCTGGCTCAGGTCAGTTTCTCATATCAGGTCAACACATACATACATGGACTATGCCATTATTTTGATGACGTGAAACGGTTGCACTCAGTGAGCTACTGACACTACCTGTTGCTATTTTTACTGCAACACAACTCGGAATACAAAATACTAATACGATGAGCACAGCTACTGAAAGAGCTTACAGGTGGCGATGGATATAAGCATAGGCTTAAACCAAATGCTGTGCCATCGATTTTTCCCCACAAGGAGTCTAAACGACACTTTTAACTACCTATTTCAGTAAGAGACATCATTTAAGTTATATTAAGCCATGCAAGTCGTAATACCCTGGGTTTCCTTTAAACGGTATCTTAATACTTTACTTTATTTTCCAGGCCCTTGATCTTGGTCCTTTGGTTGTTGAGTTGCTCGCTTTGTTCACTCACAGCCTTCAGCAGATCAGTGATGCTCTTTTCTTGGGTCAGGATTATCTCCTAATAGACAACAAAAGCAACAACAACATCATCTCAGCATCTCGTCAACCTGAGCATGGCATAAACTCTTAGAGATCACATCTGCTAGAGTCCCAGATGTTTCCCCTGCTGTCTTGGGGTCTTTTGTCAAACATAATTGTGAACCTGATAGGGTTATATAACATTTATAATTAAAATGAGGATTCAGTTCTTAAATTTGTATTGAGGTAGCAAACAAGACATTGCAAATCAAATTTAATTTAGAACGGAAATTTAAAATTAGGAAATAAAATCAAATAAAGAAGTAGGATTAAAATGAAAAAAATAAATAAATAAATAAAATAAAAAAATTAGGAAATTAAAAGTAAATCAAACAAGGAGGTATAGATTAAAATGGAACATAAAAATTAGGAAATTATAATAATTAAAATTTTAATCAAATAAGGAGGTAGGATTAAAATGGAATGAATTAATGTATGAATGATAAAATGCATTGTCCAATGTACTGTAATATGTAATAGGAATTTTCTAGATTTATTCTCACATATGTTTTCCCAATAATTAGGATTATGCATTGCATTGATTTTTAGGATTAAAGGATAAGTAAATTAACGTAATAGAAAAAGCTGCTGGGAGAAAAAATTACCAGTAACTTTTGCAATTTAATCCAAATGCATAAATCTACTGTAAATGCAACCTACTAAAATATTCAAATATGTGTAATTTATGTACATTTTACTATAAAAAATATTATTTGGACCATGGAAAGAGAACACATCTCCTGTAATACTATAATTTGAGGGTTTTCTTTAGGGGGTCACTGTGACTTAAATTGTTGTGTAAAAAAAATAAAATAAATAAATAAAAATTATTATATAATAATAATAAATTTGGGAATATCTTTCATTGTTTAATTTAATTTTTTTTTTTTTATTGAATATTTTTTTATTTATTATTGAACCTTCGAACCTTTCCACAGTTTAAAATTTAACTTTTCCAAATTGGGCCAGATTTGGGCCAAATCAACAGATTTTACTAATACTTTTACTAATTTCATTTTTTAAAATAAACCTATTTAAAAGCAATGTTGTGGGAAATAAAAAGGGGAAAAAAATTAGTTTAGATGTCTGACACACACACACACACACATATATATATATATATATATATATACATATATATATATATTTTTTTTTTTTTTTTCCAAATATAATGTTTTTCAGATATAAAGTTTTTTTTCAAAACTTGGACTAAAGAAGTGTTATTGTTGAAGGTTTTGAACTGTTGAACTCTTTCCTGTCTTTTCAAATTCCAAATCAAAACGTGGATGATTCACTTCAAATTCACTACCAATGAATTGAAAAAGAGCCTGTTCTTAAATTTCAAACTCTGGAACCTGAAGGAATATCCTAGCGCATAAATCATCTTGCTTGTTTACATTTGAGAAAGTTCATAATGGACTTTCTGTTTCTGTCAAAGACATCCAAAACTTTACTGATTTGGTATTACCTTGAGCGTGGAGATTTCCACAACCTGCTCAGCCGAGAGCAAACTCTGGGACAGACCGCTTAACTTCTCCTCCAAGCCGCCCACCTGACTCCTCAGGTGGTTCCTCTCGTTTATGATATCTTCCACTTTGGAGTTGATCTCCAGTGACAGACTCTTTATTTCCTCATTATTTGCCTTTAAGATCACGGTGGTCTTTTTCAGTTCTTCCTCCTCCTCCTTGATCTCACTAGCCAGCACAGAAAGTTGGTAGAAGGACTTGTCAAAGATATTGAGTTTTTGGAAAATAGCATTAATTTGATTCTTGGTATTCTGCACAAAGTCCCTCAGGCTATGGCCCAGCTGTAGGAGGCCATTCGCCAAAAGCCGAACTTCGTCCAAAGCGGCAAAGCGCAAGCGGCTCTCTGTCTGTTGTTCAGCAAAGGTGGGCTCTGTAGGGAAGGAATGAGATGATGCCACAAGGAGCAACAGCACAAGCAGTTTCATGGTTGCTTCTTTAGACTAAGACGCCTATGGTCCTCACAGCCCTCAGAGTAAGAGGCCCACAGTTTTGAACTTCTGTTAAAGGCCTGGTCCCATTAATCATTAAGCTAGTTGGTAGTGACCTCATGTAGACTTTATAAATCCCAGCACTCAAGTAGGTAAATAAAGGGGTGAGATGCACAAATACCACAACATTTCAGCTATATTCACAGTTCGCAACATACAATTTTAGGATCTGTCAAAAGGATCTGTAAAGATAAACAAATGACCAAGTTGCCAAGTTCATAAATGTTCTATTTATATTCTTGGTTTCATAAGGTTTTGAAAAATTGTACATTTTCATGTTCAAATTTTTTTTAATTTAATAACTCTCACATTTTCCTCACTTTTAAATACTTGTGAATGTACATAGCTTAATTATTATTTAAAAAAAGGTTTTTAAATGTTACAATATTCCAAATTTTAAATATATTAATATTTTATTTTAAAATAAATCAAATATTTTCATATTTATTTTAACGTTTTTTTTTTTTTGTTGTTGTTGTTTTTTTAGTTTTTTAAGTTTTACACCACATGACATTTTATAATCTGAACTAACCATGTCTTATTATAAAAAGGTCAAAATATTTGATATGTTAAGAGACCTTGACCTTGACCTTTGGTGATTGTTTTTCATATAAAAAAGCAGTTTCCTAGAACATTTACATTTATGCTTTTGGGAGACACTTTTATCCAAAGTAACTTACATTCACTGTAAAAAAATAAATAAATAAATACAAAAATAAAAAAAAATAGTCAATTTTAAGGCAATCGGGTTACTTACATTGGCACCAACAACGTATTTTTTTTACAGTGAGGTACTACAGGACAGTACAGTTGGACTCTGTGTCCTGCCATTTTTATATATATTTAGAATTCCTTTCGTAGTAATTTAAATAGGTCAGCATGGACCATATTTGACTTTACGTGCGTCTGTTTGTGAGCCAGTATTGATTTAGGAGAATGACCTGAGGTTCCCAGATTGTTTTGACAAGATGGAGGGAAAAGTAAGAATAGTTTGCAGCCATAAACTTCTCTTGTATAATGTTAGTATACCACACACTATGAAAATGTGCATAAGACAGACAGTAATTTGAATACTTGGCTGGCTTGGATTTGACTGTATAACAGATTGGCATTCCACAAAATGGGAAATGGTGAAACAGTTCCAGAGTTTCCTAAAATAGTGAGTCTTAGGACCAGTTCACACAAAATGCTCTTTTGCAATCCTTTGTGCTTCTTTTTAGTTGTATTTCCTTGTTTCCTTGTAAATGGTTTCTTTAATATTGGCCAAATAATTTTAACTGTCTTTTGTTGTTATTCATCATCATCATCAAAAAAAAAAAAAAAAAACAGTTCTAAGTATCAGTCAAATTAATAATTGTAGAGGCACACTTTTCTTACACTAAGTGTCCACTTAAAAGAAGCGCAGATTTTGACATGCAACGCATATAATAAAAGTCTGTTTCAAAGTAGTAGACCAATCAGAAAAAGAGCACTGCCGGCATGAGTGCATACAAATCATGATGGAAAGATCGTATTTACAAGTTGACCAGAATAGAAAGAATAGATTTTTTTGTAAAAGAATAGTTTGTACCTCACAATTGCGAGGTAAAAAGTCAGAACTGTGAGATATAAACTCAGAATTCAGAATTTTTTCTCAGAATTGTAAGATAAAAACTCTGAATTCTGACTTTTTTTCTCAGAATTGTAAAAAACCAAACTGGGAATTCTGAATTTTTCTCAGAATTGTGAAGTATAAACCCAGAATTCTGACTTTTTTCTTAGAATTGTAAGATATAAATTTGGAATTCTGACTTTTTTCTCAGAATTGTCAGGCATAACTCGGAATTCTTTTTTTCCTTAGAACTGTGAGGTATAAGCTCCTAAATAGATATTTTACCACTGTTTTTTGTTAATTTTGTAGGAACAGTAATGGATTAATTTATGACAAAAGTGCACCTCAAAAATCTACAGCATAACAGGAGTTCTGACTTTTGCGTTTGAGTAATCATCATAAATTATATATAAGTTAAAAGCCTGAAGCTTCAAAATTCATCTGGTGATTTTAAAATCGGACATTGCATTATCATGGAAATAATACTTCAAAAATCATATTATAAAACATATTCGTTTATGAATTTTATCAATTTAAGTTTGGATGTGTGCACTTTCACGCCTATATTCAAAAATGGGGAGGACAGTTAAAGGGTTAGAAAAGATAAATCAGCATCTTTGCTTTGACCAAAGTGGCTTAACTGACATTCAAATTTATTCAAATTCAACAGAGTTTAGAATAGCACACCCGCATACTAAAGTCTGAGCAATAGTAATACTAATGCTTGCCACAGCAAATGCCGCTAATAAAGAGCTATTAAATAAAGACAGGAAAATGTGTGTGTGTGTGTGTGTGTGTATTTCAGTGAGTTGATGCATTACTTATACTTTACTATTATTTTGCAATTCAAGTGGCATCTTGCCCTTTCAGATTATGGAGTAGCATGCACTAGATTTGATGTGCTGTGGTCACTATGACAAAATAGCCCTCCATTTACCAATGACAGCTACTTTGTTTTTGAAAATCAAAACAGACCAAGGTTGCCCAAGACTGTGTGTGTGTGTGTGTGTGTGTGTGTGTGTGTGTGTGTGGAAGCTATGGCTGCTAATATCATCAGTTCTGACTTCATAGCTCTCCAGCGTCCTGCTAAAAACAAAACTAAACATTAGCTATAACTATACCGCTGTCCACATGGCAGTGAGATTATTTCCTACTTTCCTGAAAGAACGTTGTTTCCCTTAAGCAGAGACTGGAACGACAATACCTCTGAACTTTTCATCATAGTCAAAGATTTTCAACTAGCTCAAAAGCCAGTGAATGAGCCAAACAAAACACAGATGATTACATAAGAGGGCTGATTGCTACAACTCAATGCACGCTTGTTTGTGACCTTCACAACCTAAAAATAATTTGTGAAATAAGTTCTGTTGAAGTCAAAGCAGAATTCCAAAAAAACATAAATTGGAAAGCTTTGGGCCACCTCCCGTTAAACGATTAACTTGCATAAGGACGACACAGGAAAAAACAACAAACCTGACCTCATCTCTGTTTCTTCCCTGGGGTATATGAATCATACTTCTGTTGTTGAATTTAGAATTTCTCATGGACCAGCGATCAGTCTTTATACTCATCTCTATAGTTTGCTGTTTGTATGGTTTGAGCAAGGTTTGATTAAGCCCTATTTGGTTCCTAATGCTTTGTTAAGAATAGGTTTACTGCAGACACAGATTGAATGCATGTTATTTACAACCTTCTCTTATATCACTGGTTCATCATGTTTGTATATACTAGTGTGAATATATCTGAGCACAACCTTTCAGACAAAATCTGAATACAGTTATGAAGGAAACTGAAATCGCAAAATGACAGTCATTTCCGCACAGACTATAATGTACTGTATGTTACCTCTAGTTCAGTGTGAATCTAAAATGGCAACCAATTATGTCTTACCCTCAGGCTTTAGCAAGTAAAATACGCATATAAGTGAGGAATTCATTGGCATAAGTAAATAAAAAATCAAAAGACTTGGTTCAGAAGTGGGACTTTATTTTATTTATTTAGGGCTCTACAAATGTGCATTTATTTTCCTGGAGGCAAACCCACATAACTAATCTAATAAGCATTAAAGTCATAAGCAGTGAAGTGTTTTATATGCTAATATAGTTCACTCTCTCCTAGACACAATTTAAAACTGATTCCATTAAAATGAGTTTGCATAATTGAGCTTCTGAAAACTGTAAAGGGCCCATTTTCAGGAAACTGTGTCATTTGTGCCTAAAAAATTCAAACTCCTCTTCTTTTTAGCATTTAGTTTGTATTTTTCCACCCTTAGATCCAAAATACCAGGCTATAAGTGCCAGAGACATTAGGGGACGTTGGGATTAATATTTTATTTAAACTGGATTTTGCACTGCACACTAAACAGTGTTAAGTTTATCAAATAATGTTCCCAACAAATGGCAAACAGGCAAAGGCAACTGGCGAGCATTAGCCAAAGGAAAGTGGACTTGCGTGTTTCTTTCATCACTGATAGTTGTGGAAGTCTAGTTATGCACGCTTGTTCCCATCACTCATCCAGGACCACCTCAGATGACTGAAGTCTCTCTGTTTGGTGGGTGTCACATGCAAGCCGAGCAT
Source organism: Cirrhinus mrigala (assembly GCA_036247105.1). Lineage (NCBI taxonomy): Eukaryota > Metazoa > Chordata > Actinopteri > Cypriniformes > Cyprinidae > Cirrhinus > Cirrhinus mrigala. The sequence goes on from CM070008.1 coordinate 10,571,150, forward strand.
TTTCATGTGGCTGCTTTATATCCCACAGTGCACGTTAGTCAAACAGATACAGTAGTGTTCCTGTCATTTATACAATATAATTCAAACCCTTGTAAAATGTAAGTGTGCTTAACTGTATTCATTTTTTTTGGTAACACTTAATATAGGGACCAATTCACACTGTTTGTTGATAGAGAGAATTAGACTTTAAAATAAAATGTGACCATTTATTTTAAACTGTAGCTAAAAGTATAGTGTTTGTTTTTTTAATGTACTGCAGCTGTGTAGCAATTGAGTATTACAAATGTATGTTTGCATAAATGACATATGTATGTTTCAGTAAAAGTATGTTTTAGTTTGCTTTAGAAGTAATTCTGAAATTACATATAAATAACTGGGTTAAAATCATGTTCAATTAACCGCATTTGATAAAAAGAGCGGGGACAGTTGCAACATTTCCTTTAGTTTTTCAGTGACTGTTTGTATTAGAGAGCCAAAATTTTAATACAATAAAGCCACACTTGTTAGCTACTCACCCACATTGCTCCAACATGTGTACGTATGATAATATTCATACAATTTACACTTAAAATAGACAAAGTGAAATATTGCAACTGACCCCACAACAGAGGACAGTTGCAACATTCATTAAAATGTAATTAAATCATCTTTAAATGTGTTGCAACTGTCCTACACTGATAGCCGTGATAAAACTTGGTATATTAGCTTGATGCAATATCATTGACACACGCTAGCTATGCCTTTTAGAAGTGCAGAAAACACTGAATAAAATGTTATGTTTTTACAATGCGTCACACAAACAACTAAGTATGACCAAAAATCTGATCTTTTTAAAAAAATACTCTTTTACCATAAAAATTACTTTTTTGTAAGGAATGGTCAAATGTGGCCAATTTCTTCGAGGAAGGATGAGGGGCCAATAAAGCATGTGCAGTATGAATATCATCACTGTAGCTTATTCCTGCTTGAAGAAATAAGCCAAGTTGCAACTGCCCCTCGTTGCAACCGCCCCCGCTTTCCCATATGTAATTTTCACCACTAGATGGCAAAAAAACAAACAAAGAAACAAAGGCGTAGTATGATGACGCCATGATTCAGTGTGGAATCATGGGAGTTGTTGTCTTCATCCCCACAGCCGATGCAATCCATTGGGACTCGGGCAGAAATTGTGTTCATCGATGAGCTAATTTATTAAGGATTTATTAATGTCACTGTAGTATGAAGCAGGATGGGGCTGAAAGCCATGGAAGTGAAACAAGGCAGTGCTGTTTTATCATACTAGATACATTTGAGTGTGTTGAAAGTTCTGTTATAATGCTACTCTGTGCATTGGTCACCTGTCTAATGAAATGCGTAACATTAAAGCATCTGTGGTTTTTCTATGTTTTCTACAAAATAAAACCAGAAATCGAGGGTGTATGGCGTCATTGGCAGGCGATGCAATGACAAGGGATTGGACACTAGTTAAAATTGCTTATTTCTCTGGATTTAAATATTCTTGAAAGGTCTGGGGTATTGTATGCACACAAGTCAACAAAATATATAACACTGTTCTAGTAGTTTTAGGATATTTTAATAAAAAAAAAATCTTACATATTGTGTCTTTAAACTGTAATAAAGCAACATTTTTATTTAATTGTAACTAACATGCAATTATGTGTGCAAAAACATCTAATCTGCAGTCTTTAAAGTATGTTATTTCATAATATGTCATTAAAAAGTGTACTTTTTCATAAGGGAAGCTGAAAGGGGGAAAAGGAGCTTTTTGAATAGTTGTAAAAGTAGTAAAGTAGTAGATTTCTACATTCGGTTAGCATTGCTTTGTTGATGTTCCAATAATAATCTCCAATAATACTATTAAAACGAAGACCAGAGGAGAAAAGAGATACATAAAGAATGAATGGCATGTCCTGAGAGAGCCTCAACCACTCTGTGCCCTATGCTCATGAAAAGCCCTGCACTATTTTCATGATTATAATGGATGGTGAGCACTATGTTACAGTGGATTGAATTACACTTAAAGCGTGTGGGTGGGCGGCTGTAGCTGCATGTGCTCTGAGATTCTGACGGGTTACTCTAGGGTCCTCTTTCACCCAGTTTCATTTGGGGCTAGTTTCATGAGTGCCCCAGATTGTACTAGTAAACTCGGGCCCCCTGCCATCACATGGATCCTGTTTTGAGAAACATCCCTCAGATGCAGCTATGCACAAATCTCCGCCCACCTCTCAGTTGTCCAACCCGCCCTCATGTTCATTGGAGGAACTATGCAGATTGCCTCCCACCCACTGGCTCTGATTGGGAAGGGGGCGGAGCCACGAAAGGCCAGAGTGCCCACAGCCCGCCTCCTGTTCCACACACAATAACACTGCTTATGTTTTGCAAGAATTTTACATTGGCATTGCTTGAATGTCTTTTGTCTGCCTTCCCCTCTGAAGCCTCTCAGAAGAAGAAGAAAAGTGAAGAGGTGAACAGGCTTAAACTCCAGCACAGAGAGGACACAATGCCAGGCTTGTGATGTTTGAGGTAAGACACAACCCTAAAATATTGAATTTAGAGTAAATATTTAAACAAAAAACTCAGAAGCAATGTCAAAGAGTTTGAGCAAAACTAAGGGTAACTCTTTAAACTCTGAGTGCCTGCCTAGACATTTGCGTTTTTGTGCTATATTAGAATACTGCATAAAGTGTTTTAGTTTAATTTGGGTGTGTCATTTTGCTTCCATATCATACGTCATTTATTTTGCACAAACAAATTCTCAGGAAGTTCACTTTTTTTGGGTGTCTCAAATGAGATTCAAAGACTTTCCTCTGATGTAGTGATTGTTTCACTAAAACAATAGAGAGATGTCCTGGACTGCTTAGTTTGTGTGACAGGAGCCAATGAACAGGAGGTTTCAACGGTGACTTTAAGACTCTTTTTAAATGTCCCTCAGGCACCGAGTGCTGAACGTTTTCATGTGTTCGATTATGCAGTGAGTCAGAATTTACTTTGCTGCACACGTCTTCTCATGTAACTGGTGTGCGTGCACATATTGCTGTTGGCAGAGAGCCAAGATTGTCGGCATGGTCCAAATACTGAGGACATGGAAAAAATCCCACAGAGGAGGAGATGGAACAACACTCTAAGGATAAGAACGTGCAAGATAGATAGGTAGATTGATAGATAGACAGACAGACAGACAGACAGTAGTCATTCTGAAAAGTCCAGCAGCAGAGACTCTCTACCACACCCTCTGTCCATAAAGTGAAAGGGTGATGGGGGTCAGGAGCAGGAGAACCAATCTTTGGCTTCAGTCCTCCAGCCAGCTCCAAACAGAGGAGAAAGAATGAGGATCTGAGCCAAGGAAACCACACCACTTACAGGGCCAAACAGGAAGAGTGAAATGTCTTTCTATTGTGTGTGTTAAAATGTGAGTGAGTGAGAAAGTGTGTAGGACCAACAGTCTGTTTTATGTAAGTGAATCAGGCCTACTTGAGCTGTTAAATGTGCATGTCAAAACACAGCTAGCATAACATACGCTATTCAGAGATGAAAGAGAGAACAGGTTGTGTCATCTGACACATTTTAGTTATAGCACAAACAGGAGGATATGAAAAGACTCACTTGGAAAAGCCACACAGTCATTTAGAAGTTATGCATTGTGCAGCAGTGTTTGGTTGAAAGTAAGAAAAAAGCTTCCAGTTGTTGCAGACTAGTTTGAAACTCTCTGCAGGATAAAATGTTTGTTCCTCTCAAGTTTCCAGTTTGGCCTTTTTTTCCATCCTCCAAGCCTGACCTAAAACCTGAAATTGTCCGTTCTTTCAGAGAACGCAGTGTTTCGAATTTTGTTCTCACAGCGGTAGCAGTTTTTAAGTTGTCAAGAGTTTCAATCCAATTTGTGGTGTAAGAAAGAATGCAGTGGAGAGAAATACATTTAATGAGAGGAGGGATTTTTTTTCCTTAGTGCTACAAAAAAGAGAAAGGGAACAATAATCATTACTGTGAAATGAAGTGTGTCTTCCCTTACGAAAAAAAAAAAGTTTATTCAAGTGTGCTGTTAGTACACTTCTTTTAAACTAAAAATTGGAAACTATACTTTCAGTATACTTTTTATGTGCTTCTTAGAAATGTGCTTTATATACTTCTCATAAATATACTTTAAGTATTTAAGTATACTTGACTTATAGTCTAAGTATTTCTGAACTGTACTTGTGCTCTGAGAATCCATGTTTTCATTGTTTATATGGTAAGGGGCGCTATTGCACATCTTACAGAATTTCTAAAACACAAGTGAAGAAGAAACCTAAACAACAAATGTTTCCACATGTAATCTTAACACAGTCATCAGACATAACACAGCATCAAAACCATAGATATGTAAAACTGTGTAACGTTATGGAATAAAATGTAGACCCGTGAAGAGGTGATAATGACTGTCAAGCTTTGGGGTGTTGATCAACTCCATCTACGTTTTGATTATCATGAATAGTCTTTTTTTTTTTTTTTTTTAGCTTTTTGTTCAAAATGTTATTTATTTATTTATTATTTATTTATTAAACTTAACCACATTCAAGTGTTTGTTAGAAAAAAAAAAAAAAAAAAAAAGAATGCATGAAGTGAGAATGAAATGTTTTTGTTTACAAGCAGATACCCTGTTCTTTCCTTTGATGTTTGTTCAGATATTCATGGATTATATTATAATATAAAATATATACATATTAATACCTAAATAGGAACATACTAGTATTTTTAAAGAAAACGTACGAGTACACTTGCAGTATAAAACTACTAAAGTAATACTTTACTGAGACTATGCTTCAAAGTGTACTAAAAATGCTTAGAAAATTTAATTAGTAAACTATCAATATACCTATAAGTACACTTTTAGTATACTTGCAGTACAAACTGAAAACACAGATGTAAACTAGTTGTGTACTCAAGTATACTTTTATATACTAGAAAGTGGGCCAATTTAGTCCCAAGGAGTATTCAAATAGTACACTTGCAAGTATACTACTAGTACTGACTGATATTTGTATACTTACTACATAAGGTATACTTAAAAATATATTTGAACTTTACTTAAGTATACTTAATAAAATAAACTTGAAGTATACTTCTTTTTGGTAAGGTTTAACACAGACTACATAGTGAAAGTGACCAATGAAATCCTAAATCTACTACAATGTCTAAATTAAAACACTCTAATAAAGTTGTCTGCATGCTAGAAGCAATTCACAGCACTTATAATGATTTAGTATTTATATTACGGTTATAATAGTGGTGCAAATTAATTTTCAGCGTTAGGACAGAAATATACTCTACAAGTACTCAAGGGGTCGTAAACATCAAATTCTGTGACATTACATGTGTCAGGTAGCTACCCTTATGAAAAAGAACTTTATCCAAGTGTGCAATTAGTATACTTCTTTTAAACTAAAAAATAGGAAAATATACTTTCAGTCTACTTTTTATATACTTCTCAGAAATGTGCTTTATATACTTCTCATAAATATACTTAAAATGACATTTAAGTATACTTGACTTATATTTATATTAATTATATTTGAGCTATACTTGTGCTCCTAGAATCCATGTTTTCATTGTTATATGGTAGGGGGTGCTATTACAGATCTTCTGTACAGAATTTCCAAAATGCAAGTGAAGAAGAAACTGAAACAACAGATGCCTCTAACATGATCATCAGGCATCAAAACTGTAACGTTATGGAATAAAATGTCAATCCACGAAGAGGTAATAATGACTGTCAAGCTTTGGAGTGTTGATTGACTCCATCTACATTTTGATTATCATTCTGAATCCAATTCATAGTCTTTTTTCAGCTTTTTGTTCAAAATGTTGATTTCTTTCTTTCTTTCTTTTTTTTTTTTTTTTTTAATTTATGAAACTTACCCACATTCAGATGTTCATAAAAAAGAATCCATGAAGCGAAAATAAAATGTTTTTGTTTACAAGCAGATACCCTGTTCTTTCTTTTTATGTTCAGGTATTAATATAACAAAATGTACACAAGTGAATACCTAAATAGGGACACAGTAGTATACTTAAAGTATTATTTAAAGTTCACTTAAAAAAAAAAAACTTACAAGTTTACTTGCATACTTGTATAAAACTACTAAACTAGTAGTATATTGAGGCTATACTTCAAAGTGTGCTAAAAATGCTACAAGTATTTAATTAGTAAACTATCAGTATACCTGTAAGTTCACTTTTAGTGTAGTTGCAGTACAAATTAAAAACATAGATGTACACTAGTTGTGTACTCAAGTTTACTACAGTTATACTTAAAGTATACTTAAAATCATACTTTTATATACTAGAAAGTGGGTCCCAAAAAGTACTGAAATAGTACACTTACAAGTATACTACTAGTACACTGATATTTATATACTTACTACATAAAGTATACTTAAAATATACTTGAACTTTACTTAAGTATACTTAATAAAATAAACTTGAAGAATACTACTTTTTGGTTAGGGCGGTTCTAAACATGTCAACAGTTTAACTTACTTAAACTAAGCTAGCAATTTTCCAACTGTTGCTCCACCTAATTGTTGACCTGAAAGAGACAACTGACTGTAAAAGACAGTTTTAAAGTAAAGCAACCTCAGTGTCCCTTGACAAAAGTGAGACATCAAGCTCATGTAGCTAGAAACATTTGTGCTCACATACTTGCGTCGAGTACATTTCAGGCATTACTATGTCAGCATATGAGAGAAGTGACAACAGGGTCATGTCAGTCTATGTGTGCCTGTGAGTAAATATGCATTTACTTGTTTATTTTAGCACTGTTTAGGTGTACCTACATAACAGGGGTGTCCAATCCAGCAGAGTTTACCTCCAACACCCCTGCCTAGAAGCAATTTAGGTGTGTTTAATTAGGGCTAGAGCTGAACTTTGCTGGAAGGTGGATTAGACACCCCTGTGTCCAGTGGCTATTTATGGATCTTCAAGATACAGGAAACAAAAATGCGTTTTGGACAAGAATCCAGCATTTTCCTATCAGCATAAGACTATATCAACAGCGCATTTTTTGCCTGACATAGCCCATATACTTCAATTGTTATATCAGTTCTTTCAGATCAGCATAGCTTAGCATAGTCAGGTTCTGAGGTATGTCATAACCAAAAAATGTGTCTGTCTGGCTGATTTCTATTGATAGAGTAGGACAGTGGACCAGACAGGTATGCTGCAAAATTTGATAAGATGTTTTTTCCTACCAGTGTGAACGATGCCAAGGTGTGCATCTGTGGGTGTCTGTGTGTATGCGAGCCAGTGGATGTGTTTGGTCTCAGCTATTTGTGTGTTTACTGCATAGCTCACATTGTTTGGGCTGTGGCTGCTTCTGTGGTGCCTTGAAAGTGCTGTGTGGTCAAAGAGAGAGAGAGAAATGGGGAGGGATAGAGAGAAAGAGAAGAAAGAGTGTGGCTCTGTAAATCTGCAAAATACTCATGCACAATCTACTTTCATTTCAGCTTGTGTTCCCAGCATTTAGAAGTGCTTGATTCTGTTTCATTTAACACATCAGAGTAAAAGCAATGTCTTTTTGTCCTCAGGTGGTAGGAGACACAAACTAAAAACCACATGAAGTTGAAAACAGACTTACGCTAAGAACAATGGATACCCAAAAAGGTAAGAATCACATAGTTTTGTTTAAAAACACATGGTACTGCAGTTCCAGTGGTGCATTGCCACTTCTGCAACTCACCTTTGTGTTTCTGTTTTAGAGAACGGCATCTATCCAAAAGAGAATGGGAGTCAAAGAAGACCACCCCCCTATTCTGTAGAGACGCCCTATGGATTCCATTTGGACCTGGACTTTCTCAAATATGTCGATGACATTGAGAAGGGCAACACTATTAGGAGGGTGCCAATGCAGAGAAGGCAAAGAGGACGAAATAATGGCTTCCTGTCACGCAACTTAAGCCTTCCGGGTTATGGATGCAGAGCTACAGAGTGGAACTCAGTCAGCACTTTATGGCCCAAAACTAAACTAGGAGACTCTCAGCAACATTTCGAGTTTCGATCTAGTGACAGTGTGTCTGCTGGCTATGCCAGGAGGGGAGAACCCATTTACAAGTCCTTCACATCTGCAGAGATGGAGGCTTTTGATGAGCAGCCCTTGGGATGTTATGTCAGGCCAAATCTCTTGAGAGCCTCCAGTTTACCCTTGACCGTTTTACTGAGAAAACGCTCGGAGTCAACTGAGGATCCAACCAGCCCCAGCAGCCCCAAGGAATATCTAATGCAGGAAAACGGCTCCTCTGAAGATGTATTCCATACCTCCAACAGCAGGATAGGTAAAGCAAACGGGACCCTCCAGCGGCTCACTGCAGCTCTGGAACGAGTTGGGGAATTGGAAGAAGAGATCAGAGTCATTCCTGAGCTCAAGGCGCAGATATGTATTTTGCAAGAGGAGCGAGAGAGACTTTCACTCCAGATACATTCCCAAAACAAAACCACCAGGCCACTGGATGTTCCTGCTGCTCTTCTACACATAAATAACTTGGACACTCCTTCATCTGTCAGAGAAAATCAAGATAAAGCAAGTGATGATTGGATGAATCGAGAATATGAACGTCTAGAGGAAAATGTCAAGGCTTCTTCTGATCAAGTTGATGCGGCTGCAATGATTTCAAATTCTGAAAGACGTAAGATGTTCTTGCGAGAACGAGATCTCTCGGATAATGGAGACAAAGCTAAGTCTCTCACTGAAACTCTCCAGAGGAAAGTTGTTTTGCTGGAACAGAAGCTTCATGAACTGGAGGTAGAGCTGGACAAGACAAAAGCTTTGCTGAAGCAGCAAGTAGAGGAGAGTCATCAAAAGGAGGAGAAGATCAAGCAGCTTGAAATGAGGCACACACTGGCCAAGGTGATTTCACCTGAGAGCTCCTTAGAAAGTACACAAAGTCTCAAACCTGTGGTAGAACTGCAGGAAACACTAATAAGTGGGCAAGAGATACCAACAGAGTTGGGAACTGCCCCTCAAGTTCTGGATCAACCTCCAGTTTCACATGCAGACATGGAGCACCATGTGAAAATATTGGAAGAGCTCCTTCAGGAGCAGTGGGAGTGCCTTTGCAAAGATGACTCATCAGGGAAACTGTCTTCAGATCACTTGCCTCCACGTGTTTGCACTATTCAAGAGCAGTTAACAACCTTAGTCACCCTTCTTGCCCTCTATGTGTTTCCTACTGGTGATGCCCCACAGCCAGGTATGACTCTGCGCTCAACTGCACCTTTGGGGTACCCTCAAAGGCACGGGTGTCCAAACTCAGTCCTGGAGGTCCACTGTCCAGCAGAGTTTAGGTCCAACACTAATTAAACACATCTGAATCCGCAAATCAAGCTCTTACTAGGCATGTGTGTTGAGGCAAGTTGGATCTAAACTCTGCAGGACACCGGCCCTCCAGGACCTAGTTTGGACACCCCTGCTCAAAAGATACTAATATGCACCTATTAGAATTAGGTCAGGAGTCTCCAACCCTGCTCCTGCAGAGTTACCTTTCTGCAGATTTCAGCTCCAACCCCAATTAGGGCTACTCGATATTTACAGACAGTTGTATTAGAGCAGGCTTGGAACTGAAGTTTGCAGACTGGTATCTCTCCAGGAGCAGGGTTGGAGCTCCTTTCTTTAGGGGTTGTTAAGCTAAAATGTTTTTTGAGAGTACTGTCCAATCTATTTTACAAGTGCTACTTGTTTTACTGACAGTGTATAATGATAATGTGCATGATGGTCTTTTGTGGCTTTTCCATGAATTGCAAGACTATAAAATGATGTAAATTCTTCCTGATGTAGGAGAGAATTCCAAGACAGAAAATTTGAGGACAATCAGCATAAGAGACAGGTAAACATATCACCACTATGGGCAATTTTTTTAAAAGAGCACTAATGGTCTTGGAATAGAACAGGGGAAGGTAACTCTGGTCCTAGAGAGACACTGTCCTGCATTGTTTAGCTCCAATCCTGAAAAAACCTTACCTGCCTATAGCTTTAGTAATCCTGAAAACAAAGTTTAGCTTCTTCAGATGTTTTGATTAGGGTTGGAGCTAAACTCTGCACTACAGCAGCTCTCTAAGACCGAACTTGCCTACCCCGGAATAGAAAGTATTTTTGTACAGGCATACACAGTGATATCAGACTAATCCACTAAAACAGTGACTTCAGAATACTAATGCTTTTGACCTTCAACATTCTGAAGTGGGAGCATGGAGGCAGAGGAAATAAATACAATCAAACCACAAGAGGATGCAGAAGTGGATGTTGGCCTTGAGAAGAACACGACTAAAGAAGAAGGCCTATGGACCACTACAGAAGAACTATGGACCACATGGACAACAGATTCCAGTGTACAAACATGCACAAGCAAAAATGCAGAATTCGATCCAAAAGAAGATGCCATAGATGTAGAGACCACAAAACAAGATAATCTGAATAAGCAAACAAGTCAGGCAAGAGCTCTAGAAGATCAGATAGAGGAAGAGAGGAAGGACTGCATTTCTTTGAGCATGGGCTCAGATCAGCAAACCTCGGCAATGAAGGAAAACAGGTGAGATTAATTCATCTTCAGGTGATACAGCAATATAAGATGCTTTCATCTAAATTCCCTTTTTTTTCCAGGGAGCCTATTGATAAAGATTTCATGGAAGCATGTTATTTCCTGAGAGACCACATGGATAAAGTGTCAGAACCTGATGATGAAATGGTAATATTCTACTTGTTTTATATGTACATTTTTCCAGCTTGCCTATTTTAGGCAGTGGCATATGCTAGTTTGAAGCTAGCCAAATAGTTGCTGATCCACTTCTTGTGGAGAGTAAGACATGAACCATTACCACTGAAACCTTGAGCAAGACACACTGGGCCAGATTTTCTAAACAGGGCAAATTAGTTTGACACCGGAATCCCATAAAAGTGCCAATAGGAGTGAAAAGTTCTGTGGATGACGAGCAAATTAAAGAACATAGACATAGACGTAGCCAGATCATTTCCATAATGATCAATGCAAGCTACCAAAAGCAATGCAAATTAGAAACTATCGCAGCCATTTCAAGCACAGAATGAGATAGGACATGCTTTTTTGGGCGTTAAATCATCAATAACTTTTTTGTGTCATTAGTGACAGCATGTTTTTAATGCCAAAAGAGGGTTTGCGCTGGTGCAAAAGCTTTGAGAAAATCTGGCCCTTAATCTCAGGGACCTCCAGGGAGATTGTCCTTGTAATAAGTGTACTGTTAGTTGCTGTACTTTGGAGACAAGCACCTGTTAAATGACTATTGACTTCTTCTGCCAAGTTTGACTCTGCCAGATAATGAGTTACCGCAGTACAGAGGAAAAGGATTCTGTTGTTTCTGTTGTCTTGTTGAGTGGTAACTCCACTGTTGGTCTTCTTCTTTGCTGATTTGCAGAGCCAGGCTCTCACTGTGGTATTCCAGCAGTGGTTTCACGTCTCTGCTGAGGAGGGCGCAAGTGCCGACACTGTTGCTTCATATCTCAGTGAGGTTAACTCACAAACACCTACAGTCCTTCAGTTCCTGGTCAACATGGCGGATGATAATGGGAACACTGCCTTGCATTATAGTGTGTCTCATTGTAACTTCAGCATCGTTAAGCTCCTTTTAGACACAGGTCAGTGATAATATAGTCATTTTTTGTTTCATTTTCTTATATTTTAAATTTCACGGAAAAAAATATTTTAAAATAGGCTTGCATTATGGTGCGGGAAATTACATTATAGAATTTGATTTCTTTGAGGCTAATGAAAGCAAAACACATACTTGCATGGGAAGAATCACATTCGCTGTTCTTTCTGTGATTGCAATCTATAATTATTCCAAAAACCTAGCTAAAGTAGCTGCCTACCCAAACAGTATATTATTCATTCACTTAGATTAGTACTGGCAAGTATAAATAGAGAGGTGGAGAAATTAGTTATAAAACCCAGAAACAAGTTCCATCATCTTGAAGAGAATGAATTTTTGGTTAAATACCTGAAATAAGGTCTGTGGTTAATTCAGACCCATTTTTTCCCATGTTTTATTTCATGAAATAACATACTTCAGTAATAGACCCATTTTTTTAAAAAAAGTTGGTTGCTTAACAAGTGGCTAAATGCAGCTATAGAAGTATTCAAACTTTTCAACTCATCTTGGACAATGGATTATAGAGTGTTTTCACAATGTGTCATCAATATTGGCAGCACTGAATGTAAACAATACCACTGAACCAAACAAAACTACCAAATTTTCCTGATTATTGCTGCTGAAAATGGTCCATTATTGTCATGTTTTGGGCTGTTCTAATCAGTCGAACCGGGAAAAACATTTGGAGTACTATAGACTGCCAAAAGTTATAACAAATCAAGGAGAAGAGTGCAAAAAACTGTCTGAGGAACAAAAGGCGTTTGTGGTTGGCCAAACTGAACCAGGATTTCCAGGGCAAGAATCTTGATAACATTCATGTTTGTTCTTATCATTTCCATTCAGGTAGGTGAAATATTAAGCTAATATCTTAATTAATACTGCTTGTATGTATCTTCACCACCTATTAACTTCAGTTTGTCAAAATATTGTGCCCTTTCCTGCTTCCTAAGTCCTTCTCTATATGATTTAGTAGCTTCCACAGAGCATAAATTAGCAGAACAACGTATTCAGTAGTACATTAACTGTGCAATCAATGCTGTAATTCGTAAATTTTTGGATGAATAAATCAAATGGATCTGCCACTTAATTTGAATCACGATATGGACTAATGTCTGTGAATATTAAAACGCAAAAAGACAGTTTAGATATGAATCCTGCATGTTCCGCTTCGCTCTGTATGTATGAATGGCGGAAACACAGTTTTGTTTACTACACAAATACTGAAGCACAAGTGAGGCTTGCGGTAATTTTCGGCCTCTGCGTCTCATTATATGACGACATGAACACATGAACTTCATCTCCAGAGCTGCTGTGAGAGTCATTTCATGTGAATTTCACCGTTTAATTTGAGAAAACTAGCATCATATCATACTGTATACACACAGAAACTTCAGGGCAACCTGTCAAAATAAAAGTATGGTTTAACGTGTAACAGAAATATATCACACTTGTATTACTTTTGTACAGTATAATATACGTCTTTATATATTTCTGTTTCTGGCCAATTTAAATAAAACAATTAAAATGATAAAAATAAATATTACAACCAGATTAACCACTTAAATGTAGAAAAAAAATTATACAATTATTATTAAAAAAAATTTAACTGAATGTTCACACAAATTTTCTTCCATGTATTAATTTTAACAGTAAACCTCTGTTTGCCAAAAATAAAAGGATTTCATTTTCATTTGATTAAAAATAAATAAATGTTTAATACCTTCATTTGGTTATGAGAAAAATTAAAACAAACAAACAAAAAAAAAAAAATAAAGAAAATAAAATAAAGAAAAAAAGAGAGAAAGAAAAAGATTGTAGGGCCCTATTGCTCAAAATGTTGAAATTGAGAGTTTTGAACTCTTTTTTTTCACTGAAATAAATGTTGTGTTATTATACAGAGAGTAAAAAAAGTACCATTGGGTACCAGCACCTCTGCCCCATCCATCAATCAACCCCCCTCCCCAAAGCTGTGAACCTATGGGAAACACTGGCTATAGAAGTACTCAAACTTTCCAGCTCAACTTGGACGATGGATTGTTTGTGTGTGCTAAGTCTTTTATGCTTTGCATATAGCATGGTTAGCTTAGCAACATGCTAACATCAAACTCCTAATAAATCAATCATCAGTTGTGTCTCTTTTGTGCTTCTGGAGTACTGCTATATTTTTAGTGTGGTGCACATGTTGCTGCCTATGTAGAGCGTTCCAAATCTGGAGTTCCATTTCATTTTGGATGCTGCCTTAGAAGGTGGTAGACGGGATGGCAGCTCACTAGGGCTTGAAACTATTTTGTCCAGCTTTCTTTTACTATTCACCTTGAGGTTGCCCTGCTTCCAGCTTAAATTTTTAGCATTCATTACATTTTCAGTGATTCAAATAGAAAAACAGTTCAAATTAAATTTTCATTACAGTACAAAAAGTGCCAGTATTTTCATATTTACATATTTACCTCTTAAACTTAGGTGTATGTGAAGTGGACCTGAGAAACAATTCTGGCTACACCGCTACCATGCTGGCCTCCTTGACAGCTGTAGAATCACCAGGAGACATGAAAGTGGTCCAGCAGCTGATGGAGCTTGGTGACGTCAACGCCTGTGTTGGCCAGGTGATGGGTGGCATCAGCCAGTTGGCACAGTGTACACTTTCTATCAAAATGATTTGTTTGAAATGGACTGCTTATTTGCATAAGATTTGGCATTCTCTGTAATGTTTCAGAAGATAAATGTGTTTGCTTTTGTTGTAAACAAATGTGCCTTTAGGTGGGACAAACAGCTCTTCACTTGGCAGTAAGACATGGACGTGTCCCAATGGTGCGTCTCCTGCTAGAACAGGGAGCGGATCCTAATGCCCAGGATCACGCAGGAACCACTCCACTGATCAGCGCCTGTGATCGGGGACACGTCAACATCGTGCGAATTTTGTTAGAGGAAGCAAACTGCGATGTCAACTTAAAAGACAAGGTAATTTCTTATGCGTGTTTGTCCAAACTTAAAGAGAAAACCAAAACACCTAAGATGTTCATCCAACAGTAAAAATAATAATTTTACAGCTCCAATAACACGTTTGTACAGAAGATTTCTGGAGGATTAAAAAAAATGATTCTGTATCCACAAGTTTCCTACGCCCTTATGAGGCCTTGTGTCAAAAGTGGGAGCGACTTTCCTCTGACTGTTTCGGGAAAAGATTCAAAGTTTCGAGAGTGTCAAAAACAGCGCGATCTGGTGGTTAGTAAAAAATAAAGCAGCCAAAAGCCTGTGAAGCTCCGTCGGAAGAAGCATTCACCACAATTTCCATAAATTGATCCATGTTATATGCACAAATAAAAGCCTAACCGTGTGTGTGTGTGTGTTTGTTGAATTTCTGACTCTGATAAATTAGTTTACCCATTAAACAGTGCCATTAAATGCCAGTACGAATATCAATATGATGTAATAGAAGAATAATGCACACATATATTAATTGCATATGGCATATATTTAATTTTCCTGAAATAATTTGTATTCTTCATATTACTTATATGACTGGGTATTTAAAAATTTAATTATTAAATAGGTCCCAATGAAAACGTACTCGCAAAGTAAGATCTGGGGGTCGAACATTAGGACACGCAAAGTGAATCGCACACATGACTGGACAGAAAGTGAGGCTTCACTTCGTGAGGGATTTCTTCGTTAATCGAGGCTTCATCTGGCATGCCCTTTAACACAAGCTCTGATGTCTCGGTTCAGTTGTCATTTCACTAGCCAACAGTCATTCAAGATTTAGCGATCCAAACTTGCTAATGATGTGGGAACACAAATTCGAAAAGCATATGTTATATTGACATCTCTCATAAAGGTGTGCATCTTTACAAAGTAAACAATGGTCTAAAAAACACTTAGCCTCTTCGCTAATTAGCACACAAAATCTTTTTTACACTAGCGCCCCCAGGAAACTTGTGGATAGGAAACAACCAGAAATAATATATAAGTTGAATCCATTTGTCTATCTTTAATATGTTTGTTGGAAAAAACAATGAAACTTTATGGGAGGAAGACAGCAGCTCTGCAGAGTAAGTTTGGGTTGGGTAAGCTTGGGTTAAAGGGCAACAGCGAGCTGTTTCTGCTAGACAGTTGACCTGTAAAAAAGTGCCACCTGCTGGACACAGTCCCCTCTGATTTCTGGAAATGGTCAGTTCATGTTAACATGATGTCAGTCTTCATACAAGCAGTCTCTTCGTACAAACAACAACAGAAACTGACAGCCACCGGTGTACAAATAATGCTTACGAAGTGTTGGTCTAATCACTTTGTGTGTCAGAGAAATCCTTGCTTGGCAGCTGAAATAATCCCACACAGAGGTGGCTTCGTCGGCTCTATATGAGAGAACGAGAAAGAAAAAGCCAGCGAGAGAATGTGGAGGCATGTAAGACAAAATGAAAGCTGTCAAGTCTGCTCCCCCACAGCTGAAACTAGAGCGTTAGTCAGGTCACATCTGCGTCACATTACAACTGACGAGCTGCTCTGAGAACTAATAAATCCTCTGAAACACAGAGCAGGTGCTGTAAAGACTTCCTGCAATCTTTCAGACAGAAGCATCCTGTTTAATGTCCACCTGTTCAATTCACACATATGACATTCAGGGAATGATGAATAATAACTAGTGATGGTAGTATTTTTGGTGTGTGTGTGTGTGTGTGCATGTATACATATATACATTACCATTCAAAAACCTGGGATCAGTACAATGTTTTAATATTTTGAAAGAAGACTCTTATGCTCATCAAGGCTGCATTTATTTGATCAAAAATACTGGGAAAAAAACAGTAATGTTATTTAAATTTTAAATAACTGTTTTCTGTTTTAATATATTATAAAATGCAATTTATTCCTGTGATGAAAGTTACATTTTCAGCATCATTACTCCAGTCTTCAGTGTCCTTCAGAATGATCCTTTAGAAATCATTTTAATATGTTATCAACATTAGTATCAATGCTTATTTATTTATTTCTTTTTGGATACATAGTGATACTTATTTTCAGGAACAAAAATTTTGTAAAATTATAAATGTATTGTTATATTATAAAATACTGTGTTGCATTGGTCACACATTATTTAGGGTCCAGTTCTCACTATTAACTACAACTTTTGCCTCAATAAACTCCTATTTGTTGCTTATTAATAGTTAGTAAGGTAGTTGTTAAGTTTAGATACTGGGTAGGATTAAGGATATGGTAATGTAGAATATGTGCTTTATAAGTATTAATAAACAGCAAATATGCTAGTAATATGCATGCTAATAAGCAACTAGTTAATAGTAAGAATTGGTCACTATACTAAAGTGTTACCGTTGCATTTTTAAGGTCATCACAATAGGTTTTCAAACTAAAAAAAAACAGATAAATAGCTTTTCTAAATGTTTTACTCCTTTTTTACTTTTAAAAACAGTTGTGCTAATATTTTTAAGGAAATTATGATTCATAGAAAGTGCAAAAGAAGAGCATCCACTTAAAACAGATTTTTTTTGTAACAATATAAAACAATTTTCTGTCACTTTTAATCAATTTAATGCATCCTTTCTAAATAAAAGTTAACATTAAAAAAAATAAAAAAGAAAACTTACTTTTACTTACGCTTGTTCACAATTTTTGAACAGTAATGTGTATATATTACAATTTCTTGATTGTTTTGGGTTTGTTTTTTGTGCACACACACATAGGCCCACACAGTTTATACAACGTAGTGTATATATATCAGTATATAGTGTGCATTTACATTGAATAAGATATTTCAGTGTAAAATCACAAAATCTGATCTAAGTGTTCACACTTTGCTAGTCACCTTGCAAAATATCAGCCTATTCGATTTACTTTCAGAAATGAAAGTGACCCACATAAGAATGAAAAATGTCAGATTTAGTGTCATAGGAAAAAAAGAAAAGAAATCTGAGTTGAGCCACATTGAACAATGATGTGAATGTAGTTCCTAACTAGCCTTGTAGCACTATGATAAAGACAGACTATATCCACATGCTGTTTAGATCTCTGTAGATGCCATATTTTGTATCATACTCACGCATCTCTGTTTTGTCTCTAGGGTGGCCGCAGTGCGTTATCTCTGGCAACACAGGCCTCTCATACAGAGATAGCAGACCTTCTGAAAGATCGCACAGAAACCAAGAGCTCAGACAAATGCAAGGTATCTTAGAGCGGCAACTGGACATTTCAGTCACTTATACTTCAATAATCATTCATGTACAGTTACTGCAAAAAAAGATCAGCAATAAAATGTCAATATTATTAAGTCAAGAAGACAATAGTTTGCTAATGTAAAGCTTGTCAATGTAAATATAACTGTCGCAAAACTGACAATAACAGTTAAATGAGCATCTTCCCTAAATCCCACTCAGATCAGAAAAGATGTTTTGTAACCAACCCAATTTCATTCTTATGTCAATAAATTAAACTATTCTATAAAACTAGTCCAAATAAATCCTTTGAGTGGTTGACTGTGTATTTTAATATGAACACAATCTGCATATCCACTGAATGCCACACAAATCTTCTGACATCTTCAAAGCAGCTGACGATCCTGAAGAGAATCCTTTACCACGGACGTCTAAATAAACATAAAGTCACTCTGGAAAAGGTAAACATACTAGTGGGCAAAAGCTATTAATATAAAGTGTTATAAACAACCAAGGGCAAAGTTGTAGCCTGATGTATATTTTGTGCGACAGTGGCATTATTAAAAACCAAATATTTGTTACTGTAGCTGAGATGATTCCTGAGGCGATCCAGACAGTGTAATATAGGAATAAAGTAACATAATGATGTTGCTGCCAGAGTTTTAAAGCAGTCTTCAGCCTGAAATGGGTCAAATATTGACCAGAATATGTGATCTGCATTAAACAGGACCTATTATGCCCGTTTTTACAGAATGTAATATAAGTCTCAGTTGTCCCCAGAATGTGTCTGTGAAGCTTCAGCTCAAAATAGCTCAAACCCTGTAGATCATTTTTTATACCATGCTAAAAATTATCATTTTTAAGTGGAAGCAAAACTTTGTTTTTGTGCATGCATCTTTAAATGCAAATTAGCTGCTATTCCCCGCCCCCTTTCTAGCGTTCTAGAAGAGGGCTGTGAATTTACATCTTGTGCAGTGTTGCCATGTCCGCTGTTTTCCTGTGGCATTGGGCTACTTTATCGCTGTTGCCACGATTTGTTTTTCATGTCCGCGGGTTGAAGCAACCCCAAAAACGTGATATTTATCCCCTGGTAATATTCGCATTCCCCACCAAAAAAAATGTGTACTTTACCCCAAAAAATGCGATTTTTAACAGGGGATCCCCTTCAAAATGGGATTGGGCTAATTTTGACCTAGTTTTGAATAGCAATGGTGGATTTTGTTCTGAAAACCTGGCAACCCTGATCTAGTGCCTCAGATATGCCAAAGTCCCTTTAAGGCAAGTCATTTCACTTGGCGGCCATCTTTGAATGCAAGTGCAGCTCCTACCTATTTGAATGGGGAA
Organism: Cirrhinus mrigala; assembly: GCA_036247105.1. Taxonomy (NCBI): domain Eukaryota; kingdom Metazoa; phylum Chordata; class Actinopteri; order Cypriniformes; family Cyprinidae; genus Cirrhinus; species Cirrhinus mrigala. Next base: position 10,590,304 of record CM070008.1, read on the forward strand.
ACATCAAAACACCAAGCTTACGATTAAATTTCATATTTTAAAAAATCACTAATGAAATCTGACAACAAACTGCCTCATTTGGAGGCAGGAGCTAAGCTAATAAGGCAGAGATTGTTACCAGTCATTGGCGGGGCATGTGCTGATGTGGCATCACATTGAAGTACATTCCTGAATGACTCGTTGGAAAAATAACAAATGGAGTGGATGGATTTTTACCACAATAGAGTGGATATGCACATACAATCTGGACACATAATTATATCTTCAAAAACAATGTAAAAGTGAATTTTGCATAATAGATCCACTTTAAATCATTAGTGTTATGTATGAAAAAACACTAAAAATAATATGTTTAATGAAACACAAATGGCAGCAGATTTTTAATTCATTTTTATATCAATCTATAGAGAGACATATAAAGAGAAACATTTGAAATACAATGAGACCATTATGCCACAATAAAGTTTATGCAGTGAAAGATCAGACAGAATGAAATAAATGTTGGTAAAAATCACAAAACAAGGCACGAACAAAGAAAAAGAAAGTTTTGTATTTGCAAAATATAGTGCAATAACAATGTAATTTAAACTACTCAAAATATTCTATATTAAAGCCTTAAAATGTAAAAATAAAGATTGAAATAAATTCAGAAAGTAAAAAAATACCAACAGCAAAAATGAATAATACCAACAGCACAGTAACACTTTGGCAGAATATATTATTTTACCATCAGAAAACAATGATAATATATTCCAAATAAATTAATTCATAGGCAATACTGTTATCTAAAATCTTATATACATTTTTACAAAGATGTATCAAAAGTATTTGTATGAAAACATATTTACACTTCGCATTCCATCATCACATCACTCACAGATTTAACTTTCACACCACAAATACATGCATTCTGTTAAATGCACATTAACATTCACGCACACTCGCGCACACACAGGATATTTAATGCTCCTCTCTTATGAGGGAGCCTAGAGCGATGCTCTTTAATATTAATGAGGTAACATCTGATCGCAGAATCTGTGAATGAACAGCTGGTCCTCCTGACCACCCTAATGAGAAAAAAACTGTCCTTTTGTCTGGCAATTTATTCAAAGGACAGGACACCCAAGACACTCTCATAATATGAAGTATAAGGGGAAAAAAGCCTCAGCGAATGAATCTCACAACACCTTTCAAGAACATGTTCAGGTCATCCCAAAATTCACCCCAAAATCAAAAGAAAGAAATAACAAAATATATTTTGCATGAAGAAAACAAAGCCTACTTTTAGGACCATTAAGATGCATTTGGCCCTGGTAATTCTCAGTCTCACAATTATCTTCTTATTTTCTTACTATGGAAGCAATGTCATTTTTTAATTTAGTAATATTTAAAATGTAATTATTTAAATGTATTAAAAATTACATTTAATGTTTATACATCATTTATACATCATTAAAAAACAATTAACAAACAACAAAATATATTAAATGCAATACTGAATATTGAATATGTACATTTTTTGATCAAACAAAATGCAGCCTTGGTGAAGAAACTTCTTTCAAAAGATTAAAAAAGCTTTTGAACAGCAGTGTGTATATATACAGTATATATTTAACCATTTCAAAAGGCGTAGCTGTGTGCAAAATATGTCTTTCTTGTCATTTTGGGGTGAAATGTGACTTTTGGCATTTTAGGTGACCTGGACAACAGCATTTGCTGACAATGCAGCCCTGTCTGTTTCTTCTTTCAAAGCCACTCTTTATGCATCACATCTTAGATCGACCTACATAATGTCAGTGCATGCAAAATGCATTTTACGTTTTCATCATACACATTATTACCTATTCCAATCATCATTGCTAACTGAAACCATTCACCGCTCATGCTCTCAACACCATCTCCCTGAGACAAAATGAAACATTCCCACAGCACATGACAGAATGCAGAGGTACCCCGTGTTAAAAACAACTGCACGAATAAATGTCCAGCATTTGGAATGTATGGCCTTTCAGAGCGTCTTTAAAGGTCGTACCGTCTATTACAGCAAGGCATGAGCTCTAAATCTGCTGAGCAGGCTGTCTGCACATATGCCAGTCCGAGACACTTTTTTCCCAATGTTAACGTGATTCTAATGTGTTTAGACGTTAACATAGTGCTTATGTAACCTTTAGCTCAGAGCCTGTAGCTATGCTAGACCCTTGGGGCGACTATCAGCTTATGTTCTCCCCGTTTCTCCGCTCAGGAGATAAACAACAGCATGAAAGTGAATGTACTGTAAGTGGGAGCCACAGCAAACCCGTTCAGCATGCAACGACTCCAATAACAAACAGACGTGTGAAACTGTGACATTTCATAAATTACCAATGGTTTACGCCTAGCGTGTGTGAACCACAAGAGACCCCACTGTGTAAAGCACTCGCGCTGACCCTCGTAACATCTATTCCGACTCGGTGCGATTACGCTAGGGTTTGCTCCACTAACCAGGGTACTCTGCCAATTTCAGTGTCTTGCCAAGTTGTAGCTGCAGTGCGGTGGAGCCCCACAGAGACATGGATGCAGCCTTACAATACAGTCGTGTAAATTCAAGGACAATGGCTTTTAATTTGCATGCGGGTGATGAATATAGAATGTCTCCCTATGGAGTAAACACACCTATAAAACATGGATAACACTGATGAAATGGACAAAAAATATCACATTTGTGAATGTTTTGTATTGAAATCTTTCTTTGATGGGTAGGTTCTAAGATGAAAACCTATAATGCCTATAATGAACATCCTAGTATTAATTATTGTTAAAATTAACATGAAACAACATTTGCAGCCCATTTTACTTTTATAATGGCATATTTCTTGATGCAATTTGAATATTTAATGAGGAAAAAAGGTGGGGCTTGATTTTATGCATTGGAAATTGAATGGATGAATGTTGATGTCAGCCAAGAAAGAAAAAAAAAACAAAAAAAAAAACAAAAAACAAAAATGGTTTCAGAAGTTCAGAAGGTTTCAGAGTTTTCCTAACTCATCTTGTGTTGTTTTGTCTATAATGAGGAACTGGTCAAAGATTATTAAAGTAAAACAATTATACTGTATAATATGTGATACAGGTAAAGAGTTTTAGAAATATGGCTCATTTTTTAAACATTTTTTGAACTGTTTATACATTTTGTCATTTTTAAACAATTCTAAAACTAGAAGTCATGAAACCATTTAAAATTGCTTGTTTGCTCTCGAGCCATCAAAGATCTACATTCAGCAATGTTAAGGTCCTTGCACACAGAGTCTGAAATTTGTATGCGTTTTTTCATATTTGTCAAAATTTGTCATGCACAGAACATCACAGTGGCTCTAAATTGTCAAAACACCTTGCAAAATGCTTGCTACAGATGTTAAAAATGCAGAAAATTTAACCTGATCGGAATTTTTTAATGACACGCGAAAGTTTCGGAGGCAGTGTGTAAACGTGATTGACATAATGTGAGGTTGTATTTATTTTTTAACATGTAAAAATGTTGGACTTTCTGTGCAAGGACCTTTACTTTTGTAATTGAGTCTATTTTTTTGTTAAGCCTATTGAAAATTACTTTATGTTGTAATATATTTAACTTTAAATTGTAATTAATTGGTTAATTTTGGAAACACACCTGATGACTAAAACAAACAAAGCTATGTTAGTAACTTTAGTAAGGATCAGAAATTGTTTCTCTCTCTGCAGCTTTAGCTAAAGTGCTGGACATATCTAGTCCAACAGACTAGCTTCAATATTTAAGTAGCAAATTTAGCCAGTTACAGTGCTAGGTTTCTCTAGGATTATAAGATAAATATATATAATACAGGTCTGAAAAGGCTAGCCCTGGTGGTTCCAACCAGCAGTAAAATGATGCTTAAAATGGAACAAATGAATATGGGTCTGAAATGTCTAAACCTTTTGTTTAGTAATCAATCCAGCATTTGCACTCCAGCATACTTCAAAACCTGGGCATGTTAAGAATGATTCAGCTCGCTAAATGCCATTCGGTTCCTGCATAGCTTGGCAGCCACATGTCAGTCCTGCTCCCTGCAGTCACAGTATTTCTAAAGTCGCCTCCCTTTCACTTAGTACTAGAGATGGTGGGCTGCTCTGTGTACCAGTGTGTGGCAGGGTCTGGTAAACCGGTACCCAGAGGCAGAGCGATAAATGGCGGGCATGTCCCCGTACCGACTGGCGTCATGCCGACCACGGGACCAGGGTAAGGGTGGTGATGGCCAGTGAGTCCGTCAGTCCGACCGATGTGAATCTCGTCCTCCTCCGTCTCTCCTGTGGTTTTGCGGTAGACGGGATTGTCGAAGTTCATGCTTTTGGTGCTGTTCCTCCTCCAGTTGCGGTAAACGAGGTAAACACCGGCACACACCACTCCGAAGACCACTGTGGCAACAATAGGAACTGCATGTGTTTAACATACAGCCGTGAGGGACATGTTAACACACGCTTGACTGGCGGTGGAATGACTGACAAGATAGCCAGTGTGACAAACAAACACAGATAGATAGATAGATAGATAGATAGATAGACATAGATAGATAGACATAGTAGACAGACGAACAGATAGATAGATAGATAGATAGACAGATAGATAGTAGACAGACGAACAGATAGATACTGGAGATACATAGCTAGATAGATAGATAGTAGACAGATGAATAGATAGATACTATAGATAGACAGATAGATAGACAGATAGATAGTAGACAGACGAACAGATAGATACTGGAGATACATAGCTAGATAGATAGATAGTAGACAGACAAATAGATACTATAGACAGATAGATAGATAGATAGACAGACAGATAGATAGATAGACAGACAGATAGATAGTAGACAGACGAACAGATAGACACTATAGATAGACAGACAGACAGATAGATAGTAGACAGACGAACAGATAGATACTGGAGATACATAGCTAGATAGATAGTAGACAGACAAATAGATAGATACTATGAACAGATAGATAGATAGATAGACAGACAGACAGATAGATAGATAGATAGACAGAGAGATAGATAGTAGACAGACGAACAGATAGATACTGGAGATACATAGCTAGATAGATAGATAGTAGACAGACAAATAGATAGATACTATAGACAGATAGATAGATAGATAGACAGATAGATAGTAGACAGACGAACAGATAGACACTATAGATAGATAGACAGACAGATAGATAGTAGACAGACGAACAGATAGATACTATAGATAGATAGATAGACAGACAGTAGACAGACGAACAGATAGATAGATAGATAGACATAGATAGTAGACAGACGAACAAATAGATAGATAGATAGACATAGATAGTAGACAGACGAACAGATAGACACTATAGATAGATAGACAGACAGATAGATAGATAGATAGTAGACAGACGAACAGATAGATAGATAGATAGACAGATAGATAGTAGACAGACGAACAGATAGACACTATAGATAGATAGTAGACAGACGAACAGATAGATAGATAGATAGATAGTAGACACAGATAGATAGATAGATAGACAGACAGATAGATAGATAGATAGATAGATAGAGAATGGAATGGGGAGGCAAACAAGTGTTGAATTAAAGAAAGAGTTAACACAAAAATAACAATTCTGTCATTACCCCCTTTCACACACACAGTCTTTATGTGTGAACAGGACTTTTTCCAAAAATACTAGTAAATTTGTTCTGGCAATTTACTGGTATGAGAAGTTGTAACATTACCAATAAATCACCGGTAATGTGCTCTGTGGGAACGCAGAACGAGATTACCGGTATGAGCAAGTAGAACACGCTGATGAATCAAGTCTGCTTTGGTCCAAATTGTTTTTTTTTTCATTAGGTTTTCTGTGTAAATATGCCCTATGATGGACATTTTTGACCAATGCACCTCGTCTTGTTGAAGCATTTTCAACATGTCGCACTCAAGATCCAACCTTCTTTTTGATTCATCAGTGCTGCGGCTCTGCAATTGGATACTAGTATGTGCATCTCGTGTTTATAAGATACTGTTTGATCATCCCCTTAGGCTTGTCACTCAAACATTATCAAATTGGACAGATAGATGCTTCTACTCATGCAGGCAAATGAAGACAATGGTTTCCAATGACTGACATGATAGAATTTACCGGCAATTTGGTTCTGATGTGTAAATGCTTGTTGCCTGTTTTAACAGCATATTTGTGTATTTACCGGTAAAGTCATACTGATAATTTTACCGCAGTTTACAAGGATTGCTATGCGAAAGGGGCTATTTACTCATCCTTAGGTTGTTTTAAACTCTCTCACAAAATTATGTTTAGTATAATCTTCATGCTGCCTATTACTCACAGAAAACTACTAAATGGCTTTAGAAAATTTGAAGTATAGTGCATGAGTCGGATGAGATGGATCACTTTTGTGGCGTTTTTTTAAAAATAATTTTTAGGCTCTTGTAGACTTTAAGTGTGGAAAAGAGCAGCATGATCATTCTACCTAACATCTCAATTTATGTTCAACAGAAATCAGTCAGTCATACCAATATGAAACAACATGAGGGTAATTAATGGACAGAATTGTTATTGGTGAACTGTTCCTTTAAATTGGTTAGAAAAAGAGAACATGAGAATAGCAGATGAAAACTGAAACTGAGCACAGAGGCTTGATAGGGAATGAAGAATAAGGAAGAAGGGCAAAAAATCCATACAAACTAAAACATTTCATGTCAATCAGAGAAAATTCCTATATGGAATTTTCTCTCAGAAATCTTTGCATGCTGATAAAAACCAAACCTAATAAAAATCTAATAAATCAGAACATTTGTTCTCTCTGCATTGCAGCAGGCTTGATGTTAGTCACTTTTGTTATAATATTGCCAAGAGATTTTTTTCTTGGCTCACAAACACAATAAAGTAGAATGAATCTAAATTCATGCAAACAGCACACACACAAACTGCATCTCCATACAGCTGAGTCTGCTGCCCCAGGCTCTCTCACCTTGTATAGTTAGAGCATCAGTGAGCAACACTGGTGTCAAAATGCGCTTAAAATAGCACAGAGCAGGACCCAAGCGGCCCCAGAGAGACAGAAGATCTACATACCTATGGGAATTACAACTCCAAGCACTGCCACTGTCAGATTACGGCCAAGGAGAAACAACTCATTGCCAGCTGGAGGAAAATTAAAAAGAGGAGCATCACTTACACATTCAGATTTGTTTAACATATCTAGTCAAACAAGCTGATGTAGCTGATTTACCCTCCACTAATCCAACCAAAAAGGTTAAACCACTTATGTCACATGGACTATTTTAACGATGTCCTTACTACCCTTCTAGGTCTCGAACGTGGTAGTTGCGTTGCTGTCTATGCAGGGTCAGAAAGCTCTTGAGATTTCATCAAAAATATCTTAATTTGTGTTCCGAAGATGAAAGAAGGTCTTACAAGTTTCGAACGACATAAGTAATTAATGACAGAATTTTCATTTTTGAGTGACCCTTAAGAAAAAGTAGTTTATCCAAGTGTGCTATTAGTATACGTCTTTTAAACTAAAAATAGGAAAGTATACTTTCAGTCTACTTTTTATGTACTTCTCAGAAATGTGTTATGTACTTCTCAGAAATATACTTAAAATGATATTTAAATATACTTGACTTATACTTAGAAAAAGTCTAAATATATCTGAGCTGTACTTGTGCTCCTAGAATCCATGTTTTCATTGTTATATGGTAGGGGGCGCTATTACAGATCTTCTGTACAGAATTTCCAAAACACAGGCGAAGATGAAACTGAAACAAAAGATGCTTCCACACGTAATCTAACATGATCATCAGACATCAAAACTGTAACGTTATGGAATAAAACGTCGACCCATGAAGAGGTAATAATGACTGTCAAGCTTTGGAGTGTTGATCGACTCCATTAACATTTTGATTATCATTCTGAATCCAATTGATAGTCTTTTTTCAGCTTTCTGTTCAAAATGTTTCTTTCTTTCTTTTTTTTTTTTTATTTATGAAACTTACCCACATTCAGATGTTTATAAAAAAGAATCCATGAAGCTAGAATAAAATGTTTTTGTTTACAAGCAGATGCCCTGTTCTTTGTTTTGATGTTTTGTATGTTCAGGTATTAATATAACAAAATATATACAAATTAATACCTAAATAGGGACACAGCTGTATACTTAAAGGGTCCCACTGTATATTAGGTGGCCTTAACTACAATGCACTTGCATCAAAATATAAGTACAATGTATTCATTCTGTTCATATTGTATTGCAAAACACTTTTGCTGCTATTAAGGTGGGATACGGGTTAGGGATGGGTTTGGTGGTATGGGTAGGTATAAGGGTGAGTTAAGGTGTAAGGGATGGGTCAACAGTGTAATTATAAACGTAATTACAGAAATGAATTACAGATGTAATTACATGCAGGTATTTTTTTAAATATAAGTACAATGTAAAAACATGTATGTACACAATAAGTGCATTGTATCACATGATTAATTTAAATGTAAGTATATAGTAGTTAAGGCCACCTAATGTAAAGTGGGACCACTTAAGTATTATGTAATGTTCACTTACAAGTATACTTGCAGTATAAAACTACTAAACTAGTAGTTTACTGAGACTATACTTCAAAGTGTGCTAAAAATTCTACAAGTATTTAATTAGTAAACTATCAGTACCTAAAAGTTCACTTTTAGTATAGTTGCAGTACAAACTAAAAACACAGATGTACACTAGTTGTGTACTCAGTGTACTACAGTTATACTTAAAGTATACTTAAAAGTATACTTTTATATACTAGAAAGTGGGCCAGTTTAGTCCCAAGAAGTACTGAAATAGTACACTTACAAGCATACTACTAGTACACTGATATTTGTATACTTACTACATAAAGTATACTTAAAAATATACTTGAACTTTACTTAAGTATACTTAATAAAATAAACTTGAAGTATACTTCTTTTTGGTAAGTCTTTTTTGGTTGAACAAAACTAATTTGGAAGCATATTTCCAAAAAATAAAAACAATATTCCTAGCTTGAAAACATACTTCTCCATAAAATGTATATGCTGACGAGAAAGGTCAAAATTTCAACAGTAACCAAATCACACTGATGGCATTTTCTAACTGTGCAAGCTGTTAGCTGACATTTCTGATTAGCAGTTTTGCACTCTAAGCATTTCACACCAACCCACATAATAATATGAACTTCCACTTAATGAGCATATTTTGCCAAAAATCATGCACGGAAATCAGTCCTCCGAAACACTCTGTAAGCTCGTCAGACCTACCAACAGCAACCAGGGTGGCTTAGCACATGCTTAATTAAGGTTCCTCCTGCGCATGAGAGCACACAGACCCACACTTACAGTGATGAGACAGGTTGCTCAGGCTGTCTGGTGTGGTGCTGGACGCTTGTGTAGGACTGTGCTCTGCTGTAGTATTAGAGGAGACTGCCGGTTCCTCTGGGCTGGAGGTGAGGAGTGATGAGAGAGTGGTTTCAGCCATGCTGTCAGACTGAGAAGTCACTGCTGCAGGGGACTCTGGTGCCCGGCCAGCCCCTGTCTCCATGGTGATGTTGATGGAGACAGTAGGTGTGACGGCAGTCTCATTTTGCACTAGTGGTACAATGATGGATGAGGGGTTAGTCATAGGGAGATAAAAATAAGTTGACAGTAGCCACTGAATTATAATAAAAATATCTTCTTTGATGTTCAAAATCAATTTAGTTATATAGAAGAAATTGTGTTACCAGGTTCACACTGGCGTGTGTCAGGGCTGAGCTCCTCGCCATCAGGACAAGCGCAGGTGTATTTGGGTGAGTGTTCACTGATCTGAGGAGCTCGCAGACACAGGAAGTCACAGCCTCCGTTAGTCACGCCGCTCAGGTTACAGCTGTCAGGAGCTACACACACACACACAATGATTAATCATCCATCATGAAACGCGGAGATGCGTTTTTATTCTGTGAGCCACACGGGTCAAACACACTTCATCTTCAGTCTGTGCAGACTTAAACTATGATTAATATTTAACAGTGAGCTGTTGACACTTATTGTCTTCGGTACCAGACTGTTAAGTCGAAATGACTTGGATGCTGATTAAACCAGAAATGGCAGGCGTGATGGATTACGAAAGGAACAAATCCGATAGTGGATTTCATAAGGTGGATTACAAACTTTATGTTGTATGCCATTAGTCAAAATGTCATAAAGGGATAACAAATAAATAGAAATAGCTGAAATGAAGTCCACACACCCGCAGGCTGGCTCAGTTCATGGAAAACCACTATATCATGAGGGTCGTTAAGGTGCTCGGCTAGACTGGTCACATCCTGTCCTGTGAGTCTGTTTGCACTGTAGACAGCCTCCTTCTCACGGTCCGTCCAGTACACGCGATCCTAGGAGACACACAACGGTCAACACAAGACTTTCACATGTCCTTAAGATAAGATAACTGCTGGGTGGTTGCTAGGGTGTCTTAGGTGGTTTCCATGGTGTTTCTAGGGTGTTCTGGGTGGTTTAAATGCATTTCTAAATAGTACTGTAGCCAGGGTGTTCTTGGCGGTTGCTAGGGTGTCAAAGGTGGTTCTGGGTGGTATTGGGACATTTCTAATTGGTACTGTAGGGGTATAGGGTGTCATAGGTGGTTTCCATGGAGTTGATGAGTTGATATGGTTGATATGGTTTTCTAGGTGGTTTTAGGGTGGTACTGAAGCTAGGATGTTCTAGATGGTTGCCAGGGTGTCTTAGGTGTTTTCTATGGTGTTGCTAAGGTGTTCAGAGCATTTCTAGGTGATACTGTAGTTAGGGTGTTCTAGGTGGTTGCTAGGGTGTTGCTATGGTTTTCTGGGTGGTTTTAGGGCATTTCTAGGTGGTACTGTAGCTAAGGTGTTCTAGGTGGATTCTATGGTGTTGCTGGGGTGTTCAGGGTGGTTTAAGGGCATTTCTAGGGGATACTGTAGCCAGGGTGTTCCAGGTGGTTGCTAGGGTGTTGCTATGGTTTTCTGGGTGGTTTTAAGGCATTTCTAGGTGGTACTGTAGCTAGGGTGTCTTAGGTGGTTTCTATGGTGTTGCTAAGGTGTTTAAGGCATTTCCAGGTAAAACTGTAGCTAGGGGTGTTCTAGGTGGTTTTTAAGGGCTTTCCAGGTGGTTTTAGGGCATTTCTGGGTGGTACTGTAGCTAGGGTGTTCTAGATGGTTGCTAGGGTGTCTTGGGTGGTTCTGGGTGGTTTTAGGGCATTTCTAGGTGGTACTCTAGCTAGGGAGTTCTAGGTGGTTGTTAAGGTGTCTCGGGTGGTTTCTATGGTGTTGCTAAGATGTTTATGGCATTTTTAGGTGATACTGTAGCTAGAGGTTTCTAGGTGGTTGCTAGGGTGTTGCTATGGTTTTCTGGGTGGCTTTAGGGCATTTCTAGGCGGTACTGTAGCTAAGGTGTCTTAGGTGGTTTCTATGGTGTTTCTAGGTGATACTGTAGCTAGGGTGTTGCTATGTTTTTCTGGGTGGCTGTAGGGCATTTCTAGGTGGTACTGGAGCTAGCATGTTCTAGGTGGTTGCTAGAGTGTCTTATGTGGTTTCTATGGTGTTGCTAGGGCGTCCAGGGTGGTTTAAGGGCATTTCTAGGTGGTACTCTAGCTAGGGTGTCTTAGGTGGTTTCTATGGTGTTGCTAAGGTGTTTAAGGCATTTCTAGGTGATACTGTAGCTAGGGTGTTCTAGGTGGTTGCTAGGGTGTCTTATGTGGTTTCTATGGTGTTGCTAGGGTGTTCAGGGTGCTTTAAGGGCATTTCTAGGTGGTACTGTAGCTAGGGTGTTTTAGGTGGTTGCTAGGGTGTTGCTATGGTTTTCTGGGTGGCTTTAGGGCATTTCTAGGTGGTACTGTAGCTAAGGTGTCTTAGGTGATTTCTATGGTGTTTCTAGGGTGTTCAGGGTGCTTTAAGGGCATTTCTAGGTGGTACTGTAGCTAGGGTGTTTTAGGTGGTTGCTAGGGTGTTGCTATGTTTTTCTGGGTGGCTGTAGGGCATTTCTAGGTGGTACTGGAGCTAGCATGTTCTAGGTGGTTGCTAGGGTCTCTTATGTGGTTTCTATGGTGTTGCTAGGGTGTTCAGGGTGGTTTAAGGGCATTTCTAGGTGGTACTGTAGCTAGGGTGTCTTAGGTGGTTTCTATGGTGTTACTAAGGTGTTTATGACATTTCTTGGTGGTAGTATAGCTAGTGTATTCTAGGTGGTTGCTAGGGTGTCTTAGGAGATTTCTTTGGTGTTGCTAGGGTTTTCTGGGTGGTTTTAGGGTATGTCTATTTGGTACTGTAGCTAGGGTCTTCTAGGTGGTTGCTAGGGTGTCTGAGGTGGTTTCTAGGGTGTGGCTAGGGTGTTCTGGTCAGTGCTGTGAGAAAGGAGACAATTTAAAAGGATAAGGAGGGCAGCAACCTTTACAACTGTAATTTATGTGCATAAGTACAACGCAGCAAATTTCACTCTTTTGAATCGTCACAACACACATATCAATCACGTTAGGTGAACAAGAAGTGAGCAAGCGGCGTAGTGAAGTGTTCAGTGGTCAAAGTAGTTGCTAGGGCATTGCTAGGTGGTGCTAACATGTTTATACGTTTTTGCTAAGGTCTTCTAGGTGGTTTTAGGGCATTGATAGGTGGCTGGCAGGGGAAATCTGATTTACATAAATCTAATCTAATCTAAAAAAAGAAAATAGAAAATAGAAAAACATCACTCTGAATGAGGAGCAACCAGACAAGCATCATTCTGCTTGCATCATAGATATTGAAGATTGCTTGAAACAATGAAAATCAATTCAGTAAAGAGCATCGTGGGTAAAACAATAACAGCCTAGTGTCTAGTCTCTCACAAGCAATAAAGCTGCCAAGAAAAAGCTCCACATTAAAAAGTCCCACATTGTTTTCTGTAGAAGCTCCGTTACTGGGGTGAATCCACAGTAGGATTCTCTGTCCAGCACAACCTGCATAATTCTGCGGCTGATGTGTAGGTGTGTAAGACAACAGCCCTTCAGCATTCAGCCCTGCTTTGCTGTGAGAGGAAGTCAATCTTAGATTAGTGTGCTCACCACTACTTGAGCCATGCTTGTGTGAAAATACTATAATCTTCTTTCTTCCTATCATAACTCTGCCCAGGACCCATCCCTACGTTACCATGGAGACCGCTGAGCTTAAGCAGCAAAACAATAAAGGGAATTGTCCCACATAAAATACAATACATCACTGAAGTAGGATGTTGAACATGAATAATTCTGAGCATGTTTCAGTTTTACATTTAAAGTGGCTTCAGAGACAGCTTCAATCAATTTCCACTGTCTTCCACAGCCCATAACAGCCACTCACCTACACATGGTGTTTCTATAGATGTTTTAGTGATAGATAATCTATCTCCCAGGGCAGTTATATTGCTGATATTTGTCTATTGTGAGATCAGTTATACCCAGTAACCATGCAGCTTAGTGACAGTTTGCATCAACTCCAATTCTACTGACGTCCTTGTTAATTTTATGTAATACATGTAATATGAATGGACTGATATACCATTATGTTATTCAATCAGACAACATTTAGACATTTTGAGATGATCAGAATTGGTTAGTGCCGCTTGCATTAGTTTGAAACTCCCAGAATCCAAATTTTTAAATGACTAAATTCAAAGTTTGAAAGAAACTGAAGGCGAGGAAAGCATTAAACTGACCAAACAGTAAAGCCAGACATATATTTTAAATAAATGCTGTTCTTTTGACCTTTCTATACAACAAAGAATCCTGGAAAAAATGCAAAATTGATAAAAATAAGAAATGTTTCTTGAGCCTTAAATTAGCATATCAGAATAATTTCTAAGGATCATGTGACACTGAAGACCAGAGTAATTATACTGAAATCTGAGCTATACATCACAGGAATATTGGAATAATACTTTACAATATTACTTCACAATAAATAAATAAAATCTTAAAAATCACAATAAAATCTTACCGACACCAAACTTTTGAACGGTAGTATAAATCAGCACAATCCATTAAAAAGCTCAACCACCACTAAACACTGTATAAATCTATCATTTTCTTTCATTAAATTGCGTTAAATAAATATCAGCATTATATTGATATTACCATAGGCTATAGAAAAAATTATATTTTTACAATTCTATACTACCAGTCAAGTTATTGAACAGTAAGAATTTACATTTTTTAAAGAAGTCTCTTCTGCTCATCAAGCCTGCATTTATTTGATCTAAAGTACAGCAAAAACAGTAAAATTTTGAAATATTTTTACTATTTAAAATAACTGTTTTCTATTTAAATATATATTTTAAATGTAATTTATTCCTGTGATCAAAGCTAAATTTTTCATTATCATTACTCCATTCTTCAGTGTCACATGATCCTTCAGAAATCATTCCAATATGCTAACATTTCTTTTATTATTATTATCATCAGTATTTAAAACAGTTGAACACATTTTTTTTTTCAGGATTGTTTGATGAATGGAAATATCTAAAGATCAGCATGCTTTTGTAAGATTATACATTATACCATTCAAAAGCTTGGAGTCAGTATCTTTTTTGTTTTTGGTAGGGAAATTATAGAAATTACTACTTTTATTTAGCAAGGATGCTTTACATTGATCAAAAGTGATGATAAAGACATTTATAATGTTACAAAAGATTTCTATTTCAGGTAAATGCTGTTCTTCTGAACTTTCTATTCATCAAAGATCCTGAAAAAAATCTTCTCAGCTGTTTTCAGCATAATACGATAATAAATGTTTTTGAGCAGCAAATCAGAATATTACAGTTTTTCTGAAGGATCATGTGACTGGAGTAATGATGCTAAAAATTCATCTTCGAAATCACAGGAATAAATTACATTTTAATATAAAATATATTCAAATAGAAAAAAGTTATTTTAAATAGTAAAAACATTTCAAAATGTTACTGTTTTTGCTGTACTTCGAACCAAATAAAAGCAGGCTTGGTGAGCAAAACAAACAAACAAAAAAAACTTTAAAACATTAAAAATCAAATGGTAGTGTAGTTGTTTTATGGTTAAAAAGTTGGGCCATGACCATTACTAAAAATGTCATCAAATCTTGACATGCTTGATTTAGCAAGAAAAAAAAATAATGTGAAGTAAAAAATAGATCCAAGGGAGGAGCTGGACTATATCACCGGCCATGAGTCATGCAGCTCTGAAAATGCTGCTGCATTAATAAATCACAAAGACAAAAGAAGAAAGGTTTTAATGCTAAGTCGGCTGTAAGATGCTGACCACACACGCACACTCATTTACATACTCTCCAGCCGTCCCTGCCTGCGTGTGAGCGATATGACCAGGGCTTCACAGCAGTGTGAGTGGGAGTTATTATTAAGTGCCGGACAGCCTTGGGCAGCAGCTAAATTCACAGTAATGGACTGATAAATACACATAAACAGACTTGCTTCTAGAAATAGAAGAAACTGAAGAAGAATAGAAGAAATGGAAGAAACTGAGACACACAGGTACAGTATTTAGGAGACTCACTCACCTCAAACACAGCGAGGGCATAAGGATGGCCGAGTCTCTCACTGGAGGATAGGATGACTCTGCGATGGGCGCCGTTTAAATCCACGCTGCAGATCAGGTGGAGTTTTGAGTCCACCCAGTATAAGCGCTTACCAACCACATCTGCATTCAGAGATAAAACGCTACAGTCAAAAAGTTTACCCTTACTGATTCACAGAGCTCAGTTTTAGACTTTCACAAGACCATCTCAATAATATTCCTCTTCTGCTTTCCACAGAGCACAAATAAAGGGAATAACCATTATAATTCCTACCGAGTGTGATTCCATTGGGCCACTCAATGTCTTCAGACACCAACACCTGTCGATCTACACCGTTCATGCCAGCCTTCTCAATCCTAGCCCTGATGCCCCAGTCAGACCAATACATGAACCTGTGAAAGCAAAGCATTTATCAAAAAACCCTCCATGCAACACAAAACCTGGACCTTTTTTTTTTTTTTTCTCCAAAAATACATAAAAATGCAGTTCATACATTTTGATACTTTCTAGGGAGTCAAAAATGTTTGATAAACCTTATTTTTATTAGTATTATTTGATAGGAAAATAAATTTGTATCATAGCCATATTAAAGTCATGCATAAAAATAATAAAAAAGTCATTTTATGAAAAATCATAATAGAGGAAATGATGTCAGTCTTTTACAATCAGATAATTTAAGCTGACCATTTTCATTATAATTTTTTAATTTTAAGTGTTTGAATTTTTTAGTTTTTTAATATTTCTTTATTTTCATTTTTTATTTATTTAGTACAGTTTAGAATTTCAAATACTTTAACAACCATTCTATTTCAGTTTTTTTAATTTTAATTTGTTTTAATAAGTATTAAGCTTTCATCTATGTATTTATTTATTGCCGTTTTAGTATTTTTAGTACTTTAACAAACACTTTATTTCAGTTAGCTGCCGAGGCAACATTTCTAATTTTTTATTTGAATTAGTCTTGAATAAGTCTTGAGTTTTTCATCTAGTATTTCTTTATTTCAGTTTTAGCATTTTTATTTAGTACTTTACCAAAATGTTATTTCAACATTTCTAATTTTTTATTTTAATTAGTTTTAAGTCGTCTTAGGTTTTTCATCTAATATTTAGATTATATAATTATATATTAACACACACACACACACACACATAACACATAACACATATATATTATATTCTTCTTCTTCTTCTTATTGACTTACTTCAATTAACAAAAATGTTTTTTTTTTTTTTTCATTTCTCAATTTTTGTAAACAACAATGGCATTAAATGTCATTGGGTTTGATTCTCCAAAAAATGTATGATATTATAGAATTCATATACATGATACTTGCCAAAAAAAAAACAAACAAAAAAAAACAAAACATATTTTTTTTTCTTTATCTTAAAAACGCATTTTAAAGTTTGAAAAAATGTGAAAATATGTTACCTTTCACTTGATGGGTACACATCACATTTTTAGAATCATTAAACTTTTCCTGAAAATGGAATAATAGTCAATACAAATTGGCACATTAGTTTTAAATTAGATGTGTAAAAGATTTTTTTCTTTTCTTACTGCCAAGACTATTATTTGTCAGTGACAAAGGTCAAGGTTATCTCAAGAACCAGAGCAGTCCTAAATGACTTGTTAAAATGGCTTTGTCCATTAACAAGAGCACTATTTTATGGCATTCACCGTTGTGAGCAAATAACAGCACGTCTGAAACCATTTATATGAGCGGTAAGCTTATCTCTATGGATTAATAGAATTCAATAACATTTCCTCTGTAATACTCCACATGCGCCTCCATGTGCATGTCACTGACTGCTCTTGTCATTTCAGTGACCTTTAAAGGCAGTCTGGCCTTTTGTGGTTTTGTCATTTGGATGAGATGTGTCTGATAGCTGCTCACCCTCTCTCTGGATCCACAGCGATGGCTCGAGGTTCGCTCAGATCGGTGCTGATCAGCACGCGTCTCCGGCTGCCATCCGCTGAAGCCACAGAGATGGTTCTGTCGCCAGAGTCGGTCCAGTAGAGGTTGTGCTGGACCCAGTCCAATGCCAGACCCTCGGGGGAATGCAGATTGGAGTCGATCAGAGTAACGTGTCGAGATGGGTCGCTTGCCTCGTGGATGTAAGCACTGCAGAGACATGCAGAGATTTAGAGGTTCTGCTAATACTGTCAAATCACATGAATTCAGTTGTGATTGTTTTATACATAGTGACTGAATGAGGAAAAATCCTCTGTCCGTAAACTGGTTCCATTGACATGTATTTTGTAAAACCTGCAACAGCCAGAAATACTGTCAGTGACCGTAATGTCCATGAATGTAAATGTTTTACCAGTTGATGCCAAAAGTTTACATACACCTTGCTGAAACTGCAAAATGTTAATTATTTTACCAAAATAAGAGGGATCATACAAAATGCATGTTATTTTTTATTTAGTACTGACCTGAATAAGATATTTCACATAAAAGATGTTTACATATAATCCACAAGAGAAAATAATAGTTGAATTCATAAAAATGACCCTGTTCAAAAGTTTACATACACTTGATTCTTAATACTGTGTTGTTACCTGAATGATCCACTTTTTTTTTTTTTTTTGTTTAGTGATAGTTGATCCCTTGTAAGATTGTAAGATTTTGAGATCCATCTTTTCACACTGAGGACAACTGAGAGACTCATATGCAACTATTACAGAAGGTTCAAACACTCACTGATGCTCCAGAAGGAAAAATTATGCATTAAGAGCCAGGGGTGAAAACTTTTGAACAGAATGAAGATGTGTACATTTTTCTTATTTTGCCTAAATATCATATTTTTTCATTTAGCACTGCCTTTCAGAAGCTACAAAAGATACTTACATGTTTTCCAGAAGACAAAATAAGTTAAATGTACCCTGAGCTTAAAATTCAAAAAGTTTTCACCCCATAATCCTTCAGAAATCATTCTAATATGCTGATTTGATGGTTAAGAAACATTATCCATGTTCACAAATATTTCTGTGCTGCTTAGTATTTTTTCAGGATTTATTGATGAACAGAAAGTTCAAAAGAGCAGCATCTATTTGAAATAGAAATCTTTAGTAACATTATAAATGTGTTTAATATCACCTTTGATCAATTTAATGCATCATTTTTAATAAAAGTATCATTAAAGAATCATACTGGCCCCAAACATCTAAATGCTAATGTACATGAATTAGTAATTCTAATCATGTCACCATACCTGACAGAAATTATAACCAAATGTAAAGTGATTGTTTTATGCATTGTTAATGAATAAAAGTAACTCCATATAAATTTTTAATTTTGGAAATTTTATTTGCATCTTGGTGTTTCCATCCACAATTTTTTGTGATATCCCAAAATTCAGAGAGAAATATGTCACTGGAAGGCACACTAATATATCATACTACATTTGGACAAGTTTATGCAAGGGATAATCAACGGTTTGCCGTGCGTTAAAGGATTTTAAATGCACGACGTGGAGGCATAGAACCACCCGACACAAAGTGAATTTAAAACCCTTTAATGCACGGCAAGCCATGAATTAACCCGCTTATTCCATGGTTATTTGCCAAGTTATAGACAAGTTAAAAAATTATAGTTATTTTCGTCAGTTACGGCTTGTTAACTATTGCATTCTGCCTGCTTCAAATCAGACACATAGATGAAATAGTGCAGTAAGATCACATTTATTTGAATGAATTGTAGCATTTATTTCAAATAGTTATCGATTGAGAGGGGGGTGACAGTTGTGTGTGTTACCTGCATGCTGCACGTCTCTCTCTCTCTCTACATAATTATCTAACTAATTAATCTAACTAATTAATTCAAAAACAGCAGTTTTACCACCTCGTTTCTGAGGAATATGCCGTAGCGATCTAGTATCTGGGCTATTTTATTAATAAGAATCACGGGGGAAGCGTTCACAAGAAGTTTATGTATGTACACAGTTCAATGCGATCTCCGACCTCTCTGTCTCTCTCTCCGTCTCTCTCCGTGTGTGTGTGTGTGTGCGCAAGTGATGTGTGTGTGTTCATCAACTAAAGCAGAGCATTAATATAGAATGGTGATTAAAGGGGTCCTATTATGCACTTTTTCAAAGTCTTGATTTTGTTTTGGGGGTGTACTAGAACATGCTTACATGCTTGGTGGTTCGAAAAACGCATTATTTTTAACATAATTTACATTATTTACAATACATTTCTCCCAGCCTGGCACACAAGGCTCGATTAGTTCCGGGTTTAATGAAGCCCCGCCTTCCGAAAACAAAATGTGTTGTGATTGGTTGCTCTCCCACTGCGTTGCGATTGACGAACAGCTTAGACAGTGTTTCAGTACTGCCATGCCCCTTGTCAAAGAAGCAAGTTCCGTGTACAACTGTTAGCGCAAACTAGATTAAAGTGATTCTTGCATTTTAAATATGGATATTTTTCTTACAAAAACACACTGATTCGCAACAGGAGGCCTTTTAACCCCCCAGAGCTGTGTGAGGCACTTTTTATTATGGATGGATGCATATTATTGGACTTGTTTTGGACTGATGAAGAGAAACACCCATCTCTGCCATTCTAAAGCTTGGGAGTGCCAGGATAAATTTTAATATTAACTCCGATTGCATTCGTCTGAAGCGGTCCTCCACACTGCTTTGCTAAAGTTAAGCTAATCCCCCACCTCGTCCCTACCCTCCCTCCAGCAGTTCTAATTTCCGTGGGCAGGATTTAATTTAATGATATTCTAATGGACTGTGTTCTGATATCATTGCATGCGGAAAACAAACGTTGTAGTCCAAAAGATATATCTCCTCTTGGAGTGGACTTTGAGATTTGTAACTCTGTAGATCTTTTTTATGCCCAAAGATACACACCACACACTTACTAAAGTTCAAAAAGTGAAAAAGCATAATAGCACCCCTTCAAACTGACTTGAAACTACCCGTGCATTAAATGGTTTTACTGCATACCTGCCAGCCAATCAGAATCCAGTATTCAGACTGACCATGAAATAATGATGTATACTGCATATTGTTTCACATCCTTTAGATGTATAAAACCTAGAAGGCCTATATAATGTGCAGTGTGCAATAAACTGTTGGTTAGTTGCCCATACAAACATAATCCTTTTGTCTGAAGCATGCTTTTGATTTTTCTGTTTTATGAAGCATCATTTATGTTCTGATTTTTAACTAAAACCACTTTCTAATACTCAAGCCTTCGCTTCACAGATCTTCTCATGAGTGCCACAGGTGTCTAAATGAATGAATGGCCCTGTAGGGCCTCAACTCACCCTCAGACTTCTATTATCAGCTTCAATATCATCCCAAACTAGTTCAAGCTCACAGCGGAGCAGTTACGGCTAATGACTTTGGACTTTATCCTCACTTGTAAGTCCAAAAGAGACAGACGGCAGGCAGTGAGAGCGAGGGCAGGGGCAGAGTACTGCCATTTAATAAGATAGCATATCATTTTGGGCAGCCGCAGAGGTATCTATTATTAGGAAAGTGAATGTCCCCAATTAGCGAGATCACATGGAATGTGCAATCAGGAGGAAAGGGAGATGGACCGTGGAAAAATGAGTCTAGAGTTTCTTAAATCAATTTGTAACAGGGCCAGACCTTCAACGGGCAAGAGTCAAAACCTTTCCTGTGTTATATCACACAGGGCTTTCGACCTGCTGTCTACATAAGGCACTTTGAAGGGAGAATGGCAGTCATGTTCCAAACAACGTTCAAAATAAAAACATTGCAAATCAAACCAAAATGTTGGACAAATGATGGACATTTCACTCTCAAGATTGGCACTTTGTTGTTTTATCATTGCTGCTGTCGTTATATGAAAAAGTTATAAAGTTAGTATTTTAGAATGATTTCTGAAGAATCATGTTACACTGAAGACTGGAGTAATGATGCTTAAAATTTAGCTTTGTTCACTGGAATAAATTACATTTCAACATATATGAAAATACAAAACAGTTATTTTTAATTATAAGTAATGACATTTCACAATAATCAGATAAATGTAGGTTTGTTTAGCATAAGAAACAAAAAAAGCAAAAAAAAAAAAAAAAAAACCTTGCTGATTCAAAATGCTTGAGCGGTAGTGTGTATACATACATATTCTGAATGGAACTCCCACATAATCTTTGTTTCAGTAATATGGCAGTTAAAATGTTTTGTAAGTGCTGTTTTTCTGCCTCTCTGCATCTCATTTTAATTAATTTCACTAGAGAGAGTGTTATCTAGAGAGTAACGGTCTGAGTGCGTAAGGGAGGGATATGTAAATATATTGAGCCATATCTCCTGAGTTTAAAATAATTAACACATCACAAGCATGTGAAGCAGCACTTTGCTGTTAAATGAAGCCTGGCTCTCATAGTAATGGCCACGGCTTCCTTTTAAGTGTTCAGCTAAAGCGTTTCCATATTTGCAACATAATAACCAAAAGGTCAAGATGAGGTCACCTGTATATTTTGTGTTGAAAACGGTCACACCAGTACATGCGGTTGGCGGCGACGTCAATATCAATGGCCACTGCGTTCTTCTGAGTAGGAACCACCTGTGTGTAGTCCCTCTTCACCAGGTCAATGCGTCTGATCTCGTGCCTGTTCGTGAACATCAGGTATGGGCTTTTTCCTAAAACAAGCACAAAGACAGGACAGTTCACAGATGACTCATTCTTTAAACAAAGAAAAGCGTTCTATCCAAAAATGTTCTGAGCTGATTACCACAGATTATTTCACTCTTCCTTCAGAGAAGCTAAATTTGTGCTTATATTCTTGAACAATGGAAGTCTGAGGAGGTAGGACATTGCACCAGAATATATGTTTACATTTTTTAAATGTTTAACATTCAGTCATATCTTGTAACTTTAAAAATATGTTTTCAAAATTATTAAGATACATTACAATTACATAAAATGGAAGGTCATTAAATGATCTTTAAGGACACTTCAATAGAATTGCTCTTCATTTGCAGTATACCGACTTTTTATCTCCTCACCTTATTAAACTGGAAACTCACATTCACAACTCAAATAAAAATGTTTTGAAAAAAAAAAAGAATTGCTGGAGTGCTGTGGATATTGCTGTAAGTGAAAAATTAATTTGTTTTAATGAACTGAGGGAATAATTTAAATAATTTTAAATTATTTGCCCATAGAATTGGAACACAGCCAGAATCTCCTTGTAGAACTAGTTAACCCTCTGGTGCTGTTTGGTCTTTTTGACTGATTTTTTTTTACATTTGGAGTTTATGTATGTATGTATGTATGTATTTATTTATTTATTACTTATCTGGAATGGTACGAAATTTGGTAAAGGTTTTGGCACCTGCTATGTGAGGGAAAAAATCATGGGCATGATTCAAAAAGGTTAAATGGCCCTAAAAAGTCACAACTGTACTACTCATGGTCAAAAATTATTGCATTGGAAATGAATGGGAAGTGAATTTCATCTAGTTTGGTACTGTGGCCAAACAAAATCTCACTGAAGATTTTTTTTACATATCAACCTCAAATTTAGAACTGATGGTTTTCATTTAGTTTTATATAATAAATAAGCTATTTTATGTATTAAACTCTCAGACATTATCAAAAAAACGAATTCTCATCAAATGGAGTCTGAACAGCCATACTGTTTAACTACAGAATGTTGTTCCTTGCGCCATCCTGGTGGATACTGTGTGAAGCACAACAATGTTTTAAAAAAATCCAAAAAGGCACCTGAAAAGGCTCCATGATCACACATGGCGAACTGCATGCTGCCACATGAAAAAAAAAAGTGCATTCTTAATGGCCACATCTGTAATAATACATGTTCCCCTTCTAGGGAACTCACACTGCGCTCTCTAGCGTAGTGGTTTTCAAACCTGTCCAGGAGGCACCCCAGTACTGCACATTTTGTATGTCTTCCTATATCAGAAACACCCACACAAACATGTCTTGTGGTCTTCACTAATAAGCTGATAAGAGTTTGTGCAGGGCTGGGGTGCCTTCAGGACAGGTTTAAAAAACCACTGCTCTAGCGGACACTAGGGGGGCCGCAACTAACAGGACTGGTGTCTGAAGCACGTGTGAAAAACAACTCCAATCTCACTGGCCCATGATGTCACAGGCAGGTGGCCAAAGATATAAAAGGGCACCTGCTGAATATGTCACCAGCTTTTGTTGTCTTCAGGAGCCATTTTTTGACAGTGCATGTGAAGACGTTATGAAGAAAACCAAAAGAAAGTGTGTGCCTCCGTGTCCAAGGTTTCTAAAACCCAAGGACACATGATCTATGCATTATGTGTCTTGGTGAGGAGCACGTCCGTTCAGTGTACGAGGGCTCTGAATGCGCTCATTGTGAGATATTCTCAGTAAAAAAGTTCACGATTGTCTTTCTTCTTTTTGAGGGACAAGCTTCTGCGTCTCGCAGGTCAGGTCCCCCTGCTGCTGAGGCACAGCGTAGACCCAGATCGTGGGGTTCGCAGGTCAAGCTTGGAGAAGGGTATTGACTTCTCGAAAGCTTCCGCTGCAAGCTTGAGCACTCAACAGGATCTAGGCATTCTTTCTCTTGCGTCCTCTGATTCTGCGGGCTCATCTAGTGAGAGTAAGGACGTGAATGTGGTTGACGAGGAAAGTGTGAGCACTGAATCCTCCCAACCTAACTCCAGCCCTGCATATGGGAAATGCTGGAGGTAATGGTGTGTGCTACTAAGAAGCTTGATTTTGTCTGGTCACATGAAAGGCAGAGGCCCACTGGCCGTGGCAGATTAGACATGTGCTTTCTGGGCGGTCATGGGCTCCCCTCTTTCAGGAGTCTCCCATTTCTTGTTAAGGGTGTGACTGAACGTGGATATGCGAGGATGCCCCCTGTAGAGGAGACACTCATAAGCTAGCTCTTCCAGGTTGAGTCATCTTCTTTAAAGACTCCTGCTCTGTCAACCAGACCACCTCTTGTCTGAACGGCAGGGCATATGTGGCAGCAGGTCAAGCTGGTGGAGCCTTGCACACAAAGGGCCTCATTTATGAAACTTGCGTAAATATATGAGTAAATTCTGAGTAATTAGCGTGTAAAATAGACCTTCCCGAAAACTCTCCTCCGGATTCACAAACGCTTCGTAAAAGTCCAATTTGATACTTAAACTTGTATGTTAATGAATTCCAATCATTGGTAAATAGGGCGCTTGTGCACGCTCATTCACAATTAGCATAATCCCGCCTATAAATTACAGCTATGCAAATTGCGTGTCCAGGAACGCAGTGGAATATTCTGGTCTACTTTCTCAGGTTTGACTCCAGTATATTGCATAAATGCGAAAATGACTAATAGGCAATATGCCTAACAATAAATATTCAGTAACGTGTCCACCAATGAGTTTTTAGCCAGTTGAAATAATGTCAGCCGCTCTTCTTAAAATGATCAGCTGGTGGCACTTGAAAACGCCTTGGTGACAGCATTTTTCCAGCTGGGACGCTTTAGTTGCTATGATTTGGAATAGGCTATGCACGGTGGCAATGTATTACTAGTATCTCGTTTTAAAGAATTTTACTTAATATAAAAAAGCAGTAACCAGTAATATTTACTTCACATTGTTGTAGGCAGTCGTTGTACAAGTAGAATGGTTGGTCGGTATTTGTCCCGCCCGTCCTCTGTTTATTGCTGGGTAAATAGTGACAGTGACGAGCGCTGTGTTTTACAGTTATCAACACAGCTACAAAAAAATAAATAAATAAAATAATAGTAAAAAAACATCCAAAAGAGGGCAAGGGCAAATGAACTTGTAATTATTATGGCAGTGCATCAAAATTCAGTGTCATCTGTTTGCCAAAAAGAACACAGAACGTTTTACGCACCGTTCACACGTGGTAGGGAGCAGGTGTACATTTTGTTCGTACCAACTAACATTTTGAAAATATGAACATTTTCATGAATTCGAAAATTTACGTCATTAGTTCTGCTCCTGTTTCATGAATGAGGCCCAATGGCTGTGTTACAAGCTTACCAAGCTGACTTGCTTAAAGATCTAGATGAAGCAGTCAAGGAACTGTGCTGCACCACAGACTAAACAGGCTGCTGCAGAATAGTGGCTACATAGAGGTATTTGTGGTTAAATCTTGCAGACATCAGGAGGAGGGAGAAAGCTTTTGTTCTTGATGCTTCACTTTTGCCTTCCGGGGATTTCTGCACCTCTGTTGAGGTGGTGGTCGAAAAGTTCAGGGAGGCGAAAGCACAGTCTGCTGCCTTTCAGGAAGGTCATTCCCTGCCATCCAAAGTCTTCCTCTAATACCTCTGGTCCATCTCAATCTGAGGATCATAGGGAGGATCAGAAGAGTAGCATGGCCACTCATGCCCCTCCTCCCTCTAGGAGTCGGGCGCAATGAGAAAGTGACCCGATTTCAAGAAGGTGTTGGGTAAGAAGCTTTCCAGTTCTAAACCGCGCTCTGATTTGAACACTTCTTGATGTTCCCCCGCCAAACCACTGACTGAAAGTCAAGTTTCTCCCTTGTGATATAGGCTTTTTTCAAGTACTCTAAGTGGTCAGGCTGCCCCACCTAAACAAGGATTTTCAAGTAGGCAGCCCCCTGAGCCCTTTTCTAGTATCTCACCTAGAGTATTAGGGTTTTAAGTAGATAGTTTAATTCCCTTTAGCCCTTAAGCTTAGTCAGGTAGTAGGGGTAGGCTGCCCCCCCTTCCAACGGGGTTTTTAAGTGGGCGGTGCCCCTGGGACCTGCATGCTGCTTTGGCTCATTGTAACATAGCCTCCTGAGGATAGCTATGTTCTTAGCTTGGTTAATGGAATGTCCTTCCTGATTGGCTGGGTTCCTCATTTTTCCAAGTTATGTTAGTGGCAAGTGGCAACCTCCCGGTCTCCCTCTTGAAGCCAACATGGAAGTGACTGAAACTGCAATTCATCGACTGGCCGCTAGAGGCTGGCTGCAAAAGGGAGTAAATCCCATAGACTCCCCATGTTAAAACGGCCAACTTCACAGCAGAAAAAAATATGTTTACAGCCTGGTTCAAAAAGTGGTTTTGGTCTATATAGCTAATTTTGCCCTTCATGTCAACTCTGAGGGGGGTGAATTGTTTTATAACTCATCCGTTTAATTTATATGAAGCCTTAAATTCTGCATAATTTAGGGCGTGGCCACTTAAGTGACAGGTGGATTGCCGCTGCTGTCACCACCGTCGCACTCGGTGGGCGTAGTTTCAGCAACCAGCTCCACCCACGTCCCGCCTATTTGCCCATTTTCGATTATCTGGGAGTGACGTGCAGTGACGTGATTCCAAGATGGTGACGGCCGACTCCCGCCCACTAAGAGCTTCAAAAATGCTCTTCAGAAACCTACGGGTGACATCACGGACACTACGTCCACGTGTTTTTTACCGTCTATGGTTAGTGGCCCAGGCATCAGTGGCATGCCCCCTTTCTTTATAACTATTATAAGCATAACTATTCCCATAAATATAATTTGCTATTTAAAAATACTAAATATTAAATAAACATTTATTTCTGATTAACCATAAGAAAGTTCAATTAAAGGAGAAGTTCAATTCCAGAGCAAAAAATTACATATAATGTACTCACCCCCTTGTCATCCAAGATATTCATGTCTTTCTTTCTTCAGTCGTAAAGAAATTATGTTTTTTGAGGAAAACATTTCAGCATTTTTCTCCATATAATGGACTTCAATGGTGCCCCAAATTTGAACTTCCAAAATGCAGTTTAAATGTGGCTTCAAACGATCCCAAATGTGGTTGTTAATGATCCCAGTCGAAGATCTAGCGAAACGAATGGTTATTTTCATTAAAAAAAATACGATTTATATACTTTTTAATGCCAAATGCTTGTCTTGTCTTGCTCTGCCTGAACTCTGTTTTTTTCCGGTTAAATACCGATAGGGTATGTCGAAAAACTCCCAACTCATGTTCTCCCTCAACTTCAAAATCATCCTATATCGCTGTTTTACCTTTTTTGTGAAGGGTGTCTGATCTTCTTTGTGTGTTCACTTTGCAAAGACTGGGTCGGTACTTCTGTAGCGATGTAGGATGATTTTGAAATGATTTTTGAAGTTGAGGGAGAAAATACGTGAGGGGAAAAAATATGAGTTTAGGCAGTGCAAGACAAGATAAGCGTTTGAGGTTAAAAAGTATTTATACTGTATTTTTTAAATAAAAATAACTGATCATTTCGCTAGATAAGACTCTTCTTCTGCAGCTAGGATTGTTTACAACCGCATTTGGGATCGATTGAAGCCACATTTAAACTGGATTTTGGAAATCCGAACTCGGGGCACCATAAAAGTCCATTATATGGAGAAAAATGCTGAAATGTTTTCCTCAAAAAACATAATTTCTTTACGACTGAAGTAAGAAAGACATGAACATCTTGGATGACAAGGGGGGGAGTACATCATCTGTAAATTGTTGTTCTGGAAGTGGACTTGATCCATAAGTAGCAGTCGGTCATTAGTGTCTACTGATGCCAACAGCTCTGCAAAGCTGTTTACAGAGAGAGTGACATCTCTAATCTTTATATATGATGTATTGAGTGCATATGTAAGATCACAATAACTCCACTCACAGCCTGAGACGCAACTGCCTTCTGTGCAAAGGATTCACTTATCTTTATCCTTC
The DNA here is from genome assembly GCA_036247105.1 of Cirrhinus mrigala. Classification (NCBI taxonomy): domain Eukaryota; kingdom Metazoa; phylum Chordata; class Actinopteri; order Cypriniformes; family Cyprinidae; genus Cirrhinus; species Cirrhinus mrigala. Next base: position 10,618,475 of record CM070008.1, read on the forward strand.
TTAAACATTACATTTCTACTATTGCATCTCTTTATGTCTGAGGGCCTCACGGAGCGTGTCCTTGTGCTATTTTTCAGATGTCTTTGACTTAAAGGCTGATGAGCCGTGGAGGGCACAGGAAGTAGCAGTCAGTCATGTGATAAGATCTAATTGGAATGTCTGGAGCAGCTGAATGAAACGTACTGGAAAACATTAAAAAAAATGACTTCAAGAATGCATATCCTACAGTGTGATTTAATATAAGATGACCGGAAGCATGAATAACCAGTCTGAATGATGATGAAATGTTTCAGAATGAATGGCCATGGTTTGGCTGGTCAGCATGATTTCTCAGTTTAATAGATTGGAAAGGTCGGGGTCAGGAGCTTAATAAACATCTGTTTTTTATAGGGATGTCTTACCCTCAGCTTTACAGGTCTTGCTTACGGGGTCCATCTCATAACCCGGGTGACATTCACACTTGAAATCCCCTTTCAGATTAATGCAGATCTGACTGCATGCATCAGGGTTCTCACACTCATCGATATCTGCGAAGTAAACAGACACACGTGACTGCAGACATGCTCACTCGCTCAAGACAGATGAATACCACGGCTACATTGTACAGTATATAGAAAAAGACAGTCTGTTATGACCTGCTATTGATCAAGGGCCCCCCCAAGACTAGACTACACTAGACATACCTCATTTAAATGTAGTTATTACTCTGAGATCTTAGTTTAATACATAAGTCATAGGTGTTATCAGTGTGTTTGTTTGAGCTGTTTAGAACATGAACACAAGAGCCTGAAGGCCCATGTTCTTGCCCAGTATGAAATTCAATTAAATCAGCTTTGCTTTACTGTCAAAATCATCTCATCATTGAGCCAGGCCTGACCTCCACATGTCCTCTTGTCCAGGAGCTTATAGCCAGCTGGACACTGGCACTCATATCCGATGGGACGATCCACACAGATGTGCGAGCAGCCTCCATTGTTAAGCAAACATTCATTCAAACCTACAAAACAGAGGAGACGATTTAAAATGTAGATTTTGAAAGATACACTGCCCTCCAAAAATTGTGACATTTTGGACAATTGATGTTGACAAAGGCAAGTTTCCTTCGTTTTAAAGCAAAACAGCAATCTCTTGTGAAAAAGTGCATTTAATTGCATTGAATGTGCACTTGTTGTAGAGCTACACGAATAGGACAAAAATCATAATTGTCGATTATTCCCTTGAAATTGTAATTGCGATTATTAATTACGGTTATGGCAATTTACAGTGAATGATGTTTTGAATAGCTTTATACCATAGTTTGAAGCAACTGCATGCCAAAATTTAAAAATAAAGTTTTTTTTGTAATTGTGCCTTTGAACGATTACATAATTGTGGCATCTGTAATTGTAATAATGACTAGAAATTCGATTAATTGTGCAGCCCAAACTTGCAGTGTTTCTCAAATCTTAAAAGTCTATGTTTTCAAAAACTTACTTGCAGATAATATGTGACCCTGGACCACAAAACCAGTCTTATGTTGCACGGGTATATTTGTAGCAATAGCCAAAAATACATTGAATGGGTAAAACTTATCGATTTTTCTTTTATGCCAAAAATCATTAAGATATTAAGTAAAGATCGTTTTCCATGAAGATATTTTGTAAATTTCCAACAATAAATATATCAAAACTTAATTTTTGATTAGTAATATGCATTGCTATGAACTTCATTTGGACAATTTTAAAGACAATATTCTCAGTATTTTGATTTTTTTGTACCATCAGATTCCAGATTTTCAAATAGTTATATCTCAACCAAATATTGCCCTTTCCTAAAAAAAAAAATAAAACATACATCAACGGAAAGCTTATTTATTCAGCTTTCAGATGATGTATAAATCTCAATTTTCAGAAATTTACACTTATGGCTGGTTTTGTGGTCCAGGGTCACATGTATTAAGGCCACTTAAACAAATACAATTTCAAGACTTTAACATACTTAAGTGAACTTTTAAAAGTACATTTTAGATGACTTGTGTTTTAATAATCTTTTGTCATGCTTTAAGGAAATACACTTCTTTTAATGTGTTGACTAGCACTGTAAAGCATATGATTCTAATTTTAACTGTAGTGTTTTATTCGATATTACATTTGAAATTCATATATTTTTAAAGTACTAAATTGCAACATCATTATAAATGTGCAATAATAATAGATAATAAGATGATAAAAATGACATTTAAAAAAAATATTTTTAAACATTTTTAAATATGTGTTACATAAATCCTTGTAAGTTCATTCAGTCAGCACACTTTGACCATATTTCAAAGACAGCAGAATTATGAAATTACATATGTACTTAAATCCCACTTAAGTGAGAAAAAAACACAAATTTTATCTAAATTTAAACTACATTTTCATTTAATTGTAATTAACATGCGATTGAGTGTCAGAAAACATTTCATTCAGGGATGACGGACCAGATGATTTCATTCACTTTATGCAAAACGCAAGCCATTTGAAAACAAATTTACAGTGATATATTATTATATCATGTTATAATAACAACGACTGAGGCATGCTGTTAGTAATAATAGCTAAGTGGGTGCAGCACAGATATAATTCAGACACATTTCGATTTTGTCAGCAATTATTTTTTGTATCACTTCAATTTGCTCCACTTGTTTAATACTGTTGTGGCTTCCTTGTATTGGAAAACAGGAGCTATTAGCTTTTTCTTTCATCTGGCAAAGAAAATAAAATTCTTCATCTACATGAGTCTATATTAGAGCAATAACAACCAAACACAATTACCATCTTCAGGCCTCATCTACATTCCCAAGGGTCTGTTTTAAAAACACACGCGAGTGTGAGTGATATTATAGAGAAAGAGTCGAGACGAGGTTGAAACCATCTTGTGACTCAGTGTGTTGAAACTGGAGTTGCATTGTTTTCAGTTGAATCCCAAGAACATATTGTGTCTGAAAGCTTGAGTGAGCAGCAAGACATACTGACTATTCTGCAGACAATAATTTAATGAGGCAAAATGGAGACGGCAGTGTGGGCCAGAAACGAGCAACAATGCGCTTTCTCTTTTTTCTGTGCTCTCTCACAAGGTAACATTTGAGGACCAGGTGTTCTCTCCAGCTCTTTGCGTTCATTAGTAGGTGCTGGCATCCTGACAATATCCATGGAAGTGAACAATTTGGGGCAAGGCCACGTCGCTCGGAGCCAGCCATATGTCAAACGAGCAAGCAGAGGATTCTGGATTAAAGGGAAAGACACTGAGGGCATTAAGATGGAGTTATGAGCGCTTTCTCCGGAGATCGCGATTATTACGGCACGTGGGTGAACGTGGCATTTGAGGGAAGAGGGAAGAGGATAAGGGTCCAGGTTTGGTGAGAAAACACACGCATGCACTCAGGCCTCCAGAACAACCACAGCAGGTCTTCAGTCGTCTTTGATGGTAATGGATTTTCTGAGAAGATGGTGATCCGTCAGCTCTGACCCAGATAGTGCTGGGATATATGAGAGTGGGAATGAATAAAAAAAATCTTGTTTTCTCTGCCACATAAATTACGATGCACTTTCAGTGGTGCTCCAGCAACTTCCTACGTAACCTATTTGATTCTGGCTTTTTTAGCATGTTGCTATGTAGTCGCTACAAATCCCAGAGTGAATTTTAGGTTTCTTAATGGATCACATCAAAAGAGCCTACCCAAAAACATATTAAAGGGATAGTTCACACAAAAATGAAAACTCTTTCAGTATTTACTACCCTTATGTCATCCAAACCCATAAGACCTACATTCGACAGAAATTTAATTACCACATTCAAGCCCCAGAAATGTAGTAAGGGCATCGTTAAAATAGTCCATGTGACATCAGTGGTTCAACCGTACTTTTATGAAGCTATGAGAATGCTTTTTGTGTGCAAAGACAACAAAAATAGTTACTTTATTTAACAAAGTCTTCTCTTCCTTGTCAGACCTAAGAGGGTCTTAAATGTGTTAGTTGCATTGCTGTCTATGCAGGGTCAGAAAGCTCTCGGATTTTGGTTACAAGCCAGACTCCCTAACAATTAGGCCACGGCTGCCTATGGGAACATATACATTACATTTGAATAATTTCCAATATTTTTGTTGACGGTTTTGCAGCATTTTATAAGTAACGAAAAGCATTTATGAAACCGCTGTCAACTAAACACACAATTAAAGATATTCCTGCAGTTTTCCCCCAAAAAAGCTTGATGGCTTGAAGAATTTAGTATTGTAACATTTTGGGACAGTTACTATTTTGCACTTAAAATGGCTGCAATTGTTGTTGCTAGGAGGAGGCACAGCAGAGAACAGAGAGCATGTGGTAGAAGGGAGAGGATTTTTTCCACATGTATTAATTTATTTGGAAAGCCAGAAGAACACATTATTCAGACATATTGCTTGCCAAGCCATGTTATTTTTAATTTGCTTCAGGAAATAAAAGACGACTTGGAACCCTCACCTAGGAGTCACGCAATACCAGGTCTATCAAAACTAGCAAACCTTCATTTTTTGGCCTCCAGTTCTTTTTGGTACATTGTGTTGGTTGATACAGTGCCCTCCATGAATATTGGCACCCTTGATAAATATGAGCAAAGGCAGCTGTGGAAATAAATCTGCATTGTTTATCCTTTTGGTCTTTCGTTCAAAAAATTTGCAAAATTCGAATTCTAAAGTAAAACAATAGAAAGCTTGGGGGAAATATCATTATTAAATAAATGTTTTTCTCTAGTTCATGTTGGCCACAATTATTGGCACCCAATTATTGCAATGTTCTTGTCCCAAGATAACAGCTCTGAATTTTCTTCTATAATCTTCATATAATCCTAGAGGCCATTCCTTAATATAAAATCTCTCCAGATCCTTCAGATTCCCAGTTCCATGTTGGTTCTTCTCCTCTTCAGTTCACCCCACTCATTTTCTAAAGGGTTCAGGTCAGGGAACTGGGACGGCCATGGCAGAAGCTTCATTTTGTTCTCAGTGACACATTTTTGTGTTTGTTTTGGATCATTGTCCTGATGGAATATCTAAACACAGCCCATTATAAAATTTCTAACTTTGGCAGTCAGGTTTAGATTTTTTTTATCTTTTAGTATTTGACAGAATCCATGATGCCATGTATCTAAACAAGATGTCCAGGATCCCTTTATCCCAGAAAAATAGGGCTAGAACTTTAAAGATCCAGCAGTTTATTCAAATGTGGGCATGGGGTACAAAACCCATCTTCAGTGTTTGCTGCCAAAAAGCTAATTTCATCTGACTATAGAAGCCAGTCCCGTTTGAAGTTCTAGTCGTATCTGACAACTGAATATGCTGGTGTTTGTTTTTGGGTGAGTGAGCAGGATTTCTCTTGAAATCCTCCTACACAACATGTGGTGATGTAGGGGCTAATCTTTGACATTCTCCAGCTGTGATCCTTGGAGAGTCTTTGGCCACTCAAAGTCTCCTCCTCACCATCCATTATGACGATATAGACACACGTCCTCTTCTAGACAGATTTGTAACATCTTTAGTTGATTGAAACTTCTTAATTATTGCCCTGATGGTGGAAATGGGGATTTTCAATGCTGTAGCTCATTAGCATATTCATGGATTCGTGTATAGTTTAGAGATACATTCAAGTCAATTTAGGATGTAAATGAATTATTTTCATGGGGAAAATGCACAAATATACCATTTTAATTATTAAAGATGAGTTTTAAAGGATATAATTAGGGACTGGAGAAACTTGAAAAAGTTATGCATTCAACTTTGTCACACATGCAAATTACTCACTGAAACACCGAAGTATACTTCATACTTTACTAATTTTTAAAATATTCTCAGAAGAGAACTTATCTCAGATGTACAATCGAAAGTCAAAGATTTCTTTGCAAGCTCATACATTTCTAATCAATTTTTTCAAGATCAAATAATTTGAACTAAACTATTCACATTAATTATATAGCTCTCTACTCTAGTATGTCAACAAAAAGGTTTCTTACTGCACTCCTTTTTGGGTTCGTCCGACCGATCCTTGCAGTCCTTCACATTATCACACACCTTGCTGCCGTCAATGCATTCCCCATTCCTGCAGAGGAACTTCAGAGGTCCTTCACACTTTGTAGCTAAAGCATGAGAGGGAAAAAAAAGCAAAAGATGCTTACAGAACAGATGGCAGCTGATTTGTTAAGTTTATTTCAATTTAGCTTGGTTCCCTCTCACATAAGCACAAATACTCAGAGGTCTTTAGTGCACAGATACATACTGGAGCTTTAACAGTTGGTGAAGTCTCTGCACTTCTTCCATATAAAAGCCACTTTCAAAAGCACTGGCCAATTTATTTCCACACTTGAAAGCTTATTACCGCTTAGACACAGCCCTCTTTGAGCAGGACACGCTTCTGCTATGGACAGACAGGTCTGCACTCATTAAACTTTGAAGGGTGTCGTATTAAAGGGCGGAACCAATTTGATCTCTGGGATACATTTCACCCTGCTGAATAAGCAGCACAAAAGATTTGTGCAAAGAAGTACACACACACACACACAGGCACCGAGACGTACCATTGACACAGCCAGCCTCGTCACTCTTGTCGAGGCAGTCGTGTATTTTGTTGCACTGCTTGATGCCGTGGATGCAGGATCCGTCTCCACACTGGAACTCATCAGGCCGGCATGTGAGCAGAGCTGCGGATGAGCCAAACACAGCACAGACATCAGCCAAACGCTGACACACAGACTCCAAACAGACTTCACAGGATTTTATCTTTAGGGAACATGCTTTGGCACTTCATAACTAGTAAACACCCCTATGAATACTTATGTTGTCTGTAATTCATTTTAAAAAAGGAAAAAATTACACATTTTATATTCACATCCAAGCCATTTTTTGGTCCAGTCACTCAATGTATTTATGTATGTATGTATATATATGGCCACAGCCGCCCTAAACAGTATTGGTGATTACCAAAATATATTTTTTTAAGTATAATAATAAGTTTCTGTAATGATTAATCCACCAATATGTGTAAGCTCTTTCGTCACAGTAGTGTTTCTAATGTTAAAATATGATACAACAAAGACAGGAAAAAAATAGTAAAGCACTTGATTATTTTTTTTATTTCAGATGCCTAATTACAGTCAATAACAACAGAGACTGTGGAAAAGTACACAAAAACAATGGCAGCAAAAATGCAAGCTGTTATCAAGGCCAAAGGAGGCCATGTTTTATGGTTATTATGTGTAAATAAAGAACGTATTTAGTTGTTTCAGTTTATTAGTTGCCTTTTTTTGAATATTTGTGTTGTCTCTTCATTAACGACTGTTGGTCTAATAAAATAGATTTGTTAAGCACATACAGTTTATTATACTGTATTTATTGACTGAAGTTTATATATATATATATATTATATTTTATATTATATAAAAATATAAATATGTCATTTTTATAATTTTTTACAATAAATAGTCTAATAAACTGCATGGGCTTTTATTTTAAGATTAAGTTTAAATTGAATCTATTTATTCTTTATGTTAGTTTATTTCATAAATTGAGTTATTCTTATTTTATTTTATTTTATTTTGTATTTTATTTTTCACAAACACAAATTTAATAGTTTTAGTCTTAGTTAATAACCATGTATTGTTAACTACACAATGCATTAAGAGCCAGGTGTAAAATTGTTTTTGAATTTGAAGATTGGGGTAAATTGTACATATTTTGTCTTTTGGGAAACATGTAAGTATTTTCTATGGCTTCTGAAAGGAAGTACAAAATGAAAACACAATATTTACACAAAATGAGAAAAATGTACACATCCTCATCCTATTCAAAAGTTTTCACCCCCGGCACTTAATGCATCCTGTTTCCTTCTAGAACATTAGAGAATATTTTAACCTTTTTTTAATATTTGTAATAGTTTTGTAATAGCATATGAGTCCCACAATTGTCCTTAGTGTAAAAAAAAAGGTAACCAAAGCATGTGTGGGACCAGGAAGATTTTCTGAAGAACAGCAGGCAGTTTAACTGTTCAGGACAAACAAGGGACTCATGAACAACTATCACTAAACAAAAAACAAACAAACAAAAAATTGTGGATCATCCACGTAATGACACACACTATTAAGAATTAAGCATTTGCAAACAGGATAATTTTTATAAATTCAGCTGTTTTGTCTTGTGGACTATATGTAAATATCTTTTATGCAAAATATTGTATTCAGGACAGTACTAGTTAAAAAAAAATAACATGCATTTTGTACGATCCCTCTTATTTGGTTAAAATAATTAACAATTTGCAGATACTGCAACGTGTATGAAAACTTTTGACCACAACTGTACACACACATACACACACAGTATATGAGTATCTGGCCATGTTTGGAGTAAGATCAAAGACAAATCTGACCATGACACTTCAAAGCCACTTTCAGAGTCCAAGAAAATCCACATAACACAAATGTGATCTGACACTAAAGAGGTCCTTTTTGGTGAGTGTTTCTAGAAAGCTGCTTTTGAATAACTGCAGCTTAATTACGCAAACACATCTCTGAACACAAACAGTATTGCCCATTATGAAGTTCAAAGTAAAACCCCCTGAAACGAGGGATTAATGCGATTATAGAGCAGCCTGTGGTGAATGTATCCTGCCACTATTTCAAGGGCTTTAAGATGGTCAAGGACACACGCCCAAGGGTTGCCTAGAAACGCACGTGCCACTCTGCTCACCCGTTTTCCCTCCGGCCTGGGAAAAGCAACACCGTAATTGACCTGGATGTGTTACCTGACGCTGGGAATGAAGAAAGAGGCAGCAGGTTCAAAACAAGCACCCTGTGAGCTCATCTAGCCCACAGAAGTCAAGTACGAGAATGCATCTTAATTAAAATCTGGCCCTCTCCTCAGCACCTGTCTTTCTCCCGTGACTCTCAGGATCTTGAGGTCGGATGTTGTTGTTTACCAAAGCCGCTCTTCTTAGACCGCTACATTAGATAACAAACACCTTGTGGCAGCTCTATTCTGTCAGAGATGCCTGGGGAATGAATATGACAGCGCTGATGTGAAATCTGAATTTTCCTGGCTTTTAGAGGAGGACGTAGCCCAGAGATTTTAAAAGGATGTGACAGCATTTTGACAAATCTGATTTCTGATGCACATCAAAGTCATTGCTGATGCAAATGAAACAAAATTGCAAAATTGAAACAAACCTCCTTGTGCTATATTGTATCTAGGGCTGGGCGGTAAGAAGTGTACCATGCAATAGAAGTAGAAATGCGTTAATTTTGAATTCTGATGTGTGGACAATTTTATATATATATCAGCTATATTAAAATGGCTTCAGATATGTGGCCTGTCAAACCATATTGATGAAGTACCACTTGTTCGAGTATGCATTTCAACCAGGTGTGCTGCACAACTCCTGAAAAGTGAAGCCAAAACATATCGATCACCATCTGGTGGCTGGCTGCAGTATAGGTCATAAACCCTGCCCACTCCATGTTAACGAATCGGATATGAGCCAAACTAAAAAATCAGATTTAACTTCAAATAAATTTTAAGGTAGCAACACTTTAGTTTGGGGACCAGTTCGCACTATTAACTATGACTTTTGCCTCATTAAATTCCTAATTTGCTTCTTATTAATAGTTAGTAAAGTATTTGTTAAGTTTAGGTGTGGGGTAGGGTTAAGGGATTTAGAATATGATCATGAATAAGAAAATTAATATGTACTTTATAAGGACTAATAAACAGTCCATATGCTAGTAATATGCATGCAATAAACAACTACTGAATAGTGAGAATTGGTCCCTAAAATAGAGTGTTACCATTAGTTCTTACTATGCTATATGTACAAGTATGCTCAGGCTGCAATTAAATCACTACTGCGCAGGCTTGGGCTGCAAATTAATCACTACTGCGCAGACTCAGGCTCCAAATGAATAACTACTGCGCAGCCTCGGGCACCATATGAATCATTATTGTGCAGACTCAGGCTGCAAATGAATCCCTACTGCGGAGGCTTGGGCTGCAAATGAATCACTACTGCGCAGACTCGGGCTCCAAATAAATCTTTACTATGCAGACTCAAGCTCCAAATGAATCTTTACTATGCAGACTCAGGCAGCAAATGATTCACTACTGCGCAGACTCAGGCTCCAAATGAATCATTATTGTGCAGACTCAGGCTCCAAATTAATCTTTACTATGCAGACTCAGGCTCCAAATGAATCACTACTGCACAGACTCAAGCTGCAAATGAATCAATACTGCACAGACTCGGGCTCCAAATGAATCACTACTGCGCAGGCTTGGGCTGCAAATGAATCACTACTGTGCAGATTTGGGCTGCAAATTAATCACTACTTCGCAGACTCTGGCTCCAAATGAATCATTATTGTGCAGACTCAGGCTCCAAATGAATCTTTATTATGCAGACTCAAGCTCCAAATTAATCTTTACTATGCAGACTCAGGCTTCAAATGAATCACTACTGCACAGATTCAAGCTGCAAATGATTCACTACAGACTCTGGCTCCAAATAAATCTTTATTATGCAGACTCAGGCTGCAAATGATTCACTGTTGCGCAGACTTGGGCTGCAAATGATTCACTACTGCACAGACTCGGGCTCCAAATGAATCACTACTGTGCAGATTTGGGCTGCAAATGAATCACTACTGTGCAGACTCTGGCTCCAAATGAATCTTTATTATGCAGACTCAGGCTGCAAATGATTCACTGTTGCGCAGACTTGGGCTGCAAATGAATCACTACTGCACAGACCCGGGCTCCAAATGAATCACTACTGCACAGACCCGGGCTCCAAATGAATCACTACTGCGCAGACTCAGGCTCCAAATGAATCTTTACCATGCAGACTCAAGCTCCAAATGAATCTGATTCACTGTTGTGCAGACTCGGGCTGCAAATGAATCACTACTGCACAAACTTGGGCTGCAAATGAATCACTACTGTGCAGACTCGGGCTCCAAATGAATCACTACTGCACAGACTCTGGCTCCAAATGAATCACTACTGCGCAGACTCACCTCCAAATGAATCACTACTGTGCAGACTCGGGCTCCAAATGAATCACTACTGCACAGACTCATGTTCCAAATGAATCACTACTGTGCAGACTCGGGCTTCAAATGAATCATTATTGTGCAGGCTCCAAAATGCACATTTTTTTATTTGGTCATGCATGCACATATGCACACCCCTTATGTGCACCCCTGCTCATTATAAAAGTAGTGAATCAGGCAGCTTAATCCAAGTCTTCTGAAAAGACATGATCATTTTATATGATGAACATATGATGAATTTAGGCTTTTATTCACATAAAAACATTGATCAATGTACATACACATCACATCACACAACAAAAATATGAAACTGCTTGATTGATATGTATTAAGTTTACCATGTCTGTATTAACTTTTTGAAGCATTAAAGTTTTCAGTGCATGCACTTCCACTGGAGGGACAGAAATCAGAAAATATCCCTATTTATGTTTCGAAGATGAAAGAAAGTCTTACGAGTTTTGGAACAGCGTGAGTAATGACAGAATTTTCTATCCCTTCTATTTAAATAATTTCATTTTCTTTCCACAAGCTGTCATATGAGGCAGTGAAGGATACATGCCTCCACTGTAGCTTAATTCAAAGTCAAATCTTTTTTTTTTCCATTATGATTTGGCACAAAGATAAATGGTGTTATGTGTGGGTTGTACAGAATAGTCTCTACATTCATGAGCATCACCACTGTGCCCTTGAGCAGCCATTTAACCCCAGGATGTTCCAGGAGGGCTTTCTATGTAATAAGTGCACCGTAAGATCAGAAACACTGCACTCTACACGAATACACAACCACTTGGCTACTGCAAAAGTGCATGAAAATGCTATCATTGTTCTGTGAGGTTACACAACAATGGTGTGTGTGCTGCCATCACTGTCAAACTAAATTAAAGTGTGTCTCCACACCAAATGCTTTGAGTCACGTGGCAATAATGGCTTCAATAATACGAATTGTCTTTGTGTGGGTGGAATAGATAATAAATGGCAGGCAGTCAGAAAAAATTATCTGCCGTGAACTGTTGCCTTCAATCTCTGGCAAAACCTCACAGTATCTAAAGGAATTTAATTCCCATCTGAGTATGTCAGAGCGATGTGTCCTTCAGAAACATTGTTGGGGTCATGCGACCCTCACAATGAGAGTCCTGCAAAGATATTTCCGTAAATGTGGTGGTGATATTGAGCACCTTCATGCACATTCAATAGGACTGTTTGCTCTGTGTGCATCAATGCAGCAGCCAAGTTCAACAGGTGAAAAACAAGTCTCTCTGAAAGAAAAAAAAGATGAACCATGCAATGTGGAAAGAGACTGATGCACACACACAAATACACACAAGCATGTTACAAAATCAGTCCACATTCTTGTTACGAAAAATAATTTCTCATAAATAGAACGTCTTACACACAGGCAGTGGGTCAGGCCACTGGTTCAGATTTTTCCAATTTAGTTTTTATTGTTTTTGACCCATGTAACCTTGTATTTTAATAAAAAACATTATGACCACCATTTTAGATATCAGCGAAATAAAAAACAAAGGGGGATAAAAAAATAAAGACGACACTGGATTAACTTTTTCTTTTTTTTTAATTTAGTTGGAAGTTTTAGCTGAAAAGAAACACACAGCCAGTTCGTTATAGGGTGTTTGAGTCGTCCAGCAAGTTGTTTCAATTTGCAGCTGGTTTCTGTGTAGATACTGTTGTGCTACAAAGTTTACATGAGTCAATCCATGAAACCGGTACAATTCGGACTTACAAATAATTGTATTACTTTTCTGAACACCCCACACCATTAATTTATCTTCCAGCAAAACATATTTTACCATCTCAGTCTTTCACAGTTGTGTGTAGAAGGAGATGTACAAAGACGAAATATAACAACAAGTCTTTAATAAAATCCACACTAGGAAAATCCAGACGGGAAACACACACCAACATAACTTTAAGATCAGACGAACAACACTGAACTGAATACAACTTATATAGGGGTGCTAATGAACACAAACAGGTGTTGGTGATTAACTAATAATGACTTGACAAGGACAGGAACAGGAAGGACCAAATATGGGTAACAGAGGGAGAAACCAACTAAACAGTCCACAGGGGTGTGACACAGGCATCAAATCCCTATTATTATTGGTCAATTTTTTCAAGATATGGGCACTATTAGTCTTCAATCTTGTTACAGACACTATGGGACCTCTCTGAATATGATTATAAAATCTATTTGTAATGAAATCAACATTTTCCTATTAATCAGATGTCCCTCACACTAATTCAGTATTTGCAAGTATAAAAGTTACATAAAATCTCACACTTTTGCTATACTAAAGCCTCTAATGGAACTTTTTTGTGATAGCAACCTCATCATTTTTGATCAAAGAAATGGCTTAACTTCAGAATTTAAACTAAAGTCAGTATTCTTATGTTTGCTCGGAACATTTCAGACTGAGTTCAACAAACATTAAATTACTTTTTCATAAACATTTTATAAACATTCAATAATTAATAAAAATAAAAATCTTAACATAAACTAAACATAAAAACAGGGAAACTTTTGAACGGGTCATTTTTATAAATTCAGTTATTATATGTAAACATCTGTTATGTAAAATAGCTTATTCAGGACAGAACTAAATACAAAATAGCATGCAATTTTCATGATCTCTCGTATTTTGTTACAATTTTTAACATTTTGCATATTCTGCAAGTGGTATGTAAATTTATGAGCACAATTGTAGCTAGCTATTTAAATAAGACCACCTCCAAGTCACATAAGGGGTCCAAGGCAGCAATTTACATATCTTGTGTCGACACACCCCATGAAAGAGAGGGGTGGGGTGAGCAGTAGCTCATTATCATTTAAAGAGACATGCACCAAAGCAGGTCGCTGTGAACAGAGCTGTTTTTGACAAGGTAAAAAGGGTGTTGTTTTATTCATCCAATGAGGAATTTTAACCAAAGTATGTTACAGACATTTCATAAAGACCTTAAATAATCATAACAACTTGTAGTAAATGGGCATCTGATGTCCCCTTCAAGTTTTTCAAATAGGTAAGAGTGAGAAATACTGCAGGAATTGAATGAAGTATCCAAATGTAAAATAACGTTGATTTTTTTTTTATTGTTCTTGATTTTTTTTTTACACCATAAAAACATAAACTATGGCACTAGCGATGTCAAGGTCATGTGTTGGATTCCCAGAGAAAGTCTGAACTAATTGGTATGCTAAAAAAAAATGGTAAAAAAAAAAAAATTAAAAAATTAAATATGCCAATTTGCCACAAAAATGTGCCAAATCTTTTTTCCTGAAAAAACAAAACAAAAAACAAATCTTATTAGTATGCATATTACTAGCATACTGGCTATGTATTAGTACTTATAAAGTAAATATAAATGTTTTGATTCTGCATAACCATACTTTAGATGGTAACACTTTATTTTAACCACCTGCGGTTTTTGGTTGCATGGCAGGTTTTAGGTTCCATTAAAAATATCTTTAATTGTTTTTTTTAAGCATACTACTAGAATATTGGCAGTTTATTAGTACTTACAGGTATTAGGCACATATTAATGCCTTATCCTGCAAAACATTCTAGATCGCTGAATCCGACCCATTACCTAAACAACTATCTCACTAACTATTAATAAGCAGTAAATTAGGAGTTTATTGAAGCAAAAGTTGTAGTTATTAGTTAATAGTGAGAATTGGTCCCCAAAATGACCGTTAACGGTAAAAAAACGTAAAAATGCTACAGTAAAAACCTTTTAAATGGTTAACGGTAAAAGACAGTAAAATTTACAGTGAAAATTGACATTCCCAGAATTCCCTGTGTTACTTTTTTTTTTAATTTGCTGTTTTTTTTTGATGAAATAGCTCTTTCTTCTTAGCAGTTTTATACATTAGGGCTGTATGTTACATCTAATGTTGTTAAATTAATGTTTATTGCATTATTTCACTTTCATGTGTGTTACCATGATGGTGTTTAGTGTTTGTGTGAATGACACTGTGTTAGTATTTAAAAGGCGCTTGTGATGGGCTTTGGTTCATCGTGTGACTTTCTCATCACCACCTGCTTTTGGTGGTTATCAGTGTATTACAAAGGTACAAAACAGATTTCAGTACTTCAGTAGGTTGGTACATTAACATTATATCAGTTAATGAAATTATGGTATTTACCTGTAAATTTATATGAAAACTGTAAAATGTTGCTACCGTATTTTTACGGTAAAATTCTGGCAACCACCGTTTTTTACTGTAAATTTTACGGATTTTTTTTACAGTGTGTGACCAATATTTTTCTAAGCATATATAAATATAAATTACTAAAAATAAAATATTATATATAACACTTATTCTTATATTTGAGTTCTATGATTTTTTAATAACACAGCTATGTCATAATTATTCAGCCCTATTCAACATTGCGATTTTTTTTGGTCACTTGTTTGTATGGAGGGAAACACAAATGTCTTAAAACACACTGAAACCTTTAGAAACTCTATTAGAAAATAGAATTAGCTCGAGGTGTTACACATACATACATTTAGCCCATGCATGCGCTCAAGTTGAACAGCAAATATAGCAAAGTCAACAGAGCTCTCATAAAAGCTATTGAGAAGAAATCATTTTATTACTCTTAAAAATCCAAGGCTACATGAAGATTTCCAAGACATTAAAAGTTCATAGAGACAAAGCTGGCAGCCTTATTCCTTAGCTTAAAATGTGTTGTATCAGAAAATCTTTGAGGGGGTTGAAGAAAAAGCACAATATCATAAAATGTTTCATTAGACCAATTGAGGAAAAACCTACAATGTACAGCCAAAGACTTGCAAGATGACCCAATGAAAGGTGGAAAAACATTTAAATGAAGAGTGTAAGATGAACACTAGACAAGTATGGCCTTCATGTTGAGGCATCTTGCCGAATGCCACTCATAACAAGAAGAAAATGCTAAAATTCATTTGGATAGACCTGTGGAGTTTTGGAAGAATGTTTTATGGAGTGATGTGACCAAGCTGGAACTTTTTGGACCCAAAGATCAGCAGTATGTCTGGTCCAAAAAAGGCAAAGCTTATAAGCAAAAGAACACCAAACTTAGAGGTGGACCACTCTTGTTCCGGGGGTGTTTTACTGTTGCAAGAAGTGGAAATCATGACTGTATGAAGGATATCATGGATTCTTTGAAGTATTTTGGCAAGAACTGTGATGCCTTTGGTGCAAAGACTGAAGCTAATAATCCATGGATTGCAGGACAATCATAGTAATACATCTAAATCTACTTATGCTTGGTTCAGGGATCAGACATAGCATGGTCTTGAGTGGCCTGTTCAATCTCCACATGTAATTCTCATTGAAAATATTTAGTTGAATTTGAGGAAAGCAAAGTGAAAACCAAAGATTATCAGTGATCTGAAAGCTTTTTCAGGTGAGGAATGGGCCAAGATTGCAGTAGAGAGGTGACAGAAACTTCTTAGCACTTCCACGCAACATTTAAAAGTTTTACGTGTGGTTTTAAAGAATAAAAGATACTGCACCAAATTTGACTTTTGGGGGTTGAATAATTTTGAATTATTGAATGTTTAGAGCCAATTTGATAATTTTTTTTTTTGCATTATTCATCAACTTATGTTCTCAGAATTATTCAAATGTGACCCTGGACCACAAAACCAGTCATAAGTGTAAATTTCTCGAAATAGAGATTTATACATCACCTGAAAGCTGAATAAATAAGCTTTCCATTGATGTTTGGCTTGTTAGGATAGGACAATATTTGGCCGAGATACAACTATTTGAAAATCTGGAAGAATCTGGAGAAAATCACCTTTAAAGTTGTCCAAATGAAGTTCATAGCAATACATATTACTAATCAAAAATTAAGTTTTGATATATTTACAGTAGGAAATTTACAAAATATCTTCATGGAACATGATCTTTACTTAATATCCTAATGATTTCTGGCATAAAAGAAAGATCGATAAATTTGACCCATCCAATGTATTTTTGGCTATTGCTACAAATATACCCGTGCAACATAAGGCTGGTTTTGTCATCCAGGGTCACAAATGTGTATTAATAAACTTTCTCTAATTGTGTACTGATGCCTTTGTTGAATTGTTTTCACAAAATTTTGTTCTCTGCAGCAAAATAATAAATAATTTCAGTTGCAACTGTATTTGAGTGATGGCTTGAATACTTCAACTTAATGAATATCTCTAGATTATTTACAGTAGCTTTAATAGATTAGGTGAATAAATTGTTGGCAGTTTTTAATATAAAGTAGCTATTGTCAAATTAGAGTTTCTACAGGAAGTAACAGAGAGTGTACACTCACGGCAGTCGGCCTCATCTGACTTGTCCTTGCAGTCAGGGTCTCTGTCGCACCTCCAGGCCAGTTTCACACACTCCCCACTGCTGCAACGAAATTCTCCAGCACCGCACTGCAGTCTCCGGGTAGGGGGCGGAGCCGGTCGTCCAGACCCACCCCCGCATCGCCCCGCCCACTCATCAGAGCCGTCTGCACAGTCAGGGTCTCCGTCACAGGTCCAGGGCTGCGGCACACACTCGGAGCTGTTACAGCGAAACTCGTGCGGCCCACAGGTGGGTGGAGAGCACTTCTCCTCATCGCTGCCATCTCCACAGTCGTCATCGCCGTCACACACATAGACCGGTGCTAAACATTTACGGTTACGACACTGGAACTCCCCCGCTGAGCACGACCTGGCATCTGGGGATGAGAAAACAAAGACTTGATCAAGAAATGCCCAATTACAAATGAAGATTCTGTCTGAATGATGTGCGGCCATCAACCACATTTCCTCTATAGTGGACTAAACCCCTAAAACCCCCAGTCCCTTGAGCAGTAAATCAGCATATTATTACACTGAAGACTGGAGTAATAATGCTGAAAACTCAGCTTTACCATCACAGGAACAAATTACATTTTCAAATATATTAAAGGAGAAGTCCACTTCCAGAACAACAATTTGTAGATAATGTACTCACCAGTTGTAAAGAAATGATGTTTTTTGAGGAAAACATTTTGGGATTTTTCTCCATATAATGGACTGATATGGTGCCCCAATTTTGAACTTCCAAAATACAGTTTAAATGCGGTTGTAAACGATCCCAGCCAAGGAAGAAGGGTCTTATCTAGCAAAACAATTGGTTATTTTCATAAAAATAATACAATTTATATACTTTTTAATGTCAGCTGCTCGTCTTGTCTTGCTCTTCCCGACCTCTGTTTTTTTCCAGTTCATGACAGTTAGTGTATGTCGAAAAACTCCCATCTCAAGTTCTCCTCAACTTCAAAATCGTCCTATATCGCTGTTTTACCTTTTTTGTTAAGGATGTTTGATCTTCTTTGCATGTTCACTTTGCAAAGACTGGGTAGGTACTTCTGCAGCGATGTAGGATGATTTTGAAATGATTTTTGAAGTTGAGGGAGAAAATACGATCAGAGTTTTTCAGCATACCCTAACTGTCTTGAGCCAGAATACAAAGAATTCAGGGAGAGGAAGGCAAGACAAGCGTTTGAGATTAAAGTATTTAAATTGTATTTTTTTAATGAAAATAACAGATCGTTTCACTAGATAAGACCCTTCTTCCTCGGCTGGGATCGTTTACTACCGCATTTGGGATTTTGGAAGTTCAAACTCGGGGCACCATATCAGTCCATTATATGGAGAAAAATGCAAAAATGTTTTCCTCAAAAAACACAATTTCTTTACCACTGAAGAAAGAAAGACATGAACATCTTGGATGACAAGGGGTGAGCACATTATCTGCAAATTGTTGTTTTAGAAGTGGACTTCTCCTTTGAAATAGAAAGTAGTTATTGCAACATGTAAAAACATTTACCATTTTTCAAAAACATTAAAAAATCTTAATGACCCCAAACTTTTGAAATGTAATATAAATTCCAAGGTACTTTGACAGGACCTTGTAAGAAAATAACATTTTAAAAAAAATAATAATAATCAAACTATATAGTATAAATTCAAAACTATAAATACAAATGATTACCAGACTGCACAATAACACTGGATGAGTGAAACCAAGTTAACTATATCAGCAGCTGTTAGAGGAACATATATTTTATAATTTATTTGGTGAAGTATTAATTTCATTTGGATTGTATGATTATCATTCCTCCCACATTTTTAGCTTCTAACAGGTTTAAAGATGTTTTCATAAGCAGACATTTCTCCTGTGTCTGTGGTGTAGGCAGATAGCAGCTGAAGTGAGAGGAGGCGGAGAAATAAAGCACAGGGGCTCAGAAAAAGTTACCCGCGGTGTGAGAAGGGCAACAGAAACAAAGAGCAATCCTGTGAAACCCTGAATATTGAGCACATGACTGATGTCTGCAGAAGCAGAGCACATCTCATACATAGTATGCCAACATATGGCACTGCTCACAGCAAATAGTGTCACAATTCATTTACAGATTTATTCACAGTAGACTCACACATTATGGCTGTTAAATTTAAAGGGATATTTAACCCCCCAAAATAAAAAAAGACGTTTAAAAAGAGTCTATGAAGTCCAAAATAACATTGGACCTCATTCAATTTCATTGTATGGATGAAAAAAAAATCAAATGTTTCACAGAAGAAAGCGAGTCATACAGATTTGGAATAATCGTTTATTTTAGGGTCAAATATCTATTTAAATCCCAAATGAGAGATTCAAGACAAACAGAGAATTCAAAAGGAGATCAGCAGAGCTGCTAATGTAATAGAGGGATCTTAAGAGATCACAAAGATAGACTGAAGGACCTGCTGATCAAAGGCAAGATTTTAATTTGATCTTTAGAAACAGATTTGAGAGTAGAGATAAGTGGAACACAGGAGAAGCATATTAGGAAAGGAGACATGATATTAAGAAAGAGAAGAAACATGATTAAGGTGAATGTGTTCTTGAATGGTTGTGTGTATTTCATGTGTAGTCAGATTATACAAAGAGGAAAATTCATTTCAGCATACATCCATTTAATCGACAGAATGTTTTTTAGTTTAATAGTTAGAGGGGTTTACTAAGGCAACCGTCATAAGTAAGGCCTTGATGTGAAGATGTTCTTCATTCAGCAGTAAACAGAAGATTGAACATTCTTATGCTGCCCAAATTAGTTTGAAAAAGGCAATTCTCACATAATATATTATTATAAATGTCATATAACAATACACTCTATGCAAATGAAATTTCTAAGTTTTTCAAAGTATCGAAAACATGTAGCTATTTTCTTGCATCACTTTGGTTTTGCTGTAGTCCAAGAGAAATTTTAAAACACGAACTATTGCAAAACCACTGTGATGCAAGAAAATAGATCATTTAATTTTTTTTAATCAAAATTATTTTAAAAAGTGTGCAAATGTAGTAGTAACAAAGTAATAACATGGTAACAACCAAATATGTTAAAAAAACAAAAAATAAAAATAAAAACAAAAACATTAAAGGGGTCATCGGATGCAAAGTTCACTTTTACATGTTGTTTGAACATTAATGTGTGTTGGCAGTGTATGTACACATCTACCCTATAATGATAAAAATCCATGCAGTGGTTTTTAAGTAATCTGTAAAAATAATATCCCCTTTTTCAAATCGAGCCAATCTCAGATGCCGCGATAGTTGATGACATGAGCGTCTTACCTCAGACGCGCCTTAAATCAGCTGTTACAGTCTGACCCCCATTGTTTCGATGCCGGAGCAGGGATGTAAGTTAGACAAAAATATATCCATATATCCGTCCATGTTTGCGCGAATCCTTCGTGATCCAGTTTCACTTACAGCAGAAGTGAGTATAAGGGTTTTTTTATGAATCTTTGCAATTGCCTTTATTAATAACATGCTAGTTAGCAAGTTTGGTGGCTAAATGCGGCTAAAGTAAACAGGCTTGTCACTCCACAGAGAGAAGAGAGGGGCTCGGCAAGCAGAGCTCATTAACATTTAAAGCAACCTCAACCAGAACAGGGTGTTGTTTTACACTACTATTTAGAATTTTTAACCAAAGTATATTATAGACTTTTCATTAAGACCCTAAATAATCTCATCAACTTGTGGAAAATGGGCATCCAGTCACCCCTTTAAGTTTATGAATTTTTTACAAGTTGGCTTTCCACTGGGTCAAAACTGACCCGGGAACGCAAAAGGTTTTGGCTATTTTTTAATATATTTAACCCCCCCCCCCAAAAAAAAAAGACATTTAAAAAGAGTCCATGGAGTCCAAAATAACATTGGACCTCATTCAATTTCATTGTATGTATAAAAAAAAATAAAAAAAAATCAAATGTTTCACAGAAGAAAGCGAGTCATTATTTTAGGGTCAAATATCTATTTAAATAGGAACGCAAAAGGTTTTGGCTATTTTTTGGATTGCAATACTGGTGACATTGAATGCAAATTCACTTTTACATAGTGTTTGCATATAAATGTGCCTCAGCAGTGTGTGGATATAACCACCCTAGAATGATAAAAATCCATTCTTTTTTTTTAATCCCAAAAAAACCCCAAAAAGTTTCAGTTATCAAGCTGTTTTGAATTTCTGAGCAGTATGACGTCCACAACCACTGACAGACTGTCCCGTATCAGCATATTTCCTCCCTCAGCCAGTTGTACGCTGTCCGCCATTTTCTCTGCACTCGAGTAGCTATATAAAAGTGAACATAAGAGTCTTCATTTTCTCTTGACATCAGAGTCACCGAGGATGCAGTGAATTAGTTTTGATTTTGAAGGTAATGCTAAAAACGTACCAACTCATACCAGTCATACCAACTTGTGGTAAATGAGCATCTGATGTCACCTTTAAGATGGGTAAATGCTGCCATCATTTTAATAACTAAACAAACACACAGCTCAATTGACAGCAGTGGAAAAAGGACCGTTAAGAAAACATCTGATCACAAGGATGTGGATGTTTGCACCAGTTCTAAAATTCAGCACTACTGTGTATTTGTCACGGTGTGTAGCAGGCAGGAAGATGAAGACTGGAGAATAAAGTTTTAAACAAGGTAATTTTAATAATAACTGAAATGGCAGGCTGACAGTGTTACGTAGTAGCTGCGTGCTGGACGGAACGAGACGAGAGACGAGATAACAGGCAACAATATTTAATATAAACTTCAGGTAGCACAAGCAGGAACAGGCAGGAATATCCACACACGTAGAAACAAACAAACGTTAAAGACCGACAGAGAACTCAGGATACAAACAGGCTTATAAAGGGTGACTAATTACAAGGACAGGTGAAGGGGATGACAGAATAACGAGGGCAAAACCAAAGTTAACAGGATGACAGGGGGAGACAATGGGAGAAACCAAATATACAAACAGACAGAACTGTGACATTACGCCCCCCTCCGAATAGGCGCGACCTCGCGCCATAGAAAACAAAAAACAAAACAGACAAGAGGGGCAAAAAAACAGCAGAAAAACAGTCCATGCGGGAGGAGGCTTCGGCGGAGGACGGAACCCCGGGAGGGGGACAAAAAAAACAGAGTGATCAGAGTCCAAGGGGGCGACGAAGGTGGGAGGAGCCAGGGAGGAAACAGGAGGGACCCGGAGCAGGAGGAGCCAGTAGAGACCCAGACCGCAGCCATGATGTAAGCCCACGGTGGAGCCGACGGACGGAGGAGCCATGGTGGAGGAAGGGCTGACGACTCCAGGGGGCCGACCGACGGCGGCGGAGCAGGTGGAGGTGGAGCCCGAGGCGGAGACGGAGAGCCAAAGATCCAAGGCTCTGGTGACTGAGGCGGAGGCGGAGCTCCGGAGGTCCGCGGCGGAGCCGGAGCGACAGAGGACTGAGGGGGAGCCGGAGGGAGGGAGGAGCCCAACGGAGCCGGTGGGATGGAGCGACGAGGCAAAGCCGGAGGAGTGGAGTCCCAAGGCGATGGCGGGACGACGACCGACCAAGGCGGAGCCGGAGGGACGAGGGAGCCCGGTGGAGCTGGTGGGCCGACGGGCGACGGTGGAGACGAGGGAGCTGAGAGCCGTGGTGGAGCCGCAGGGTCGGAGGGCCGAGGCGGAGTTCTGGACTCTGAGGCTGGAGGCGGAGCTGAGGGATCCTCCAGCCCTGACGCCGATGGAAGCTGGCAGACCCGCGGCGAGCCCACTGCACAGGTAGTGGGCTGAGGGTGAGCAGAGGGGCTGTCAGGGGACAGCGGTGACCAGACAGACAGAAGAGGGGGGGTGGGTGGGAATTCCATACCGACAGGTAGATCATGACAGGTAGGTATTTCCGTAGAAAAGTCTATTAAATCTCCAGAGTTAGTGTCCAGAACTTCAGTAAAGAAGTCAATCAAGTCCCCAGAGTTCAGTTCAAGCTCACCCCCAGCGGTGGTGCAGTGGGCAGGGCTCTCCATAGCCCTCTCTTGCTCCACGCAGCACTCCACCGTTGCGGTAGTTGTAGCCGGCTCTCGCACCTGGTCGGACGTGTTGGGCTCTGGCTCTGTGGCGATCCTTTGCTCTGTCGCTCGTGGCTCTGGCTCGTCATCCGCGATGGGCTCGGGCTCAAACTCCGCGTGTCGGGGTGATGGTTGGCTGGGTTCTGGGTCTTGAGTGGGGCTGGTGTCATACTCCGTGGTCAACGAAGATCTGCTGGACACCAGCACCCACACGATGTAATCGGCAGTGCTCTCTCGAGGACCATCCCCGGACAGCTGCGCCTTGATGGTGGTATTCAGTCCCGCACGGTAGAACGTGCACAGGCAGCTGTCCGGGTAGTGCGTGAGTGGTACGAGATGCACAAAGTCTCTGGTGTGGTCCTCGAGAGAGCGATTCCCCTGCTCCAGGAGGATGATCTGAACGGCGGGATCCATGAAGAAAAATCAAAACAAACACTGAGAAAAAACGGAAAATAAAGCAGGGAAAAACACCGAAAAAACTGTTTTAGGTCGGTCTTTCTGTTACGTAGTAGCTGCGTGCTGGACGGAACGAGACGAGAGACGAGATAACAGGCAACAATATTTAATATAAACTTCAGGTAGCACAAGCAGGAACAGGCAGGAATATCCACACACGTAGAAACAAACAAACGTTAAAGACCGACAGAGAACTCAGGATACAAACAGTCTTATAAAGGGTGACTAATTACAAGGACAGGTGAAGGGGATGACAGAATAACGAGGGCAAAACCAAAGTTAACAGGATGACAGAGGGAGACAATGGGAGAAACCAAATATACAAACAGACAGAACTGTGACAGACAGGGAGTACACACAAATAATAATGACCGAGAACGGACGAAGATTATTGGAGAACTGAGGGTTTAAGAAGCGGAGCAATCAAAGGAACTAACAAGTTAATTAATATACACAGGTGAACAGAATAACAATCAGGAAACAAAGGAAAACTAGGTCACAGGGGAATAAGCCAGCTGAAAACTCAATGAACAAAAGGACAAAAACTAAACATAACCCTGACAGTGTTCATGTTTTTACTGACTTTGTTGAACTGAGACAAGAAATAAACCTGAAAAGGTTTCTTTGATTTTGCTTAAAGTACATTGGGGTATTTACTGTTGCTCATACTTAGTGAAACAACATAATTAGGACTAAATTAAAATTTTAAATGTTACTAAATAGAATTTTTTTATGAAGTTTTATGAAATTTACTTTAAATGAACGTGTGGATGGATTTTATGTCACAGTGTGGTCTTCTGTTTGACGCATGTACAGGAGGCTTGTGAATGATGTGCGCAGCTCCAGTATAAAGGCCTCTGGCTTGAGATTAGCCTAGATTAAGAGCAGATTAATACGTGGGAACAGGCAATTATCATCATTGTGCCAAAACTCCCTCCATTTAGATGATTCATTTATTCCAGTCATTTAAATCCCTACAGCACTTTACCATACAGTACAAAAAACAGTGATATATATTCCTCATGGCTTGACCCTGTTTTAGATCAAAATTTGCCTTATTTTTGGGCCAGAACAGCCCACATTTAACCATTGCTAATTTAAACTGATGTTACAGTTCATTTGCAATCAACTATTAATGTAAAGTAAAAAATGTAAAACCCATTTTACTGATTTTTTACTCAGTGAGAAGAAACATGCAGGTCAGGAGTTAATTTTGTCCATAGAGAATTGACTGTTTGATGTACACTACAGTGAGCTTTCCATTTTGGAATGACGTCTGATCTGAATGCAATGTTGCAGTGGATTGCGGAGGACTACAGCCATACTGAAATTGAATATTGTATATAATGCATATTTTAAAACATATTTTTTTCCTGTGAGGCAAAGCTGAATTTTCAGCATCATTTCAGTCACATGATCCTTCAGAAATTATTCTAACATGTTGATTTGGTGCTCAGAAAGCATTTATTATTATTATCAGTGTTGAAATCAGTGCTGGTTAATATTTTTGTGGAAACTGTAATACATTTGTTTTCAGGATTCACAGAACAAAGGAACATCATTTATTTGAAATCTCTAGTAACATTTTAACTGTCACTTTTTTGATCGATTTAATGCATCCTTGCTGAATAAAAGTGTTCATTTATTTTTTTAAAAATACTTTGTAAAATGCTACATTTGATCTGTAAAAGTTATGGGTGTTGGGTAATTAAAGTCTTATAATTTTAATTTATTATTATTTTTTCTACTACTACTACACATGTGAAAGCTCATGGAGCCATTTCTAATTTTCTGACTGAGACATAAAAATGACTTTGATTGGACCCTTGCAATAAAAATAATAAAAGCAATCCATTTAAGTGAAGCACTCAAAAATTGTTAATATTCTAGGTGTTTAAGGTGAAAAGGCAAGAAAAAATGATGAATTAGCTTGGCAGACATTTGGAATTTGAGTGAAAGATGGGTCTGCATTGATTTTTCTGTAGCTTTGAGCTGCAGCCCAGTCAGCAGTGCTTCTAAGGAGACTCAGTAGTGGTGAATGTTGGAGTGAAGCCAGTTTGACCCAGTTCCCTGGAAACTATACTGCCGTGATGATGAGAGCTTCTGATTAGTAGAGGTGAAGCTGTGGGCTGCGGCCGGCCTGAGGGAGAGAGGTATGACGGACCAGTCCATCTACATTACACTCTACTAGTGCCTGCTGAAAGCCTCCAAACACACAATTCACCAGAGTCAATGGTTTTTGTGCAGTTTTTTTTTATATATACCAGAAGACGGACAAACTTTTATGCTCATGGGCACAATTTTACTCAAAAGCGAGGCCAAACATGTTTCAGTAATTCCATGCAGGAATCATTCTAATATGCTGATTTGCTGTTTTTCAGCATTTATCTGAAATAAAAAAGCTTTTGTAACATTATACACCATACCATTTAAAAGCTTAGGGAAATTGAATACTTTTATTTAGCAAGGATTGATCAAAAGTGATCAAAAGTAATGATAAACACATTTATAATGTTACAAAAGATTTCTATTTCAGATAAATGCTGTTCTTCTGAACTTTCTATTCAACAAAGAAACCTGAAAAATCAGCTGTTTTTAACATAATAATAATAAATGTTTTTTGAGCAGCAAGGCAGAATATTACACTCTAAAAGCTGATAAGTTGACTTAACTTAAAAAAATTGCCGAAACCCGTTGCCTCAAAATTAAGTAAATAATCATTTTACATTTTTACATTTTAAAATTTTACAAATTACATTTTTAAATATATTCAAATAGAAAGCAGTTATTTCAAATAGTAAAATTATTTTAAAAATGGACTGTTTTTGCTGTACTTCAGATTAAATAAATGCAGGCTTGGTGAGCAGAAGAGACTTCTTTTAAAAACATTAAAAATCTACTGTTCAAAAACTTTTGACTGGTGGTGTAAATACTGTATGCAATAAAACCTTGCATGTAATACATTAATGAGCAACTACATTTACAATTTTTTTAGTATACAACTACCCTTGCCTGTTGAATAGAAAACTGTATCCCATAATGCACTGCACTTGACCTTCCATTTCCTGTGAATGAACCAAATATTATATCAACTGTGTTTTTATGTGTTTGATTCATTATTTGATCTAACAGCCAAAAGTAATGACATTTTTACATTTAAAAAAAAGTGTTTTATTTTCAAAAGTGCAACTGGATGCCACTCGCATAACAAAACTGTATATAACTGTAAACAAGCATGTAAAAAGTTCTCGTGACAATAATGTAGCATTTATTAGTGTTCGAAATGTCTATTGTTGCATGCTATTTCTAATTCTACACTACGTTTATTAAAATAATTACTATTTAATTATTAGTCATTAATACTTGCCGACCTTTATTCAGCAAGTATAAAAGTAACAGTAAAGACATTAATGTTACAAAAGATTTCTATTTCAAATAAACGAAATCAAAGAATCCTGAAAAAATGATGTTTTCCTAAAAATATTAAGCAGCACGCATTAAAACTCAGATATGTTTCTTACATCAAATCAGAATATTAGAATGATTTTTGAAGGATCATGTGACTGGAGTAATTATTCTAAAAAATCAGCTTTGAAATCACAGGAATAAATTACATTTTTAAATATATTCAAATAGAAAGCAGTTATTTCGAATAGTAAAATTATTTAATAAATTGTTTTTGCTGTACTTCAGATTAAATAAATGCAGGCTTTGTGAGCAGAAGAGACTTCTTTTAAAAACATTAAAAATCTTACTGTTCAAAAACTTAACTGGTAGTGTAAATACTGTATGCATACTTTGTGCAATAAAACCTTGCATGTAATACCTTAATGAGCAACTACATTTACAAAAATTTTTTAGTATACAACTACCCTCCCACAATGCACTGCACCTGACCTTCCATTTCCTGTGAATGAACCAAATATTATATCAACTGTGTTTTTATGTGTTTGACTCATTATTTGATCAAACAGCCAAAAGTAATGACATTTTTACATTTAAAAAAAGTGTTTTATTTTCAAAAGTGCAACTGGATGCCACTCGCATAACAAAACTGTATATAACTGTAAACAAGCATGTAAAAAGTTCTCGTGACAATAATGTAGCATTTATTAGTGTTCGAAATGTCTATTGTTGCATGCTATTTCTAATTCTACACTACGTTTATTAAAATAATTACTATTTAATTATTAGTCATTAATACTTGCCGACCTTTATTCAGCAAGTATAAAAGTAACAGTAAAGACATTAATGTTACAAAAGATTTCTATTTCAAATAAACGAAATCAAAGAATCCTGAAAAAATGATGTTTTCCTAAAAATATTAAGCAGCACGCATTAAAACTCAGATATGTTTCTTACATCAAATCAGAATATTAGAATGATTTTTGAAGGATCATGTGACTGGAGTAATTATTCTAAAAAATCAGCTTTGAAATCACAGGAATAAATTACATTTTTAAATATATTCAAATAGAAAGCAGTTATTTCGAATAGTAAAATTATTTAATAAATTGTTTTTGCTGTACTTCAGATTAAATAAATGCAGGCTTTGTGAGCAGAAGAGACTTCTTTTAAAAACATTAAAAATCTTACTGTTCAAAAACTTAACTGGTAGTGTAAATACTGTATGCATACTTTGTGCAATAAAACCTTGCATGTAATACCTTAATGAGCAACTACATTTACAAAAATTTTTTAGTATACAACTACCCTCCCACAATGCACTGCACCTGACCTTCCATTTCCTGTGAATGAACCAAATATTATATCAACTGTGTTTTTATGTGTTTGACTCATTATTTGATCAAACAGCCAAAAGTAATGACATTTTTACATTTAAAAAAAGTGTTTTATTTTCAAAAGTGCAACTGGATGCCACTCGCATAACAAAACTGTATATAACTGTAAACAAGCATGTAAAAAGTTCTCGTGACAATAATGTAGCATTTATTAGTGTTGGAAATGTCTATTGTTGCATGCTATTTCTAATTCTACACTATGTTTATTAAAATATTTTAAAATAATTACTATTTAATTATTAGTCATTAATACTTGCCGACCTTTATTCACCAAGTATGTATTAAATTGAATAAAAGTGACAGTAAAGACATTAATAATGTTACAAAAGATTTCCATGTCAAATAAATGATATGAAAGAATCCTGAAAAAATGTTTTCTTAAAAATATCAAGCAGCACGCATTAAAACTACATTAAAAAAACGCATTAAAAAAGTTTCTTGCATCAAATCAGCATATTAGAATGATTTCTGAAGGACCATGTGACACTGAAGACTGGAGTAATGATGCTGAAAATTCAGCTTTGCATCACAGGAATAAATTACCATTTAGGGAAAACAGTTACTTTAGATTGGAACTACATTGCACAATGTTACTGTATTCATAATAAATTCAGAGACTTCTTAAATGACCTTTGAAAATATTACCCTAAATTTTTAACATTAGTGTATTGTAAGCAGTATTTAGTGTATAATACACAGTACGCAGTGAGAAGTATGCTAATATTCTGAACATACCATCAGATATCTTTTGTTTTTTTGCACAGCGAATAGATCAGGTACATAAGCTGCACGGTGACGTTTGTCAGTAAACAGTAATTAGCGTAGCACATAGCCTGTGACCAGATTTGAAATGCTGAGCGGGATGTTGCGTATGATTTTACATGATGAGCAATTTGAGCTTCTAGAGGGGCTGATAATCAAACCTGCTCAGGAGAATCATGCATAATTCAATACATGGAAGACTCAATTAACCACACGCCAAAGAGAGATTGACTTTAATAAGTTACCCACTGCTTGCTAACGCTGATGATTAGAAGGGATCTGAGGAGGAAGGGAACACTGTACCAGTGAGTATGTTTTGATCGTATTTCTGTTACAGTGCATGTAAGTCTAATTTATGTACAGGAAGGGATATGATGGATATTGAATGATGACAAAAGAGATGAGGAATAAGTCAGAGAACTGCACCTCCTACTCACTGTGTGTTAATAACACAGCATAATGTATAGAGCTGGGAAGTCTGTAGTCCTAAAACCCAGAAGAGAATTAGCATTCAATCCATATGGTCTTTAATTGGGTTTTCTAGTGATTTGATTCATGATTAACTGATTAAACGGTCTGTGGTGAACATTATTTGAAGACACACGGTCATATCTCAAATGAGAATTCTAAAGCAGGTTTTTTTTTCACTTTTTTTAATTTTTTTTATTTAAGTTGTTAAAGGTCCACCGAAGTGCTTTGAAACGCAGCATTATTCTATGTGTTGCAGTAATTTCAACTGAAAAAAGAAGACAGAGTTTGACATATAAATCAGTCCCGTCCCCTTTTTTTAAAAAGCCAATAGCGCTTTGTTTATATCACCGCTTGGACCAGAGCCATTGAGCTTGGTCTATCTGAAATAGAAATCTTTTGTAACATTATGAAAGCATATTTACACTGTCTGAATCGTTCCCTATCCCCTAAAAAGTGCAATAAGTGCCATTCACCGTACAGAAAATAGTAATTCAGCATCTACAGTATCTCACAAAAGTGAGTACACCCCCTATATCTTCTTAAGGAACAATACTATAGAAATGAAACTTGGATATATTTTAGAGTGTGATCTTGTATCACACTGTAAAAAAAAAAAATTTTTACGGTTTTCACTTAAATTTACAGGTAAATACCGTAATTTCATTAACTGATATAATGTTAATGTACCAACCTACTGAAGTACTGAAATCTGTTTTGTACCTTTGTAATACACTGATAACCACCAAAAGCAGGTGGTGATGAAAAAGTCACATGATGAACCAAAGCCCATCACAAGCAGCTTAAGTAAACACCATCATGGTAACACACATGAAACTGAAATAATGCAATAAATATTAATTTAACAACATTAGATGTAGCATACAACCCTAATGTACTAAACTGCTAAGAAAAAACTAAGAAGAAAGAGTTATTTCAACAAAAAAACTTCAAATTAAAAAAAAAAAAAACAGGGAATTCTGGGAATGTCAATTTAAAGTGTTTCACTGTAAATTGTACGATCTTTTACCGTGAACCATTTAACAGGTTTTTACCGTAGCATTTTACGGTTTTTTACCGTTAATTTCACTGTCATTTTTTAGCAGTTAAAATTTGCTTTAGTACAATTCTCTCATACCGACCACTGGATGTTCAACAAGGCACCTCATGGCAAAGAACTCTCTGAAGATTTAAGAATTAGAATTGTTGCTCTCCACAAAGATGGCCTAGGCTATAAGAGGTTCAGTAACAACCTGAAACTGAGTTACAGTATTGTGGCCAGGGTCATACAGAGGTTTTCCAAGACGGGTTCCATTCGAAATAGGCCTTGCAATGGTCGATCAACGAAGTTGAGTGCTCGTTCTGTGCGTCAGGTGCAGAACCTGGCTTCAAAAAACAGATGCATGAGTGCTGCCAGCATTGCTTTAGAGGTTGCAGAAGTAGAAGGTCCGCTTTTCAGTGCTCAGACCATACGCTGCACACTGCAACAAGTCGGTTTGCATTGGCGTTATCCGAGAAGGAAGCCTCTTCTGAAGCTGGATTACAAGAAAGCCTGCAACAGTTTGCTGAAGACAACCTGTCCAAGAGCATGAATTACTGGAACCATGTCCCATGTCCTACATTTCTGAAGCAGAACATGATGCCTTCCCTTCAGAAACCGGGCCGAACAGCAGTTTTCCCACATGATAATGACCCCAAACACACCACCAAGATGACAACTGCCTTGCTAAGGAAGGGGCAGGTGAAGGTGATCTGACCTGAACCTTATTGAGCACCTATGGGGCATCCTCAAGTGGAAGGTGGAGAAGCACCATGTGTCTAACATCCAGCAGCTCCATGATGTCATTATAGAGGATTTGAGAAGGATCCTAGCAACAACCTGTGCAGCTCTGGTGAATTTCATGCGCAGAATGATAAGGCAGTGCTAGATAACAATGGTCTGACACAAAATATTGACACTTTGGACACAGTTTTGACAAGTTCACTTAGGGTGTACTCACTTTTGCTACCAGCTGTTTTGACAATAATGGCTGTATGTTGAGTTATTTTTAGGGGACAGTAAATATACACTACTATACAAGCTTCACATTGATTACTCTAAAATATATCCAAGTTTCATTTCTATAGTATTGTCCCTTGAGAAGATATACTAACTGTGAGATACTGTATTTATAGTGTAGGGGGCGGGACACTTCGGATTCTAGAGAGCATTTGATGGGACAGAAACTTTGATGAGAAGCTGAAGTGCAGGCTGATGTCATTAAAATCATTGATCCATAATGGCAGAAGTTAGAGACTGTAAGTTTTGAATGCTTATATCTTCTAAATGCAAATTTTGACATTGTTTTGAAGCACATCAGCTTATAGATAACCTTAAGGCTAACATATTCATACTAAAAGCCAAAAAACTTCAAGGGGACTTTTGAGAAGTTGCTAAATAAGGATGTTTACCACAGACCTTAATTTTCTGTGGTGAACAAGAAGTGCAAATTTCTGTGCACAATTCGGAAAATAAAATAAAAAATCCAAAAATAAAAAATTATTTTGAAATTGAGATTGAGCCTTCATCTGAAAGCTTTCCATTGATGTATGGTTTGTTAGAATAGAACAATATTTGGCCAAGAAACTTTTGGAATATCTGGAATCTGAAGGTGCAAAATAATCTATATATTGAGAAAATTGCCTTTAAAGTTGCGCAAATGATGTTCTTGGCAATGCATATTACTAATCAAAGATTAAAGTTTTGATACGTTTATGGTATGCAATTTACAAAATATCTTCATGGAACATTATCTTTACTTAACATTCTAATGATTTCTGGCATAAGAGAAAAATTGATCATTTTGACCTATACAATGTAATTTTGGCTATTGCTCCAAATATACCCGTGCTACTTAAGACTGGTTTCGTGGTCCAGGGTCACATAATAGACTTTATTTTAAATAGCGCCTTTAAAAGCAGCATCTCAAAGCGCTGTACAAACATAATAAAAATAAGAAAGTTAAAAGATACACACACACACAAAATACAAGCAAAATAAATAAATACAAAGCCAGTATAATAAAAACAAAGAACCCACATAAATCACATAAAAAGCTACCCTAAAAAAGTAAGTTTTAAGGGATGCTTTAAAAATATTAAAGGATTCTGCATTCCTAATCTCAGTGGGCAGGGAATTCCAGTTTAGGAGCCAATGAAGAGAATGCCTGATCACCCATAGTTTTTAGCTGAGTTGTATGAACATTTAAAAGACCAGCTTCAGAAGAACGTAAAGCACTTGCAGGGGTGTAAGAGGTTAAAAGCTCTGACAAATATTGAGGAGACAGATCATTCAAGGCCTTATAAGTAAGCATGAGAATTTTAAAATCAATACGAAAACTGACAGGGAGCCAGTGCAATTTTTCCAATATAGGTGTAATATGCTCCCTTGCACTGGTCCTTGTCAGAATTCTAGCAGCTGAGTTTTGTACCAGCCGTAATTTACTTAGGGTAGCTTTTGATGCTCCAGCCAGCAAAGCATTACAATAATCAATACGTGAAAAAACGAAAGTGTTGATTATACAGCCACAGTGAAAGTCAGCATGGGACGTAATTTGGTGTTTCTGAGATGAAAAAAAGATGTTTTGACTGTATTACAAACATAAGCATCAAATGTTAAGTTGGCATCAAATATCACACCCAAATTTTTCAGTTTAGTTTGAAACTGCAAAGCAGAGCCATCCACACTTAAGGTTACGGACTCAGCTTTACGCAACTGATGAGGAGAACCAACAAGCATCACTTCAGTCTTGTCACTGTTTAGACAGAGAAAATTTTCAGACATCCATTTTTTAATCTCAGTAAGACATTGAGAAAGAAGAAACACAGCCACTTTGACATCAGGTTTTGAATGTATGTAGATCTGCATAAAAATGGAAGTTAAGTTAAGTGTTCTTAAAAGTTGGCCAAGTGGAAACGTATACATACTAAAAAGTAAGGGGCCCAAAACTGATCCCTGGGGAACACCAGATTGAACCACACCAACCTCAGATCTGCAACCACCCATCACAACAAACTGCTTACAATCAAATAAATAGGACTTAAACCACTCCAAAGCAGAATCAGAAACCCCCAAAACGTCTCTAAACGGTTGATTAAGATAGAGTGATCAGTGTCAAAAGCTGCACTAAAATCAAGAAGAATCAGTATAGATAGACAGCCAGAATCAGAAGCCATTAACAAGTCATTAGTGACCTTAACTAACGCTGTTTCAGTGCTGTGGAGTTTACGGAATCCATATTGAAGTGGCTCAAATAGATTATTTGAAAAAAGATGAGAAAGCAATTGTGAGGCCACTGTTTGTTCTAAGATTTTGGCTAGGAATGAAAGGTTAGTGATGGGACGAAAATTATTCAGGTTATCAAAGTCCACATTGTTAGTTTTTGGTACTGGAGTGACAGCCGCCATTTTAAATGCTGCTGGCACAACACCGGTGCACAGGGAGTCATTAACGATACTCAAAACAACAGAACATAGAGAATCAAAACATGATTTAAACAGACAAGATGGAACCGGATCAACTCTCGAGGTCGTAGATTTCATTTTTGAAACCACATTACAGAGAGACTGAAAGTCATGATAAACAAAATTAGAGAGAGGGATACCAGAGAATACAGGAATGTTTAAGGAAGAAGTAGCCGAAGTAGGAACAGTCACAATATGATTGCGTATATTATTAATTTTGGTGCTAAAAAACTCCAAAAACCTATTACAAAGGTGAGCTGAAGCAGGAACATTAGAGAGGCTGGGATTTTTAAGCAGCTTGTTGATTGAGTGAAACAGTTGTTTACGGTTACTCTGATTGCTGATAATAATCTGTGAGAAATAGGCAGACTAGGCATATTTTTTTTTTTTTTTAAAGAGCTGTTAGAGAGCACAAGTTAATCTTGATGTTGATATCTTACCACCATATCAAAAATCACATTATATGAATGTTCTTACCTAAAAATTAACACAGAAGTCCACATATTTACAAGAAATAATGTTGGTCACACAGTTTCTTACTGTATATATATATATATATATATAGATTGACAGATATCTCGTTCAGTTAGTGTTAAATATACCAGTCACAAAATATAACTACTAGGGATGCTCATTTTTACCGGTTAACCGTTAACCGACAGAAAGAATTTTGACCGGTTAATACAATCAGTTAAACGGTTTAAAAGGCCATTTAATTTTTTTTCAGTAATTTATCAAAATATTTTAAAACGTTTGCATTTTTGAGAGAAAAAAAAGATAAATCACGCAGGCCTACAACATTAAGTCGCATATTATTATTACATTCAGAAACAGACCTGAGGCCAACGCGAAATGTTTACAAACACTATAAACATAGGCTAGGCTATTTTAGTTCCCCTCACTCCACAAAAAATCAATTCTGAATACTTTTTTTTTCGGTTCTAAATAAATTAAATCAATCTGAATACTTTCAATTTAACAGTATTCAAAAAAGAACAAGAATGAAAAATATAAGAAGCTAGGCTATATTAACGACAAGCCAAAACGAGTTTATTTAGGCTAAAGCGAAACTGAAACTAACGTCGGGTCTCTCATACGACACAAATCCAAATGTTTCCGTATTCGAGATGTATTTGAATGCCAAAATATTATTTATTATGTAAACCTGGTTTTGTACTTCACTCACATTCCAGTATGCACATAAAACAAATTGTTTGGCATAATATCACAGCAGTACGTTGATAACGATTAGGCAGTGTGATTTTTCCATATGTTTGGGTGACTGTATTTTATTATGATTATGGAAAGGTTACACTGTTAAGTTAGCAGAGCTTAATTGTGTGTGTGCATGTGTGTGCGCGGCGCCAGTGCGATCACTTGATTTTTTTTTTTTTTTTTTTCCTTCTAACAGTGGAAACGACTCCTCCTAGTCATACAGATAATCGAAAATGTAAACGGTTTGCACTTATTTGTGTACATTCATAATAAAAAAAAATCTAAAGAAATATATAATATATAATATATAATATATTCTATAAAGAAAAAAATAAAGAAAAATAAAGCCGTCTTCCTTTCGCGTAGCACAAAAATGAACCAAAACTCTGCATCCTAGCTACTTGTTGCACAGTTTTTTCCTTCTCTTTGTTAATTAAGTAAAAATATTTATCGTATAGGCCTATTCATTCATTATATATAGCCTAGCCTAGCTTTGTTATGTTTTTCTCCGTTCGCATGCAGAAGCGCTGCAGGTGCGTGATGTGATATGTCCATGTAAATCCCATGGTAAATCCTCATGTTCTGTTGTTTGCTGCTTTTTGTGCATGTAAAATTAATCCCTGGAAAACAAATTTTGGTATTTTTAACAAGTCACAGACACTTATCCTTTCTAAAATAATTAAATTCTAGCTTGAAATAATCTTGTCTGTTAACGGTTAATAATCGTTTAACGAGCGTCGGCTGTCGGTTAGGAAAAATAACCGAAATGAACATCCCTAATAACTACTGTTTCCATTTTGTCTGACTTGATGTTATTTCATGTTATTTTTTATTTCATGATTAAAAGCCTGTGGACTAAAACATTATTTAAAGATTTAAATAAGTCATACCTCAAATGGAAATTCTAAAGCATTTTCTCCCTCGATAATGTAAGTTGTTAAAAAGTTTCCAAATAAAGTAAATATGTTTACCATAGACCTTAATTTTCTATGATGGATGAAAAGTGTTTATGTTATTATGTTTAGAATTTGATGAAAATGAAAATTACACACCCTTAAGCCATCCTAGGTGTATATTACTTTCTTCTTTCAGACGAATACAATCGGAGTTATATAAAAAAAAAAATCCTGGCTCTTCCAAGCTTTATAATGGCAGTGAATGGCTGTTGAGATTTTGAAGCCCAAAAAAGAGCATCCATTCATCGTAAAAGTGCTCCAAACGTCACTGGGGTAAATAAAGGCCTTTTGAAGCAAATCAATGCATTTGTGTAAGAAAAATGTCCATATTTAAAACTTTATAAACTATAATCTCAAGCTTCTACTAACTGTTGTACAATAAGTAATACAAACAATAAGTGCATTGTATCAAATTATTAATTTAAACATAAGCACATAGTATAGACACCTAATGTTTCTGGGTTTGCTATTTTGTTTTCACAACTGAAACCTGGGTTAATGTCTTTTGCCAAATGATTTAATTCATTTATTTATATATTTATTTATACACATGCATGCATACATAATTTTATTTATTTAGTGATCAACCCTGTACCAAATTTAAATCCACTTTATAGGTTTCCTCTCACAACCAGAAAATCTCAATGTTTCTGGACAGTTTCCGTAAAATTGTAAAAAACACATAGATCCTCTATGGTGGATGTATAAACTCAAAAATTAGAAATAAGCAAAAGCTTATCTGAGAAATTTGTGGATTATTAAAGTATGCAATTTCCTTTAAGCCTCTTTATGAGAAAGTGTCTGCAAAGAACATTAATTTTGAATCAAACTACTGCATATATCAAACATAGACAAAAAGATGAGTCAAAGATTAAAATAACAAAGATATATTGGATTCTGGTAAAGCATCTTGTATCCTCACTCTATAGCACTACAGGTCAAAACAACAGGAAATTAAACAAATGCAGTACCGAGAAACATGTGCGTTCACTGAGTGCTTCGTGCTTGTGCATTGAGACATATCCTGTCTGAGCATCATCGCAGTGGATTCAAGTTATGAGGCCTTCAGAAGTGGATAATTAGAGGTGTATTACACTGCACAGACCTGGCACAGCAAGACAGGAAATCAATTATCATCAGGGCCCAGGTGAAATATCATTTCGAGCCAGGGCTCCGGTTGTCCTGGCTCGATACTGTGACATTGGCACGGATGTACTGATCAAGAGTCTGAGCGGTAAGAGATTGTCTGGACTCTCGGTTTATAGCTTGATGAAAATAGAATCATGATTACCTCTATAGAAGGAAAGAATGGCTCAGCGCTGCCAAGACTTGTGCCGTTGATGAGGACGGCTGAATAAAACGCTGATTGATAAAAACCATTTGGAAAACATACAAGCATCCAAACCCGTCCGTCCAAAATGACTGCTCGTAAAAAATGCATTATGATTAATTAGTCTTTGTGTTTCGAAGGGTCTTTTAACAGCCGTGAATTATCATCCCCCAAAGAGTGAAAAATGGTTGGAGGGTGTTTCATTTGCTCTTAATAGAGCAATTAACATTGTGAGATTTATATCTTTATTTATATCTTGTGAGATTGCACAAGTTTTTAATGTTTCAGATGGGCTGACAAGATAACAGAAAGGATCTGGAAAACTTAGTTTGGGTTTTTTTGGGTCAATTTGTTACATGTATTAAACCAAATTCATGGTTAATTATAAAAGCAAACCTTTATTTAAATGGGCTTTCTGTAAAGGATTTGAAAATTACAAATGGCAGTGCAGACACGTTAATGCATTTTCAGCTGGTCTGCCTTATATCCTCAGAGTGTGTCAACAGAGGTGACCTGCAGGTTAATTACAGTTAACAAATGTAGACTAGCAATGAGGAAATCTTATAATTAGAAATGAACTAGACAACAAATTAATTAAAACACATGGAGCAAACATTAAATTATGTAAACTAAAGATAACCCCAGACAATGCATAGTGGAAAAAAATTGTTGTTTAATCTTTAAATAAAATAAACTATGATTACAGTGTTTCTGGAAAGGCCTGGGAATTTAAATAAAGACTAGACTGTAATCTTTATTTAAATAACTATACAATATAAGAAATGTAAAGTTATTATATTATACTTAAGATAACTTTATATAATATAATATAATTAATATAGTATAACATTTATAATATTATACTTCATATTATATACAAATTTAGATTTTATGGTAACATTGTATCGATAAGGTAATGGATGTGACAAAAAAGCACACAATTTTTGAGAGACTACATACTTTGTAGGATTTCTGCGAATTAAAATGCACAAACCAGACGCAATAATACCCAACAAACAGAGAAGCGATGGCTCTTCACAGAGCATATAATTGTTACTTAGTTTTAATTTTGATGTGTCTATTTATGAGGAATATGTACTGTTATGGATGCTGTACTATGGATGGAATAAAAGACAAAGAGAATGCCCTAAAGTAACATATTCCTCTCTCTCGAGAAGTCTTTAAAAACATACAGTTTATGGCCATGACTATAAAATAAGCTCTTAATTATACATTACAACAAATTATTTTCAGAACCAATTTCAGTCCCATAGCAAAATAAACAAAATTTACTGGAAGTATTAAATTATTTTATTTACCTGTTTGAAAAAAAAATAAAAATACAATAAATCAGTTAATTATTTATGCTAACAATAATATTAAAGAAAATATTTTAAAATATTGGCCTGTGTCCTTCAAATATTTTCAATTGAGTATTGCTTTAAAAGGGTCAAGTAAAAAATGAGTGGATTCTGACCAACTTAAACACCTCTGATTGGCCATTGCATATCACAGTTCATAGAAAGTGATATAAATATTCATGGAAGTGTTTGAAATTAGCCGCTGGCATTGTTACGTTTTTAAAAGCTAATTCACGCATGCTTAATCCAGAACTGTATGTCATCTTACATTTCATATAGTTGACTGTTGACAAATATCGAAAATGGAATTGTATCGTATCGACCGAAATAAGGAAATATAGCGTGATATAAATTTTGGCCGTATTGTCCAGCCCTATGATCCATAGGAAGATTCTACATACATGATTAGTTTCTGATCTAATTTATTTTTGTGAAATCATGCTACATAAAAAATATCTGCAGTAAACAAAAACAGCACACTAGTTAATTGACAGGACAACTAAAGATTTTCCAGGACATTTTCCATTTTCTCTCATTTTCCATGTGTTTTCCAGGACTGGAAAATTTGTTATTAATTTTCCAGGTTTTCCAGATTTTCCAGGACACGTGGGAACCCTGGTAATATATATAGAGTAATTTTAAACAGTACAGTATATTTTTATTTTTTATTTTTATTAATTGTATTTTTCTTCTTATTATTATTTATTATTATGTGTAAGTAGCTCAAAATTATAATATTTTAGCACCTGAAAGCTAAAACTACGACTAAAACTTGTTTATTTAAACAGGCAGAATTGAAAGAGAGAGAGAGATTGGCTAAATCGAGGGAGAGTGAGACGCCAGACAGTGGAGACACACTATTATGAAGAACAAGGGAAAGGGAAGCTAGAGAAAGAGTCAATTTTCACAGCGTCTTAAAAGTAGGGCAGCGGGATTCACAGCGGGTGTCTGTGAGGACGTCTGATTGGCCGAGGTAAAACAACCGTGTTTAATAAGCAGAGCTCAAGCGCCTCCTACCAGAAGTGTTGAAACATTCAATGATCATGACACATGAGCATGAGCCCTGCCACTATCATCAATACCCAAGAGTCTAGACAATTTATCAAGGAAAAACCTTGGGCGAGGATGTCAAGGACATGCTCTGCTACTCCTTAAGAACAATCACTTGGTACCACAGCCTATAGCATTCAGTGTAAGCTTAATATCCAGTAGCCGAAGAGCTTCTGGACACCTAAGCCACACTTAAAAATATTTTAAAACTAGCTTTTAAGCCATTATTACAATGGCATCACTGCCTTTACAAGTAGATATTATTAGATACACTGAACAATCCACTAACCAGACTCAGAAGAGGTTCTATCATTTTACCAATGACACTTTAGTTCAGGGACCAGTTCTCATTAGTAGCTTATTAACATGCATATTATTAGCATATTGGCTGTTTATTAGTACTTATAAAGCCTACATTAATGTCTTATTCTGCATGACGATATTTTAGATATCTTAATCCAACCCCATGCCTAAACTTAACAACTACCTTACTAACTATTAATAAGTAGAAAATTAGGAGTTTATTGATGCAAAAGACATAATACTTAGTTAACTGTGAGAATTGGTCCCTAAACTAAAGTGTGAACATTTTACCATTTAAAATCTCTTTACAGCCAACAACAACATGAAATTTAGCTTGTGCTACTTTTGTTTCAAATAAATGTCAGTTGGTTTGATATCTTGTTTTATAATGCAATGACATTCATATATGTGACCCCACAAAACCAGTCATAAGTGTCAATTTTTCAAAATTGAGATTTATACATCATCTGAAAGCTGAATAAATAAGTTTTCCATTGATGTATGAATTGTTAGGATAAGATACAACTATTTGAAAATCTGGAATCTGAGGGTTCCAAAAAATTAAAATACTGAGAAAATCGCCTTTAAAGTTGTTCAAATGAAGTTCTTAACAATGCATATCACTAATCAAAAATCAAGTTTTGATATATTTACGGTAGGAAATTTACAAAATATCTTCATGAAACATGATCTTTACTTAACATCCTAATGATTTTTTGGCATAAAAGAAAAATCGATAATTTTGACCCATATAATGTATTTTTGGCTATTGCTAGGTCCATGGTCAGATATAGTCAAGATAAACAGGCATATTTTGACATCTTCTGCCCAGCACAAAAAACGGTAGCATTATTTTAGATTTTATTTTACCGTCTTGTTCCTCATGTACATACTATGTGCTTATTATAGTAATTATAAACTAAGTAATAACAAGGTACTAACACTGAACCTACCCCTAAACCTAACCCACCCCGTGTACTCATCTTATATTACCAGAATTTTCTTAGGTAAGTACACTGTAAGTACACGTACTGTAAAATAAAGTGCAACCCAAAAAACTATGGCTGCCCAATTATGACAAAAATTATTATTGTTATTACTTCCCTCGAAACTGATCACAATTATTTTGATCAATAGAGTTACGATTTAAAAAAAATTAAAAATTTTGATGTAACTAGACAAAACAGGCTGAGAACTGTTTCATACAGCAGTAGATCAAGACACATGATTCACATTTGCCCTTTTAGCAGTATGATAAACAAAACTGTTATTCAAATGCTGAATAAATTATGCAGAATGCCAGCGACACTACTGTACTGGAATGCTCTCATGCCATAATAACCACTGAAGCTGTCACTGCATGTTTACAGAGTTTCACACGACTGCTTGAATCCTGCAGTTCAGTGTGAGTTCACTGCCTGAGTTCTCAGAAACACTCACAATGCAATAAATGAAGCTGTCCACAATGCAGCATTAATCTCTTATTCACACTGTCTGCGCCTTAATGAATTTACGTGAATGTAGCAGTTTTGTCACATCTAGTGAATCCAAATTACTCTCAAATTATAGATGATGCCTTTTTTGGGGGGTGTCAAGTGATGTTTACACTTATTTAATCAACTGGTGCTGTTCATTTTGAGGTCACAATTGTACTTCTCATCAGTCAAAGCAGACCATTTATTTATTAGGGCTGCCCCCTAATAGTCAACCAAGCATTAGTTGATGAGAAGAGGTTTAGTCAACTAAAGTTTTATTAGTTGGCTATTTAAAGCGCCAAATTATTAAAGCGTCAAATGTCAAATCACTCATCTACCTCAAATATGGCTTATCATTTCAAATTGAAATAAGCAAGTAGTAACTACTTTACATGGCTGCTCATTCTAAGGTTAACCTAGTTAAATGTGCACTATTAAGTGTTTGTGTGGAGTGTGGAAGCTAGTAATGCACTACTGCATGACCACAGCATTTTATTCCTGATAACAATGGATAACACTTAAAATATGCCA
Organism: Cirrhinus mrigala; assembly: GCA_036247105.1. Taxonomy (NCBI): domain Eukaryota; kingdom Metazoa; phylum Chordata; class Actinopteri; order Cypriniformes; family Cyprinidae; genus Cirrhinus; species Cirrhinus mrigala. Next base: position 10,661,153 of record CM070008.1, read on the forward strand.
TCATTTTCTTGTTCTCCATGACTCAATGTACGGGCTACTTCCCTAATAGACATGAAAAATATATCTATAGAAACCTTGAAATGTCTACTTTAAAATTTCTTCAGAAAAATCCTTCAGGTCCAACAAATTCTTTGTTTTTTCAGCATTTTTGTGTATTTGAACCCTTTCCAACACTGACTGTATGATTTTGAGATCCATCTTTTCATACTGAGGACAACTGAGGGACTCATATGCAACTATTACAGAAGGTTCAAACACTCACTGATGCTCCAGAAGGAAACACAATGCATTAAGAGAATTTGAAGGTCTGTAAATTTAACTTTTTTTGTGTCTGGGAAACATGTAACTGTTTCTGAAGAACAGCGGGCAGTTTAACTGTTCAGGACAAACAAGGGACTCACAAACGACTATCAAAAAGAAAAAAAAACAGCTGTGGATCATTCAAGTAATAACACAGTATAAAGATACAAGCATATGTAAATTTTTGAACAAAGTCATTTTATAAGTTTAACTACTATTAAACTATATGGCCTATATGTAAACATTTTTATATCTGAAATATCTTATTTAGGTCAGAACTAAATAAAAAAATAACATGCATTTTGTATGATCCCTCTTATTTTGGTAAATTAATTAACATTTCACAGATTCTGCTAGGTGCTTTTGACTTCAACTGTTGTTAACACCCGCTGGCTCCGCCTACTAGAGTAGCCACACCCCCAAACTCTCACTATTGGCTGATCTGGGATGGCTGAAAAATTGGAGCACTCTAAATTTTTAGATGGTATCTTGGAGGCTCAATTCTTACATTTTTATGGGAGATAAACCCATGAACGACATATTTATAGTAGTCAATGAGCAATAAACTGGTGTAAGAGAAAGTGTTTTGGCACAAAAAATTCACATTTAAGTAAAACATACAGTACAGCACACTCTTGTGGATCAGACTGCTTAAAACGCGGTAGGACCATCAGTGATAGGCCTGTCGACTGACAAATATCTCTCCATCACATTCACACACACAACAGACGTGTGTGACTGGTTACAAAGCTCAACCTCTGCAAAACGCGTTGTGAATAGAATAATTACACACTGAAGCAGACCTAAATTAAATGCTGTAAGAACTGTATTAAATGCTGACACTTGATTGTAATTATCTAGTACTACAACTGTCCAATCAGCACGTAATTGTCCAGTACTACAGAGTTTCAATAAAAGACAGAATATACACATAACAAGACAACAGTGTGCTCAGGAAATAAACCGTTCACAACGTCTGTCTTTCCTCTTTGTGCTTTTTAGAGTCATGACTGAAGCAGGTCCACAGCATCAGGGTGAAATTCAGTTCAAGCGATCACCTCAGCTTTGCACAAAACTCCCTGCGGAGAATCAAACACACAGTCTGAGAGAAAGACATCAGACTCACCTGCTGCACAGTCTGCTTCATCTTCACCGTTTTCACAGTCTCTTTCGCCATCACACCGCCAGGACAAGGACACGCACTTCCCTCCACAGTCAAACTTCTCTGGTGGACACGTCTGCTTGACTGCTGTGGAACAGACACAAATGTTTAAGCAGGTTAGCTTGAAGCATGCAGCAGGCAAATCATCTGGCAACAACTCATTTTGTTGATCTCACTGCGCTCCTCAGATCTGTGCTGCCTGCCACAGTGAGAAATGTGAGATCGCAAATGTGATAAAAACATATGGGACACCTCTAAACAGAATTTTTGAATACATTTTTCAGCATGTGTTTTGCCTTTTGAAGTCCATTTATACTCCCAGGAGATCTTCCGGCTGCTGAAGCATATCAGAGATAAAGTGTTGGGGCAGTCAAACTTATAGCAGTGACAGTATTCATTAAACTAGATTTTTCAGTAGTGATGATAAAACTCAAGTTTTTAATATCATATTGTATTTTATCTCACATGCAGCTTGACTACTGAACACACAAGACTTGGTTTACAGTTGATTCCAGTTGCTGGAGGTTAGCATGTCACTGAGCTACCGGCACAAAAATAGGTATATAAATAACAATAAAAAGTACCAAAATAATTTTTTAAAGGGGTGCTATCATGCTTTTTCACTTTTTGAACTTTAGTAATTGTGTGGTGTGTATCTTTGGGCATAAAAAAGATCTACAAAGTTACAAATCTCAAAATCCGCTCCAAAAGGAGATATTTCGTTTTTAAAAAATCGCTTTTCAAGAACTACAACGAACGGTTCCTTTGGACTACAACGTTTGTTTTCCGCATGCAATGATGTCAGAACGCGGTCCATTAGAATATCATTAAATTAAATCCTGCCCACGGTTGCCGCGTTGGAGCTGTAACGCGCCGTAGACGTCTGCAGTGTGTGGTAAGAGATTTATTCATCATACACTGTAGATAGCTTCACTTATAATGTGTGTGTTTTTTAAAATGCATAAACTTGTACTAGAATAGGCTAGGCTAACCAGTGATGATGTTCTTTGATAATGTTAGGCTGCTTTTAGCCTTATGCTGGAGCTGGTTTCAGGCAATGAAACTAAGTATGTAAATAATTAAATACATTAGCACGATAATATCATGTATTGGCGATTTTGCAGGCTGATGATATGACCCAACACTACTGTAGCGTATTATTTACTCGCCCTCCATGCATCCTAGGTGTATATGACTTCCTTTTTTCAGACGAATACAATCGGAGTTATATTAAAATTTATCCTGGCACTCCTAAGTTTTAGAATGGCATAGATGGGTGTTTCTCCTCATCAGTCCAAAACAAGTCCAATAATATGCATCCATCCATAATAAAAAGTGTCTCACACAGCTCCAGGGGGTTAATAAAGGCCTCCTGTAGCGAATCGATGCATTTTTGCAGCATTCACTTTAATCTAGCTTGCACTAACAATTGTACATGGAATTTGCTTCTTTGACAAGGGGCATGGCAGTACTGCAACACCATCTAAGCTGTTCGCCAATCGCAACGCAGTGGGACAGCTAACCAATCACAACACATTTAATTTTTTCAGAAGGCAGGCCTTCATTAAACCCGGAACTAATTGAGCCATTTGTGCCAGGCTGGGAGAAATGTATTGTAATAATGTAAATTATGTAAAAAAAAAAAAAAAAAGTGTTTTTCGAACACCCCCAAAACAAAATCAAGACTTTGTAAAAGAGCATAATAGGACCCCTTTAATCAATACTTTTCAAAATGGAATTAAGTATATATTACTAATCAGATTTTTCACATTACAGTGCATTCTGGGATTGCCTTATCCTTGAAGGGCACATGCAATGCTCCAAAGAGTATCTTAAAGGGACAGTTCACCCGAAAACTAAAATTTTGTCATCATTTCCTCGTCCTTCAAAATGATGTGGTTTCAAACCTATATGAATTTCTTTCTGAACACAAAAGATCAAAACAACATTGAATTTGGAACAACAAAATGAAGTATATATTACTAATCAGATTTTTTAACATTACAGTGCATTCTGGGATTGCCTAATTATTTAAGAATACATGCAATGCTCCAAAGAGTAACTTAAAGGGACAGTTCACCCAAAAATAAAAATCCTGTCATCATTTACTCGTCCTTTCAAAATGTTGTTTCAAACCTGCATGAATTTCTTTATGAACACAAAAGATTAAAAAAAAAAAGAATTTAGAACAAAATGATCACAGAATGATGACAGACTTCTCATTTTTATTTCATTTTTGAACTATCCTTTTAAAGCAGCATAATAATCGAATATGTTGTCCAATCTGAAGCAATAATCAATGTGCTCATGCTAAAAGATTCAGTATTGGGACAGGTAATTCATAAGTGAATCAATTCATTTGAATCAATGAATCACTTAATTCAGCTCAATTCAATAAATTCATTTGAACCCTTCATTAGTTAGTCATTGCAAAAGTCCTTTTTGTATAAAAATACTGTAAATTGCTGCTGTTTATCACCATTTTTTTAATTACACTGTGTTCAAAAGTGGGATCAGTATGATTTTTTATGTTTTTAAACGAGTTTCTTATATGCTCATCAAGGGTGCATTTATTCGATCAAAATTACAAAAAAAACAAACAAAAAAAAAAACAGCAATATTGCAAAATATTACTGCAATTATAAATAACAGTTCTCTTTTTTAATATACTTTAAAATATAATTTATTCCACTGATGTAAAGCTGAATTTTCAACATCATTACTCCAGTGTCACATGATCCTTCAGAAATAGTTCTAATATGCTGATTTATTATCAATACTGGAAACAGCTGTGCTTCTTAACATTTTTTTGGTACCTGTGATACTTTATTTATTTGAAATCTTAAAATACAAATCTTGTGTAACAATATATAATGCTGTTCAAAATTTCTTTTTCTGAAAGAAACTAATACGTTTATTCAGCAAGGATGTGTTAAATTGAGAAAAAGCAATTGTAAAGACTTTGATGTTGTTGTAAGTTGTTGATTTCTATTTTGAATAAATGCTGTTCTTTTTAACTTTTTATTCATCAAAGAATCCTGATAAAAGTATCACAGGTTCCAAAAAATATTAAGCCACAGTTTCCAACATAAATCTGCATATCAGAAATTTCTGAAGGATCATGTGACACTGAAGAATGGAGTAGTGACTACTGAAAAGTCAGCTTTGCATCACAGGAATAAAATGATATTTTAAAGTATATTAAAATAGAAAACCATTATTTTAAATTGTAATAATATTTCACAGTATTACTTGTTTTTCTATATTTTTGATCAAATAAATGCAGCCTTGGTGAGCATAAGAGACTTCTTTAAAAACGTCAAAAGTCTTTTGAACGGCAGTGTATACAAATTAAGGCTTGTTTTTTTTTTTTTTAGAAAAACAATATTTAACTTGGGATCTGGTTACAAAAAAAAAACTGTTAAATGCCAGAATCAATCAATCAATCAATCCATTAATCAAAAATGAATATTAGTCTCATTTACTCACCCTCATCTTGCTCTAAACCTGTGTAGCATAAAAGAAAACAACACTAGGTGAATAAATGATGACAGTATTGCAATTTTTGCATTTTAAGCAAGAGTAAACGGGGTCAGGCGGTAGATCAGAGGGCCCGTAGCCCCCATTTTAGCAGCTCTGTCACCCTCTCTCCTTCACAGTCACGGCCAATCTGCTACATTTGGCAGGCTGTCTGTTGATATTAGATTACAGTTTGAGAGGTATCAGAAATGCAGGCATAAATAAATCATCTCTGACCGCAGAGGCCTGGAGAGCCGCCACAGTCAATGAGTCTGCCGGGGCCATTCGACTGGTCTTATTTCATGAAAGAATTCAAAATGGCCCAACATGTTATACCAATTAGCCTGGCCAAGGACACGTTGTATAAAATGTCCAAAAAAAAGGGGAGAAAGGGCAGCTCTGCTTAGGCTGTCAGTTTTCTCAATTTGCTCTGGAGTGAATTTATTATTCATCACTGGATCAGTTTCATCATTTCAATGAGTGATACATATCAAATGAGATGTGATTTCTACATTACCGCAGCGCTTGTCAAATCCTCAGTATCGTTCATCAAGCAAAATAGCTGTCATTTATTTTCCTGACTTTATTATTTTACTAAATTCAGGCCAGCTTGGCTATGAAATAATGAAAACCAACAGTGTCACTTCAAAATACTTCATGACAAGCAAAATGCTTTTTTGGGGGGGGGTCTGCATTGCAGTAATGCAGTGTTTGAGTGTGTAGGTTGGAGGGTGTGTGTCAGTATGAAGGCACCAACTCCGTGAAATTCAGACTTAGCAGGTGCTTACACAGCTAAAGGAAGTGAATTAATGAATGTATTATTGACTAATTACAGTATAAATGCACAAAGAGGAAAAGACAAAGACAGATCAATGAGGCATTAATGATTTTTAATTTAAGCAATTTTAATGCTTTAGAGACCACCAAGAAAGGATAGACTGATAGTGAAACATCAACAGGACATGTTCAATCTGGAGCTTTGTTCCAAAACTAGTGAGCTGTCTTGCTGTCTACAACCTATGTATCTGACATGGAACCTCATAAGTGACATTTTAGGGGCTGTTCACACAGACTGCTTCTTTCCATTTTTTCAATTCACTACTTTTCCATAGTTTTTCAATGTAAACACGCTCTAGACAGATGTGTATGACCGTTGCATTTGCCATGTCAAGTTCCAAGTCCAATTCCAACTTTACACACAGTGCCTCGCATCAATAGCCGGGTTTCCATCCAAAGTTGTGAATTTACTTTGTGCACAAAACTGGAATATCGCTTTAAAAATTTGCGGATAAGCACTGTTTCCATCCAACGAGTCAAAGAGAACAAAATCGTTAGTTCTGATAAACTGGCACTATGTATCATTAAGAAAAGTAGGAGAAGCCACTGAATATAATCATTTTCACATATAATAAATTACTTGCCATTCAGAGAGAGCAGACTAAACAGTACATGCATTGTTTTCGGAGGCAGATGCCAGCTGTTTGGGAACGCAGTCTTGTAATACAGTTCTCTGAGGCAATTATACAAAAATACTTTGACGGCAGACTTTGCTCAGGCATCTTAGAATGACCATAACAACATTTCAGATGCTGTGCAATGAGATCAGTCTGCTAGTTAGTCAAGTTATCCCATCCCGTAACACAGTCACATGACTTTTTTGGTGTGTGTGGAGGAATTAATTCACAAAATGCGTTTCCATCTTCCATTATTCACATTAACCGTTTTTTGCACAATTCAAAAACCACCTCAAGTGAGCGTAAAAACTTTTTTGCAAATTAAGGGATTTTTTTTTTAATTGTGGTGTTTCCATCACTCGTTTATCACTGATGCGATACTTCAAAATGCGCATAAAAACAGGGTGATGGAAACATAGCTAATGTCAGTTCCAAAACAGGGGACCAATCAGAAGACTCCAGAGGTGGGACAAGCGTTGCAAGCTTTTGTTTATAGTAGCAAGTTGACATGGAAACTGTTTTATTTGATGGCAACATGGCAGAGGAGGCATTCTGTGCTGCGATTTGTTCAAAACCATTCCTGAGCTCTGCATCTTGCGTTTTTAGACAGTATTGTTCAGTATTGTTATTGTTAACTAAAGGTACGATTAAAAATTAAATAAACTGAAATAAAGCTGAAATAAAATCTAAATGTTAGATAAAAATAAAACTTTTTTGAAAGTTTGATTTGAAACTTTAAAAAATTTAAATGTTGCTTTCTAAGCTGAAGTATTAAAATACTAAAACTAAAATAAAAATGAAAGCTTTTTAAAGCTAAAATACAAGTAAAGGGGTCCAGCGTTCACTGTATAAAGTGGTAACCAGCTATTGTTCCCTTAAAGGGATAGTTCACACAACAATGAAAATTACCTCATGATTTACTCACCCTCAAGCCATCCTAGGTGTATATGACTTTCTTCTTTCAGGTTAATACAATCAGAGTTATATTAAAAATGTCCTGGCTCTTCCAAGCTTTATAATGGCAGTGAATGGGTGTTGAGATTTTGAAGTCCAATAAAGTGCATCCATCCATCATAAAAAGCACTCCAGACGGCTCTGGAGGGGTTAATAAAGGACTTCTGAAGCAAATTGATGCATATGTGCAAGAAAAATATCCATATTTAAAATTTCATTTACCATAATCTCTAACTAACTGTCATACATGCATTCACGAGAGAGTGGCGTTTCAGACGATAACATAAGACGTAGGCATAGCACTAGCTACACAAGAGAATATGCTAGTCTCGTGAGAACCAAGTTTTGTTTGCAGCACACAAAACTTCTGTCAATATACTCCGGTTCAAACAAATATGGCTGGGCAAAAAACTCATTATCCTCTTGGATTATATCAAAATCTTCTGACATTTTTCTTTACAAATCCTTATTTTGTACTTCTAATTTGTTGACCAGTATTCCTCGCTCCTCTGCACTTTAACATTCACGTACGTCCTACGTTATCCAATGAAATGCCACTCTCTCACGACCAGGCATTCGACAGTTTTTTTTGTGAAAGCTAGAGATTATGGATTATAAAATTTTAAATATGGGCATTTTTCTCACACAAACGCAATGTTTCAATTCAGAAGAACTTTATTAACCCCTTGGAGCCATGTGGAGCACTTTTCATGGTGGAAGGATGCACTTTATTGGACTTCAAAATCTCGGCACCCATTCACTGCCATTATAAAGCTTGGAAGAGCCAGGACAGTTTTTAATATAACTGCGATTATATACATCTGAAAGAAGAAAGTTATATACACCTAGTACGGCTTGAGGATGAGTAAATCAAAGAATAATTTTCATTTTTGGGTGAACTATCCCTTTAAAGAGTTATTTCTAGTTGATGTAACCCATTAAATATAATTTTTTTGGTCTAAATTAATATATTTAGGTTTATTCAGCGATGAATAAAACTAGCTAACTTGACTGATGTTAGTATTTTCAGGTTACCATTTTTCAGTCTTGTTTTAATCTTCATATACTGTGTATGCAGTATATGAGTAAATTATGCGTAAAATTTTTAGACCAACTATCCCTTTGATATAATCATTTTTAACATAATTAAACATTTTCAGAGCATTAATACCATTTGAATCTTAACTCTGCTGTTAAAAGACTAGTTCACTTCCAGAATTAAAATGTCCTGATATTTTAAGATGTTCCAAGATGTTCATGTCTTTCTTTCTTCAGTCGAAAAAAGGAGTTAAGCTTGAGGAAAACATTCTAGGATTTTTCTCCATATAGTGGACTTCACTGGGCATCAACGGGTTAAAGTCCAGATAGAAATTTCAATGCAGCTTCAAAGGGCTCTACACCTACATCCCAACCGAGAAATAAGAGTCTCGTCCAGTGAAAAGATTGGTCATTTTCTAAAAAAATAAAAATTCATATACTTTTTAACCACGAAATGCTCGTCGTGCACTAAAACAACCTCACTCAGTATATAATCATGCAAGTGTAACGTAGGCGGTACCGACCCAGTGTTTACAAAGTGAACATGCAAAGAAAGTCAAACCACCTATATATGATTTTGAAGTTGGAGGAGAAAATGAGATGGAGTTTTTTGCCCTACCCTACCTTTTTTAGCCGAAGTACACAGATGAAGAACTAACCGTGCATGACCTTTCCAACGTGAATACATAATGCGTGAAGACACACATGTGCAAGCAGAGCTAGTGTAAGATGAGCATTTGTGTTTAAAAAGTATACAAATTAAATTATTTTTTAGAAAATGACAGATAGTTTTGCTAGATAAGACCCTAATTCCTCGGCTGGGATCGTGTAGAGCCCTTTGAAGCTGCATTGAAACTGCAGTTTGGACCTTCAACCCATTGGCTCCCATTGAAGTCCACTATATGGAGAAAAATCCTGAAATGTTTTCCTCAAAAACCTTAATTTCTTTTTGACTGAAGAAAGAAAGACACGAACATCTTTGACGACTTGGGGGAGAGTAAATTATCTGGAATTTTCTTTCTGGAAGTGACCTAATCCTTTAACTTCATATTGTTACTGAGGAGCACAAGAAATAAAGAGAAGAAATAAAGTCAGTAAATGATGGCAGAATATTCATTTTTGGGAGAACTATCCCTTGAAGCAGATTAATAATGTAAAATACTGTCAGGATGAAGTTGAGATGACTGGAAAAGTGAGAAAAGGTGAGAGAAGGAGAGTAAGTGAGAAAGCATGTGAGGAACAAATGATAACAAGGTCAGAAGAGCTTTCTCCAACTCCCATGTGACTTCGCACTTGTGCTGTATATGCAGTGAGGTGTGAGGTGAGAGAGCGCGGCGTTGTGAAAAGGTCGCGGTGAACTCAGAGACATCTGACTTTGCTGATGGCTATTTGATGAAGAGCTTCTTAAGTCCCCTTCACTGAAATAAGCAGAGTCAAATATCGGTGTTAATCTCTAAACACATTAAATTGATCCCCACTTCATGAAGTAATTTCTGTTGTCAGAGGAGCTGCCATATGGAAATAGAGCACAGGAATATCATATGCCGGAACATTAATGCGGTCACCTTTAACTTAAAGCTGCAGCATGTCATTTCTAAGCCGCAAGGGACACCAGAGAGAATAACAAGCTATATATTAGCTATATATAAGGAGAAGTCCACATGTTCACTTTGCAAAGACTGGGTCGGTACTTCTGCAGTGATGTAGGATGATTTTGAAATGATTTTTGAAGCTGAGGGAGAAAATACAATTGGAGTTTTTCGACATACCCTAACTGTCTTGAGTCAGAATACACAGAGTTCAGGGAGAGCAAGGCAAGACGAGAATGTGATATTAAAAAGTATTTAAATTGTATTTTTTTTAATGAAAATAACAGATCGTTTCACTAGATAAGACCCTTCTCCCTCGGCTGGGATCGTTTACAACCGCATTTGGGATCATTTGAAGCCGCATTTAAACTGCATTTTGGAAGTTCAAAATCAGGGCACCATATCAGTCCATTATATGGAGAAAAATGCAGAAATATTTTCGTCAAAAAAACATAATTTCTTTACGAAAGAAAGACATGAACATCTTGGATGACAAGGGGGTGAGTACATTATATGTGAATCTTTGTTTTGGAAGTGGACTTCTCCTTTAATCAGTGACCTGAGAATAAGGCATAAATAAACTTCAAATTATGTAACTTATTTTTTTATTTAACTTTTTACAATTTTGTTCACTACAGCAATAATCTGCTAAAGTGCCTGCTTTAAAAAGAGACCAAACTTAAGTCTGTGCCCCAAAAGCATTCAAGATTTACAACAGTAAAAATATGGGGAAAAAAATGAAGGGGTATGAATATTTTTGCAAGGTACTGTATATATGTTGCAGCCTAATGTCAAACTGCTTTAAATTACTTTTTTTCCACATCAGCCTACACTCCATACACCATAATGACAAACCACAAAACAGGTTTGTAACAACTTAGCAAATTTATTAGAAATAAAACCCTGAAATGACCCCACTGCATAGTATTCATACCCTTTGTGGTATGAATGTCCTTGAGTGGCCCAGCCACAGCCAGGGCTTGAACCCAATCAAACATTTCTGGAGAAACCTGAAAATGTCTGCCAGCCCCCATCCAAGCTGACAGCGCTTGAGAGGTGAAGAAGTGAGGTGAAGAATGGCAGATTGTCAAATGCAGATGTGCAAAACTTGACGCATCATACCTAAAAAGACTTGAGCCTGTAAAGGTGCTTCAGCTTAGTACTGAGTTAAGGGTATCAATACTTGTGCAACGCACTTAAGTGTTTTATTTAAAAAAAATTGCAGTTGCCACAAATCAGTTTTTTTTTGCTTTGTCATCATGGTGTATGTAGTGTAGATTGATGGAAAAGATTGTGGAAAAGTAATTTAAAGTAGTTTAACATAAGGTTGCAACATAATAAAACATGAAAAATATTGCTCTTTATTGTATTTTTCAGGATGTTTAATTATAATTATGAGGGTGCGTAAATGATGGCATCATTTTTGTTTCAGCTATCCTTTTAATACAATATATTTTACCTTAATTAAACATTTATAGAGCATTAGTGCTGCTTGAATCTCGTTACAGTAGCTGTGTTGTTAACTACGTATTGTTATGAGGAACAAAGTAGGTCAATTCTAGATGTGGGCCAAATTAAAGAAACAGAAAGCTAAAAGTTAAATTATTTAAGCACTGTTTTAGTTCAGCTGGCATTATAGCTCACTTCATAGACAGACCGGCGAGCTAGTAATAATCCTTTGATTATAACTGGGTAATGTTACAGCCAGACAGGCGAAATACTGAGAAGATTTCATGTACTAGTCCAGCAGTGATTTACTAAACATATTGGGCAGCATATGGCAGTCAATTACATAAAGTGGGGCAGCAAAACCCTGGTTGTGCTGTATTTTGACTGTAGAGATCACAAACATTCTCAGCTTTCAGTCGCTAATGCACTGAAGGGGGTTTGACTCTTTTTCCTTTTTAAAGCATTTAAATCGGCTTTATAATTCCTGTGTGTTTCCTTGCAATAGAAAAATGTGCAGAACGTGGAAGCTTCATTTATTTTTAAATAAGACATCCAGAACAGTGCTCCTGCACTAGTGTTCACTAATGTGAGAGCACAAGGTTACTCCAGCATGAAAACTGTGTGTGACAGACAGAAAAACTGTGTGTGTGTGTGTGTGTCTATTATAGGAATGTTCTCATGCTGCACCCTTGGGTTTATGAGTATGTGTGTGAAGCTCAGCTTATATAGCCATCATAATGGAAGATGAGCATCAGCGATCTTACTTTAGTGGACAGGCTACAAAAAATCCAGCCATTAAGCACTGAATTTCATTTGGATATTAACAAATGAATTTCAAGATACCAGTAAAAAAATATGGGTGTTAATTTAATGCTCATTTAGAGAGTAAAGATAATGTGGTAAATTAAAGAAAATAATCATGTTGTGACAAGTGTGTAAATTTCATAATAAGATAACTGATCATAATAAGATAAATAAATAAATAATTGAACATTTTTTGTTGTTTTTGGAAGAATTCTCTTTTATTTACCAAAGCTGCATTTATCAAAAATACAGTAAAAACAGTAATATTGTGAAACATTTTTACATTTTAAAAGAGCTGTTTTCTATTTTAAAATGTTTAAAATGTCACATGATCCTCCAGAAATCATTCTAATATGCTGATTTGCTGCTCAATTATCATTAATTATTATTGGAATTCAGCTATTAATAATGGTATCAATAAAAACCTTTTATTACATTCTAAATTACTTTAATGTCACTTTTGATCAATGCATCCTTGCTAAATTGAAGTATCAATTTCTGTTTTTTTTTTGTTTTTTTTTTATCTTAATTACCCTAAACTATTGAATTGTAGTGTATCACAGTTTACACATAAATACTAAGCAGCACATCTGTTTTCAACATTGATAATAATAAATGTTTCTTGAGCAGCAAATCAGCATTTTAGAATGATTTCTGAAGGATCATGTGACACTGGAAACTGGAGTAATGATGCTGAAAATTCAGCTTTGCAGCACAGAAATAAATTAAATTTTAAAATATATTCAAACAGAATATTACTGTTTTACTGTATTTTTGATTAAATAAATGCAGCCTTGAAGAGCATAAGATACTTTTGTTCCGATTCTAACTATTCCAAACTTTTGAGCAGTAATGTATTTAATATTATTTATTTTCAAATATTGACAGCTGTCCTGTCCCATAACTTTTTAATATTTAAAAGTTTTCATCTTCATTTATATATTTTACAAAAATTTGTCAAACTTTGTCACACAACTTGTGATTGCAGATTTAACACCTACAAGAACAGCAGGTAACATAATAAGTTGTGATGTACTGTAATAAAGTGTCAAGTTTTAATATGCACAACATCGCACAGCAGGTTAGCCTTTACTGGACAGACAGATTGCAACAAGCGTGGTTAGCACACAGTGAAATTCTCAGGATGCTGAAGAGCTTAGGGCACAGTCTCAAGACTGCCATCTCGTAATGGTTTTTTGACAAGACCTGAATGCTCAAGGAAGTAGTTTGAGGCAAAATGCTAAACAAAGCCTTTGAGATATTGCTGCATAAAGTACATGCTTCATTGTTTATGGCAGCTAGACAAATTAAACATGAATGAGGCTAACACTGTGTTTTGCTGCACAGGTTCAATGCGGTCATAGTGAAAATATGCCTAGAGGATCCAAACATCACTGATTTTAGTCGACTAGAACATGCCTTTATATATGCTCTATCTGGAATATTATTAAATGATGGCATACCTGAAATGAAAGTCATGTGATAAGAACCATGTCATTCGCTAGACTGACACATTTTCCAAACGGGTCCATAGTAAATGTGGAAAATAATTACAATTATTTTACAAAATTAAACTTTTAGGGCTGTCAAAGTTAACTTAAGATATTACATATATATATATTACCACAATATATATTATTACATATATATATATATTACCACAATATCACAATTTACATCCAGTCAGAAGGAGTGTGTCACTAATTGGAGTAAATAATTGGCCACAAAATATGGATTTGAGTAGCAATATTTTATAAGCTCACTAAATCCAAAGCTTCCATGAAGAAAACAGGTTCCTAGCAAGTGGCTTTGAGCCAGAACGAACATGTTCAATGATGATGAATTAAAGGATAATGTACAGTCATTACACCACTTAATACTCAGCTTGTCACCACATAAATAATTATGAGGACATGAACTATAATCCATTACAGTGTACAAAACAATCAAAGAAGATGAACACAACAATCTAACAGAACTATTAATAATCTATATACTCCAATTTAATTTCCAAAACAATTGATTACATACAGTTGAAGTTAAAAGTTTACATACACCTTGCAGAATCTGCAAAATGTTAATTATTTTACCAAAATAAGAGGGATCATACAAAATGCATGTTTTTTTTTTTTTTTGTACTGACCTGAATAAGATATTTCACATAAAAGACATTTACATATAGTTCACAAGAGAAAATAATAGTTGAATTTATAAAAATGACCCAGCTCAAAAGATCACATACACTTGATTCTTAATACTGTGTTGTTACCCGAATGATCCACAGCTGTGTTTTTTTGTTTAGTGATAGTTGTTCATGAGTCCCTTGTTTGTCCTGAACAGTTAAACTGCCTGCTGTTTATCAGAAAAATCCTTCAGGTCCCACAAATTCTTTGGTTTTTCATAATTTTTGTATATTTGAACCCTTTCCAGCAATGACTATATGATTTTGAGATACATCTTTTCACAGAGGTGTGAAAAAAATATGATATTTAGGCAAAATAAGAAAAATGTACACATCCTCATTCCATTCAAACGTTTACACCCTCGGCTATTAATGCACTGTTTTTCCTTCTGGAGCATCAGTGAGTGTTTTAACCTTCTGTAATAGTTGCTGAGAGTCCCTCAGTTGTCCTTAGGGTGAAAAGATGGATCTCAAAATCACACAGTCATTGTTGGAAAGGGTTCAAATATGCAAAAATGCTGAAAAACCAAAGAATCTGTGGAAGAAGAACAGCGGGCAGTTTAACTGTTCAGGGCAAACAAGGGACTCATGAACAACTATCACTAAACAAAAAACACAGCTGTGGATCATTCCGGTAACAACACAGTATTAAGAATCAAGTGTATGTAAACTTTTGAATGGGGTCATCTTTATAAATTCAACTATTATTTTCTCTTGTGGATTTGGATTTTTTTATGTTAAATATCTTATTCAGGTCAGTACTAACTAAAAAATAACATGCATTTTGTATGATCCCTCTTATTTTGGTAAAATAATTAACATTTTGCAGATTCTGCAAGGTGTGTGTAAACTGTTGACTTTAAAGGAGAAGTCCACTTCCAGAACAAAAATGTACATATATTTTACTCACCCCCTTGTCATCCAAGATGTTCATGTCTTTCTTTCCTCAGTCGTAAAGAAATTGTTATTTTTAAATATACTAAAACATTCCCAAATTTTTTCTCCATATAATGGACTTCAATGGTGCCCCCAAGTTTGAACTTCCAAAATGCAGTTTAAATGCAGCTTCAAATGGCTCTAAATGATCCCAGCTGAGAAAGAAGGGTCTTATCTAGCGAAACGGTCGGTCATTTTCAAAACAAATTGACAATTTATATACTTTTTTACCTCAAATGCTCGTCTTGTATATTCTTTGCGATGCGCATGCGTAGTCTGTGTAATCCGGTTCATGACAGTTAGGGTATGTAGAAAAACTCCCATCTCATTTTCTCCATCAACTTCAAAATCATCCTATATCGCTGTTTTACCTTTTTTGTTAAGGGTGTTGGATCTTCTTTGCATGTTCACTTTGCAAAGACTGGGTTGGTACTTCTGCAGCGATGTAGGATGATTTTGAAATGATTTTTGAAGTTGAGGGAGAAAATACAATCAGAGTTTTTCGACATACCCTAACTGTCTCGAGTTAGAATACACAGAGTTCAGGGAGAGAAAGGAAAGACGAGCGTTTGAGATTAAGTATTTAAATTGTATTTTTTTTTATGAAAATAACCGATCGTTTCACTAGATAAGACCCTCCTTCCTCAGCTGGGATCGTATACAACCACATTTGGGATCGTTTGAAGTCGTTTGATCGGTTATTTTCATTAAAAAATTCTATTTAAATACTTTTTAATCTCAAACTCTCGTCTTGCCTTTCTCTCCCTGAACTCTGTGTATTCTGGTTCAAGACAGTTAGGTTATGTCGAAAAACTCTGATCGTATTTTCTCCCTCAACTTCAAAAATCATTTCAAAATCATCCTACATCGCTGCAGAAGTACCGACCCAGTCTTTGCAAAGTGAACATGCAAAGAAGATCGAACACCCTTAACAAAAAAGGTAAAACAGCGATATAGGACGATTTTGAAGTTGAAGGAGAACATGAGATGGGAATTTTTTAATTTATTTTTTTCGACATACCCTAACTGTCATGAACCGGAACAAAAACAGTCCAGGCAGAGTAAGACAAGACGAGCATTTGACATTAAAAAGTATATAAACTGTATTATTTTTATGAAAATAACCAATCGTTTCACTAGATAAGACCTTTCCTCAGTTGGGATCGTTTACAACCACATTTGGGATCGTTTGAAGCCGCATTTAAACTGAATTTTGGAAGTTCAAAATCGGGGCACCATAGCAGTCTATTATATGGAGAAAAATCCTGAAATGTTTCCCTCAAAAAACATAATTTCTTTATGGCTGAAGAAAGAAAGACATGAACATCTTGGATGACAAGGGGTGAGTACACTATATGTCAATTTTTGTTCTGGAAGTGGACTTCTCCTTTAAATTAGTCTTATTCCATTATATTGTTCATATATATATCCCGTTCAGTAGAGTATCATGATGATAAACTGCTTGTGTTTGTCACTTTTAAGTCACTTGGACAAAAGGCAAATAATAATTTTACCTGTTACAACTAAAACATAACATCACATAAACATCCTTCACTTATGCATGAGATACGGTATAATACTTAGTCTAATGCATAAAAGCCATTTATGCAAACAAACAGACGTCCAAATAAACAGAATCCCTAATTGTTTCTTATATCTTGCCCATCAGCTAATGGTTTTCCAGAAAGCATCAGTCTTACTGTGTGAATTCATTAGAAGAACTGCTGTTGAAATGGCCCTTGAGTATTCACTCCATTTAAATGCATCAGGAGACTCTTTTGTTTGACATTTCTGTTGAAGATGCTTCTTAAAGATTATAAAATCCTATTAGCATGCAAACTACTTTCTCAAAACAGCCTACGTGAAATGAACAGCAGCCTACTGATGAAACAAACAAACACAATGATATGCACATGCATTAGCTGGAAGTAAATGACTTATTATTTCTATCTACATTACTGGCATCTACAAAATGAACATGAGCTAACATGATGGTGTGCTTCTGCCAAAGTTAATGTAGACGTGGAGCGGAAAGAGCAGAAATACCGCAGGGAGGGCTCATGTTTGAGCCGCAGTCAATCTGAGATGTTGCACAGCTGTGCTCCTCACCTACAGATGCCGGCGTACTGTAGTCATGGAAACACAGCTATGGTTTTATTGTGCCGTTCAGAAAATACACATTGGCCACATTAAATCAACGTAATCAGTCTCTATTTCTCCCCTTGTCAAAACAACCATAAGAGGCCTACTGGACAGACTAAACATGTTTGAAATAAGGTTATTTTTTAGCAAACAGATGTACTCAGCTGAACACACCGAAACAACTTAAGTACTATGGAGGCAATAGCAATAAAGTAAAAAGCATAATTCAAAGCATGACGTACAAACCACTGTAAGACATGGCCTTGAATGATGTATTGCTTTTATAAAACAGCACCAAAATAAAACTGATAAAAGACATCAAAACACCATGTCCAATAAATTGTTACAATTACTGTTGCGTTATTATTATTATTATCATCATCATTATGATTCTGTAATAAGAACAGCAACATTATTATTAATAATAACAATAATATATAAAAAATAATAGCTAGGGTGTTGATAGTATAATAATAATAAAAAGAATAAACAATTTATTTGCTATATTATTTATTCAACAAATATTTACATTTATTATTATTACTATTATTGTTGTTGTTGTTGTTATTATTACTGTAGTAACAACAAAAATAATATTTTAATTATTATTATTATATATATTATATTATATATTATATAATAAAATCATTGTGTCTGTTGCTGTTAGAATTATATAGTAATACACAATAACTATTATTATTATTACTATTATTAATTATTTATTTATTTATCCAACAAATAGACACATTTATTTATTTTTATTTATTTACAATTATTATTATTATTATTATTATTATTATTATGTAATACCAACAACAACACTATCACTAGTAATATTTTAAAAAATAGCTAGGATGTTGAAAAACAGTATATTATTAATAACAATAATAATAATAATAAATCATTGTTTTGTTGCTGTTGAAGTTTATAATAATACACAATTACTATTATTATTAATATTACTAATATATTTGTTAGATTATTTTTCCAATAAATATTAAAATTTATTATTATTATTATTATTACTGTAATAACAACAATAAGACTATTAATAATATTTAAAAACAAAAATAATAGCTAGGGTGTTGATAGACAGTAAGACACCACATCCAATAAAAAGTTATTGTTATTATTGTTGTTGTTGTTGTTGTTGTTATCAACAACAACAACAAAATCATTGTTTTAGTTATTATTAGAATGATATAATAATACACAATTACTATTATTATTAATACTAATAATTTATTATTTATATTTATTTCACAAATAGTTACATTTATTTATTTTTATTTGTTTACATTTATATATTTATTATTATTATACTGTTATATAACAATAATATTATTAATAATAATAATATTAAAAATAGCTAGGGTGCTGACAGACAATATAAAAATAATAAAACAAAATAATTAAAACTTTAGTTTTTTTGTTGTAATTAGAAATATAATTAAACACAATTACTATTATTATTAATTCTAATATTTTTGTTACATTCTTTATCTAACAAATATTTACATTTATTATTATTATTATTATGGTAACAACAACAATAATATCATTAATAATCTTTACAAACAAAAATAATAGCTAGGGTGCCACATCCAATAAAGTTATATTTACTGTATTATTGTTATTATCAACAACAACAACAGCAACAACAATAATGAAATCATTTACTATTACTATTATTATTATTAATTATTTTGAAAATATAGAGAAAATAATGCACAAATCTGTACATAAATCTTCTGTTCCAGATTCATACGTTATTATTTATTTTTAAGTTTTTATTTTATTTAAATGTTTTTTCTCAGATATGTATGTATGTATGTACCAGGAGCACCTTAAAAAACCACAACAAATTCCTTATGTGTTTGCGCACACCTGGCGAATAAAGCTAATTCTGATTCTGATTCTGAATTCTGAATACTAATAATCTATCCAACAAATTCTTGCATTTATTTATTTATTTATTTTTTTTTTACAATTATATATTTATTACTACTACTACTAATACTACTACCACCATCAGCATTCTTATTAGCAATGTTATTAAAGCTAATAATACTTGTAAATTTATTGAACTGTCCTAATAACCATAGAAACACTGTAGAATCTTAAATATTTCTTCTTATGTATCTTTTTTTGTTGTACTTCTTTTTTTTTAAATCCTCAAACTTTTGTTTTCAGGTTTAAATTAGATTTTGTGTCCCAGATGTTCAGTATTCAGACTCTAGTTCCTCTGTCTGGTTCATTAATTCATTAGACTGTTTACGGCTGCCAAGCCATGCAGCAACTTGCCATATCAATATATAATTCAGCTGATGTGTGGTCACAGGTGTATGTTTACAATGACTTTGAGCTGATCTAATCAGAATTTAGAGTTGGAACTATCATGTTTAAAATAAGCTTCAGATGTTTTTTATTACATATTTACATACTTCAGATAAAGTATGGACAAACATATCAAATAAAAGGTCTGGGTTTTTTCTGTTTTATCAGTACAATAATGAAGTTTTGTGTTAGGGCAGAATTGAGCTGTGGAATCATTCATCTTTAATGGAATTTAGCATAAACAGCCTATTCTCTACATATCTCTCATGTTTTCCCAGTGAACCTCATCACCAAACAGACATTTTCAGAACTGGATGGAGATGGAGACTGAATCATTCATGAGAAAAGTGAACATGCAATGGCAGAAGGTGAAAATGCAATTAAATACTAGATGAGCTGCCCTGATGAGCTTCGAAATAACTCCCTCTGCATAAAATAGCACTCTTACGACCAGTTCTAAGGGCATGAAAAATATTGAAAAGAATTAATTCAATGTTGCTCATTAAATCACACTCTGATTTTTAGCTCTAAATACAGTTGCAAAGCAATGAGTACATAGAGTTTACATGACAGTACCTACATGAACACTACAAGATCACATCTGATTTTCCTTATAACACTTAAAACATCAATCAGACCAAATATCAGACAAACACAATCAAGTTGCTGCACAACAAACACACTGGGAGGACAATCAGCGAATGAGAGGCTAACTCCACTTCAGGTGCTGTTATAGCAGTATGTTTAATACTAGTAGCCTAAAGGAATCTTCTGGGTTCAGTACAAGTTCAGTCCCTTGGATTACCAAAGTAAAAAATGCACTCGTTCCACATTTGACAGTAATGCATTATGGATGATTCATAATGAATAAGGCATTTCCAGAGGGTTAGACAACTGAAATGTGAAGCTTGTATTTATACTACAGCAATTTATATTAAATCATCTGTTCAAAAAAGATGTAATTGGAGATGTTGAAAGTTGTCTACATGATTCTTTTAATGCTGGGACTATTGCTCTAGGCTCTAGGATAAATTTCCATTAATGCACTACTGTAAACATGATTGTGCTTGTTTTTACAAACTCGAGTCCCGAGCCAAAACAATTTTATTTTTTTGCATATCACAGATACAGTTCATAGTGCTTAAAATCAATTTAAATCATCAGCACACTTCCAGAGGGGCCTCAATATATCTTAAAATAACTTAAAATAGATAGCATTAGAAAAGTAAAGATGTACAACATTAAACTGAGATATTTTTTAGTTGATTTATGTTCATTTCAACAAAAGTACCAGAGGTACAGTTGAGGTCAAAAGTTTACATCCCCCTTTCAGAATCATTAAAAATGTTAATTATTTTACCAAAATAAGAGGGATCACACAAAATGCATGTTATTATTTATTTAGTACTGACCTGAAAAAGATATTTCACATAAAATATGTTTACATATAGTCCACAAGAGAAAACAATAGTTGAATTTATATCTGGTTCAAAAGTTTACATACACTTGACTCTTAATACTGTGTTGTTACCTGAATGTTTTTGTTTGTTTGTTTGTTTTTTTGCTTAGTAAATAGTTAAACTGCCCGCTGTTCTTCAGAAAAATTCTTCAGGTCCCACAAATTCTTTGGTTTTTCAGCATTTTAGTGTATTTGAACCCTTTCCAACAATGACTGTGTGATTTTGAGATCCATATTTTTACAATGAGGACAACTGAGGGACTCATATGCAACTATTACAGAAGGTTCAAACGCTCACTGATACGTCAGAAGGAAAAATTCTCCATTAAGATCTGGGGGTGAAAACTTTTGAACAGAATGAAAATGTGTACATTTTTCTTATTTTGCCTAAATATTATATTATTTTCATTTAGTACTGCCCTTCAGAGGCTACAGAAGACAAAATAAGTTTAATTTACCCTGATCTTCAAATTCAAAAAGTTTTCACCCCCCAGCTCTTAATGTATCATGTTTTCTTCTAGAGCATCAAGTGAGCATTTGAACCTTCTGTAATAGTTGCATATGAGGCCCTCAGTTGTCCTCAGTGTGAAAAGAGGGATCTCAAAGTCATACAGTCATTGTTGGAAAGGGTTCAAATACACAAAAATGCTGAAAAACCAAAGACTTTGTGGGACCTGAAGGATTTTTCTGAAGAACAGCAGGCAGGACAAACAAGGGATTCATGAACAATTATCACTAAACAAAAAACACAGATGTGGATCATTCAGGTAACAACACAGTATTAAGAATCAAGTGTATGTAAACTTTTGAACAGGGTCATTTTTATAAATTCAACTATTGTTTTCTCTCTTGTGGACTATATGTAAATGTCTTTTATGTGAAATATCTTATTCAGGTCAGTACTAAATAACAATAACATGCATTTTGTATGATCCCTTTTATTTTGGTAAAATAACATTTTTAATGATTCTGAAAGGGGGATGTAACTTTTGACCTCAACTGTACATATCAGCTTACATAGGATGGCCTTCAAATATTGTCTCAGACAATAGGAACAAAAGGAAACTCTGCTTTAAATAGCTATTTAAACCAAAAGCGATAAAAGTTTTATGACATAGCATGACTTACTGCAGGTGGCATCAGCCTCATCCGATCCATCCGGACACTCGGGTTCTCCATCACACCGCCAGCGCCCAGGAACACACTGACCGTTCGCACACGCAAACTCTGAGGGAGCGCATGTGTTCTTCACTGGAGAAAAAAAGAGAGAGTTAAATGTTTGTATACTCTCTAAGCAAGTGTCCATATAGTCAGATGCAGAAGACTGAGACCACATTGAAATGACCTGGTATTGTATAATCACATTTAGCACTAAAAGCACATTCATTCATTTCTATATCGTGTGCATAGCATATGCGTTTGTCGCCTGACGAAAGAACGAACTGAACCAGACGTCTCTGTTTTTTTCTACTAGAATTCTGTACTGTCAAGTTGTGTGTACAGGAAACAGAATTGATTAGTTCACCTCCTAAGTAATTTGATTCATGCGCAGTCACACAAAAACTAGACGAATAACTTTATGAAACAACTCATTACTCCTGAGTCACAGAAAGGATTAATTCAAAATGAATAAATCGTTTAGGATTGAAAAAAATTTAAATATTCATGATTCTGCTTAGCTAAAAATACAGAATTATGTCAGAGACATATGTTTGCACTCTCTCCCTGACTACATGCATTAAAAAACTTTATTTATTCATAATAATGAATAAACATGGAAGCTGAAATGTGTGACTGTCATAACCAACAAACTCAGGGCTATAAATATAAGAGCTAACAAAAAACTAAACAAAAAAAGGTGCAGAGAAATCAAAAACCATAGAAACTAACAGAAACAGAACTATACACAGAAAACAAAAATACACAGAGCCGAATATTTCAAAATAAGAGTCCTTGAGTGGAATAAACCAAACTAGCCATTACAATGACCTACTGGGTCAACCATATCTGAAGCTAAATTAAATGACTAAACTTTCATCTTAGGTGAACTACACACAGTACAAATTTTGTCACTGCATGTTCTTGCATATTTGTATTGCTTTATATTGTGACACAATAATTCCTTCTGCACTGTAATAACAGATTCAAAAAAAAGAAAAAGAAAAAAGAGAGAAAAATGTAGGGTGGGAATTTATGTCATGTTGTTCGACAGCTGAATTGACAACTAGTTGGGCCATTCCTTGTCAGCTCAACAAGGGGTCCCCGGCTCAAATTTTTGTTTTGTTTTTTTTCTAAAGAAAGATAGACATGTATAGTGATGAAAGCCAAAATATTAAATATCATGGATGAATATTTACTGAGTAATACACTATTTTGTAGACGGGGGGTCAAAATGGCAATTTTTACCTTGAGACATAGGTACACAAACTATGGAAAAAAAATATGTATGGCGCTCGGACAGGTATGTTTAATGTAGTTATTTTGACAGAAGGAAACAAGATACATCTCTAGCTTCAACATTATTTGTTCTTCAGAAAAAAGTATCATATTTTTTGACCCACATTTGGTTTTTGACCACTGAAAATGTGTACATTATAACAGTTTACTCCTGGAGCCATATTAAAATTCCAATCTCTCTGGAACTGAACCATATTGGGCCTTAAAAATGAAGATACCAAAAGGAAAGTTTGTTAAGACCCAATATCTAAAAGTGCATTAAGATATCTTTAAAACTTCTTAAGTTACAGGCATGCAAACTTTGATGTAAAAACATGAGAAGTGCTCTTTCCCCTTTTTGAATGGTCACAATTGGCACATAATGCAACAAAGATAGCTAAAGTCAACAGACTTTACTAACAGACCTACCAATCTCTGTGTAAAAATAACATTATGATGCTGCCATCTTTCTTAAGTCATTTTTACCCCCTTGTAATTTGGCTCTGAATCTCAGGTGAAATTTGCCATTTTGACCCCCCTCTACAAAATAGTGGAATATTTAGTAAATATTCATCCTTGACATTTAATATTTTGGCTTTCACTATACATGTTCATCTTTCTTCAAAAAAATATTAGCAAAATCAAAAATTTGAGCTGGGGAAGTTTTTTACATTTGGTTGATTTGACACAGAATGACCCAGTTGTTGTTGTATTTAAATGCGGATTAGAGTTGTGTCTTTTTTGTATGTGTGAGAAAAAAAATCAGGGTGAATGAGGTATGTTTTGACTCATTACTGTTGCCAGATGTTGCTATAAAAAAAAGCAGCAAATAAAGATAAGCCCATAATAAACTCAAATCCAAATGCGTTATCTTGGAAACACCAAAATACAGCCACCTGCCCCTTCATGCTTTACTAACTCCATTAAATGGATTGCTGTATGAGTCAACACCAAACAACAAGTCCAAAGACGTTTAATAAGCATAACTTATAACAGTGGTTTTCAAACCGGCCCTGCGAGCGCCCCCTGTGTCTCCCTCATCAAACATCATATCGGCCCAATATGAAAAATTATACCAATATGTCTTGCCGATAAGAGGAATAACTCACATTTGCTCACGGAGTGCTAGCGATTAGATCATGTTAGCAGTGTGGCTCATTCTTGAAGCAAAGTTTTGCCTGAATGATGATCAGATTTACTGTTTTGAATTGCTGCATTTAATATGAGAATGCACCTACAGAATGAGGCCTAAGGTGTGTGATGGAGTAAACAGTAATAGCATGTGAAGCAGAGGCAGCCTCCCCTGGGCCCTAATGTCTGTTCGGTAAGTAGTTTTAATTCCGTAGGGGGCGTTGTTGGCCTACTTCTAATAAAAGTAAAAAACACAAATAACAATTAGACATTGTGTTTCTGATTAAATAAAACAGTAATTGATGTCAAAAAAATCCTGAGTATGATTTGATTCAAAGGTCAGAAGATATAGCTTACATGAACAAACAAACAAACAAAAAAAAAAAAAAAATCACAAACATGACACTTGTAAATTAAATCATTTTACTGATTTATTTATATACTGATTCAAATTATGAGCTCTAAAAGATTTTCGGAATTTTTACAACTCTTTTGTTTTAGACCATCTACAAACGTTAAATCTTAAAATAAAATGTTAAGGTTACCAATGCACTTTTCTGGAAAAAAAAAAAATGCAGCGATTGATATATAGTTTATTTAGAGTTATTTTCAAAGCTTTAGTGTACTGTCATCATAAAAGAACTTCATTATTATTTATTTAATTCTAACAAATAAGTTTTTGTTAAATACTAACCAAAATGAAAAATAATTTGCTTATAATTTCTGCACAGGAAAAGCTTGGTGTTGTTTCCAAACAAAAGGAAATATATCAGTATTAGCATCGGCTATCATCCAAAATGAGTTGAAAAATATCGGTATACTGGCATATCGGATATCAGTAAAAATCCAATATTGGGTATCCCTACTATGAAGTGTGTTTGGAACCAAACTTAACTAATTGTTAATAATGTATTTAAATGTGCATGAGTTGTGTCTTTAAACCACAGTAAACCATTTACGTTTTGAATTACGTTTAAGTGTTGCCAGATGTTGCTATAAAAAAAAGCAAATAAAGACAAGCCCATAATAAACCCAAATCCCAAATCCCATAATAATAAACCCAAGCCCATAATAAACTCAAATCCAAATGCGTTATCTTGGAAACACCAAAATTTCCCCTTTCCCTTCATACGTTATTCACATAAATTGTTCACTTTATGAGTCAAGACCAACAACGTTTGATAAATATAGCTCATAATAAGTGGACAAGGCAACCCTTCAAGAGCACTCTGCCAAGTAGCTTTCCAAACATAAACAAAACATAATGGCTCTGTCGATGGTGGTTTAGCTAAACATGATTAGTTTGGTCGCTGTAATGTTACTTTTGGTCAGAAATAGCTGATACCAAAAGCACAAGATGGCATCAGTAAGCATTTTCAAGAGTCACTTCTGTTCTGTACACACAAAATTGTAATTTAAAGGATTCACTCCTGTATTTAAATACACTCCTGACACTTTACAGAGTGAAGCGATGGTTATATCTATCGGTTGTTGACTAGATGGATGCAGAGGCAGAAAAGGGTCAGGTTTAGAGGAGAAGTCCACTTCCAGAACAACAATTCACAAATAATTTACTCACCTCCTTGCCATCCAAGATGTTCATGTCTTTCTGTCTTCAGTCGTGAAGAAATTATGTTTTCTGAGGAAAGCATTTCAGGATTTTTCTCGATATGATGGACTTCATTGGTGCCCCGATTTTGAGCTTCCAAAATGCAGTTTAAATGCAGCTTCAAAGGGCTCTAAACGATCCCAGCCGAGGAAGAAGGGTCTTATCTAGCGAAACGATCTGTCATTTTTTTCGGAAAATTAAAATTTGTATTTTAATTAAAAAGTATACAAATTTTTATTTTTCAAAAAAAATAACCGATCGTTTCGCTAGATAAGACCCTTCTTCCTCGGCTGGGATCAAAGAGCCCTTTGAAGCTGCATTTAAACTACATTTTGGAAGTTCAAAATCGGGCCACCAATGAAGGCCATTATATGGAGAAAAATCCTGAAATGCTTTCCTCAAAAACCATAATTTCTTTACGACTGAAGACAGAAAGACATGAACATCTTGGATGACAAGGGGGTGAGTAAATTATTTGTAAATTGTTGTTCTGGAAGTGGACTTCTCCTTTAATCAGACTAAATGTTTGGTGAAGTGCAACCTATGTAACTACAGAGAAGACTCAATTCATTGCAAGACCAAGTTGTGACATTTTAGATAAAAATGTACAAAATTAAACATATGCACAGATGAATTGTTCACAATAAGATCAATAACATGCATTAAGAAAACAGTGTGAATTTTCATTTCATGCTGACTTCACTTGTGTAATACTGTTGCAATGACTGATCTGAGCAGATGGAGCTGTATGCAACAGAGCATGGACAACAGTCTGGAGCTGCAGATATTCTATACAGAGGCTCAGCTCTCCACCTGCCGGGTTCTCACAAACACTCGCAGACCTTCGGTGGGCGGCAATCACAACATCCTAACACAACTCCACAAGACCTGTCAACAATCCTGAAGGATCTGCTGCGGCAATGCTGCATCATTTTCTTTCCCCACAGCTCTGTGAGACTTCCTATTGTCCTTGGACTCTGGTAAAAGCAAATGCGTGGTGTGGGCCGGTAACCAGCCAACAGGGAAGCGTCTAATCAAACGGAATGCACCCACAGCCCTCCCCGAATCCTCAAGCTGTGCATCTGACTCATCCGAGAATGTGATTCTAACAGGAACATTACATCAGCAGCTCTCTTTCCCTTCACAACAATAAATACGCATTTATTGAGCAGAGTGTAATCAGGATAGAGCCTTCGCTAAGCCCCACCTTAGAAATGGCACTGACCAATCCTACCTTAGCAACTGCTAAGCTGATCCAAGTCTGTGCGTGTGTGTTGATAGTTTTACTGCATAAGTGAATCATTTATTTAAAGAAAACCATCAGATAAAAATGGCTTACAATGTCTTGATTCATTCCAGCTCAAGTAAAAAATGATTTCCAGTTCATTTTGACCACTTTTACAAGCACAATTTACTAAAAAAAACCATACTGTGCACAGAAAGACAGAGTTTAGTAAAAGGTCAATTAGGTCAGATGAATGCGTTTGCCCTCATTTCTCTATGACTACAGGCAAAGCTGTTAAATTTAGGAATATGTAATATGACCTGATTTAAAAAAGTACATTTTCAGTTTTTATGAAGATAATGTGAGCCGTCACAATTCTGCTGCTGAATTAAATCAACACTGAGCTAAATAATGACACTTCTTTTGTAAAGCTGCTTACAAAATTAATTTTTTTTAAGAACTTTGCAACACTGACATTGTTATCGAACTAAATCAAATCAATATTGAATAATTAGAGATGGATAATGACACTATTGTCTTCTGTGGAGCTGCTTTATACACTGAAAAAAGTGGTAACCAAAAATGGTAACATCTAAATGGTTTCATTCAAGTTTTTTCAAATATTATTTAACATCATTAAACCAACCTATACCAACAAAACAAATGTTTATAGTTTAAATCAGGCAAAAACGCCTCAAGTTACCACTTTTTACAGTATAGCTGTCGCACTCGCACAAGGATAAAGGTGAAATCCAAAGTCTTTAATATAATCCACAAAGAAGTAACAGGAAGGCAGCAAAACACGTGCTCATAGACGAGACTGGATGACAAACACTGAACTGAGACCAACTTATAAAGACAGGTGATTACAAAGAACTAAATAGGACACAGTTAGAGCAGGAAGAACCAAATATGGGCACAAGAGGGAGAAACCAACATAAGCAGTCCAAAGGGGTGTGACAATAGCTACATTTATTTATTTTCATAACTTATGTATTTTGCAACAATGATATTGTTTTTAACAAAACAGAATCAACACTGAACTAAACTGAGCTGAATAACAACACTATTGTCTTCTGTAAAGCTGCTATCTGCTGAAATTGAAGTTGTGCCTTAATTAATGAATATTAAAATATTTACATACTTTTCTGTTTATTACTGTGAAGCTGCTTTAAAGGGGTCATCGGATGCCCATTTACCACAAGTTGATATGATTCTTTAGGGTGAAAAGGATGAAAAGTCTATAACATGCTTTGGTTAAAATTTCTCTTTGGCAGTGTAAAAAACAGCCTTCGATGTTGCTTTAAATGTTAATGAGCTCTGTTCGTCCCGCCCCTTATTTTAGCCACATTTAGCTGCATTTAGCCACAAAACTTGCTAACTAGCACATTATTAGGAAAGTCGATTGCACAGATTCATAAAAAAAACCTTGTACTCACGTCTGCTGTAAGTGAAGCTGGATCATGAATGATTTGCATGAACATAGATGCATTTATGTAGACCGGGAGGCGCATTCCCTTCACAAACAAACGTAATCCACTGGGTCTTCAGCAGCTCAGATGTTGAGAATAAATGACGACTACTATGTTCATTATTACACCCAACAACTAGTTATAGTAATTGGGTTACACCTCAATTGCTTAGGAGACATTCTTGTCTACATTCCTATTCCGGCATCATAACAATGGCGATCAGACTGTTATAGCTCATTAGGGCGGATCTAAGGTAAGACGGCCAGTCAATCAACTATCGTAGGAGCGGCCTCTGTCGGTGTGACGTCACAGACAAGAAGCTGAGAATGGCTTGATTTGAAAAAGGGGAAATTATTTTTACAAATTAAATAAAAACGACAAAAATTATTTTTTCATTATAGGGTGTTTGTGTACACACACTGCCAACTCACATTTATGTTCAAACAACATGAAAAAGTGCATCCGATGACCCCTTTAAACATATTGTGTAAAGCACTATAGAAATAAATTAGTTCTGAATGGTTTTTGCACATTGATATATGGCTGCCAGGAATAAAAAAGCCCAAAATTTACATTTTTGTTTCTCCATAGAGCTTGGATGTCTGCTTCAATAATTTTTGGTGGATTTTATTCTCTGTTCCACTAGGTACAGTATAAATCCAATCCAAAATTAAAATAAAACAACATTACGAAAAGGAAGCAAATGTTTTTGTGATTAACCTTGTCATGTATATGTTCAAAATGTTCTGATGTTCCCCAGAGTTTTTATTGCTTGAGGGGCAAAATATATATAAAAAAAAATGCAGAATCCATTGGGACATGGGAGTATTGCACTATGAATATTGTACTGTTGTGATCATTTGGGAATATGTGACATGAAATAAACATATTACGTCCTTGGGAAAAAAAAAAAAAAACATCTGAGCAGCTGTTTGTGTGATTGCAATCTAAATGAAAGAGAGAATGAAATGCGAAATAATACAGAAAGGTCAAACATCAAAAATAGAAATGTGATTTTTGGAGCGAACTGGAGCGGGATGTAAGTGAGAAGTGTAAAATGGAAAACCTGGAATGGAGTTGGACTACAGTTACCCAAATCCTACAATAAAGTTGTGCTTTTTAATAATGATAATGTTGATTTATAAAAGTTTGGACAAGTTACTAATTAAATACGACATACTGTATGCGCAGATGCTTGCACACAGATGATATTCTGATGCATTTCATTTCAAATGAATGAAACTGTAATGATTTGATGTTTGAAGGACAATGAGGACATCTGCACATTCACTGAGATCCAATGATTCACTACAAAGTTGTTTACTCACTAATAACTGTTTTCACCAATTAGTGCCATCTGTTAGTGAGGCACTGCTACTATTTTAATTACTTACAAAGACAGAAAGAAACAGAGAAACAGGGAACGAGATAAATGGAAAAATAAGGTATGTAAAATTGCATCTGAACAATGTCTCTTAACTAAATCATATTTCTCAACGTAACGCTGCACACTGTAAAATTTCATTGATTTAAAACCCCACTCCACATAACTGTACATAACATATCAAATCCATTTACTGATACATATTTTTAATGAGCTTCACGTTATAGGATGAACATGCTAAATATAAAATAAAAAATAAAAAGTTTCAGACCTGATGATGTCCAATCTGACATCTCCGTGCACAAAAACATTTCTAATCTCTCTGGCTAAAGCGTAAGTAAAAGTTCATTTTCATTCTGACAGTTACTCTCCATAAAGGCATTATCCTAAATCACCCAAGGCAGTACAAAGCCAAATTCTGTCAAATGCTTAACAGAATAGGTGCATGGCGGATCTCAAAAGCTCTGTTACATCACCTAAGCGGTATTATAAGGCACCAAAGGCTCAGACACAAAGACTTCTCTAACCAACATCACATCCTATCCTTCACAGATAAGACAACCCCACTGTACACTGCAGTGAGCTTGAGAGGAGAGGATTTCATTCAGTAATGAAGTATTGATAACAATTCTAAAGAATAACGGACTATTTTGACCAGTTTTACCAGTGTGTTTTTGAACCTTGGGAGCACAGACTTAAGTTTGCTCTCATTTTAAGGATTATTGTTAAAGTGGAAAAAGTTTAAAAAGTGAAACAAAAAAAAAGTTATAGAGGATTAAGTTTATGAAAATGCTTTATGAACAATATTTTATATAAAATATATATTTTATGAAACATGCTGAACTCTAAACCTGCTAGAAAATCAAAGCCATGAATCTAAACAAGTTGTGTTCCAAATTTGAGGTTGATATCTCAAAAAATGAGCTTTCAGAAAGACTTTGTTTGGGAGCAGTACCAAATTTTCCCCATTAGATGCCAAACTCCGCTTGTGCACACAGTGGTTGGATTTGTGTGAGTTTTTTTCTCTCAAATATTACAAGCACACACACACAATTTTTTATGACACACATACAGACCACACTCTGACATCCATACCAACACACCTACACAATTATAGCTGCACTATTTATCCACAATTATAGCTGCATTATTTATCAAATTGGCTCTATAATATGCAGAAGCAGAAAACAGGAATAAAGTGAGTATTTGCTTTATTGGCCAAACCTGAAAAAATTGCACCATCTGGTAAAAAAAAAAAAAAAATTTGAAGCCTACAACAGAATAAAAACAAAAATTGCATCATTTTACAGTTAAATGACACTGTGGTTAAAAATAGCAGTTTTAATGGGTTTCAATGGGGACATTTTTGTCCTTAAAGGAGAAGTCCACTTCCAGAACAACAATTTACAAATAATGTACTTACCCCCTTGTCATCCAAGATGTTCATGTCTTTCTGTCTTCAGCCGTAAAGAAATTATGGTTTTTGAGGAAAGCATTTCAGGATTTTTCTCCATATAATGGACTTCATTGGTGCCCCGAATTTGAACTTCTTATCTAGTGAAACAATCTGTCATTTTTTTCAGAAAATAAAAATTTGTATACTTTTTAAGCACAAAAGCTTGTGTAGCACAGGCTCTGGGATGGGCATCCACGATGCTACGAATTAGTGATGGGTTGTTCTTGAACGATTTGTTCATTTTGAATAAATCTTTAATGTGACGCGGGAAGAACAAGTCGTCTCGGGGAGTGATTCATTCAGTCGCGCATGCACAACATCCTACTAGGTTCTGTACTGGAATTAGTTCACCTGTTTCGGTTCTTCAGGGTTTTCGAGTCGCTTGTTCATCTTATGGGGCTGTCACATCATGAACGAACAACTCGAACCCGAAAACTTGTCAGATAAGAGGTGAGGTGATCATCATTAGACTAAAGACCCAGGTAAACAATGAGCATTATAGTTTTGTCTTGTTTGTAGTGTGATCAGCGTTTGTGTAAGCAGTAGATGTTAGGGAAGTAACACGTAACATTTTAATTATATTTTGCTAAAATGAACAAAATGAACAAAATGACTTGATAAAAGATTCGTTCATTTTGCTGAACGAGACTCAAAGGTCCGAGTCGGTAAAATGATCTAAACTTCCCATCACTACTACGAATCACATAAACAGCGTTTGACTTACTTGCACTTTCTTAGTCTTTGCGCGTTCGCTTTGTAAACACTGGGTCTGTAGTTCCGCCTACGTTCTGCGTGACCTTTTGACGTGATTCAATAGTATAGCGTTATGAACGCGCATCCCAGAGCCTGTGCTACACAAGCTTTTGTGCTTAAAAAGTATAAAAAAAATTTATTTTCTGAAAAAAAAAAAAAAGACAGATCGTTTCACTAGATAAGACCCTTCTTTCTCGGCTGGGATCGTTTAGAGCCCTTTGAAGTTGCATTTAAACTTCATTTTGGAAGTTCAAAATCGGGGCACTAACGAAGTCCATTATATGGAGAAAAATCCTGAAATGCTTTCCTCAAAAACCATAATTTCTTTACAACTGAAGACAGAAAGACATGAACATCTTGGATGACAAGGGGGTGAGTAAATTATTTGTGAATTGTTGTTCTGGAAGTGGACTTCTCCTTTAAGGTCCTAAGAGGAACTTTTTTTGTACCTAGTGCAAAATAGATTTATTAAAGGAAATGGGGGTGAAATAGTAAAATTCCAAAATACAAAAATACACACCTGTGCCAAAATGTATGCAGCTGGCAATAACACAAGCAAAATCATCAAAAAAGGACTAAAAGGACTAAAAGGACTAAAAGGACTAAAATGTCCAAAAGGTCGCACAAGGGTTAATTTTACGAAAATGACAAAGATATTCCTTGCAAAAAAAAAAAAGTGCTTAAAGGGACAGTTCACACAGTTCACCCAAAAATGAAAATTGCCCCATGATTTATTCACCCTCAAGCCATCTTGGGTGTATATGACGTTCTTTCAAACGAATACAATCAGAGTTGTATTAAAAAATGTCCTGGCTCCTCCAAGCTTTATAATGGTAGTGAATGGCTGATGAAATTTTAAAGCAAAATAAAGTGAATCCATCCATCATAAAAAGTAATAAAGATAATAAAGGCCTTCTGAAGTGAATCAATGCATTTGTGCAAGAAAAAATATCCATATTTACAACTTTACACTCCCACTAACTGTGGTACACACATAAACTTTAAGGTACATTTTAAATAATTATGTTTTAATAATTTATTGTGCTTTAAATGCACTTATATTGATATTCTGAGTAACATACTAAAACACATGAACAGTACTTGATTACTGTTTGGTTACCAACATTGTTCAAAATATCTTCTTTTGTGTTCAACAGAAGAAAGAAGCTCATACAGGTTTGGAACAACTTGAGGGTGAGTAATTGATGATTATGATTTTGGATGAACTATCCCTTAGTATGATATCTACCCAAAATAAGGTCCATCATGAGCTGTGTTTGCATGCTATAGAAAGTTGCTTCAATTAAGTCCCATTTTGGTTGGGATGCTGCCATAGAAGGCAGCTACCTATGCTGGCAGCAGACAGAGAGACAGCTTGGTTTGTTTTGGATCAGATCAGAGATATAGCAGTACTGCACATCATAATCCAATGACAAGATAGTTTGTATGTGCTACAGTCCTTTGAGTTTAAACTCCAAATAAGAAATAGAGTTCTGCTTGAGCAGCTCAATCTGCACTCCATAATCACCCGAGGCCTGTCCACCATGAGTCAGATACGATTCTCCTTTCTGTCAAATAAGGCAGACAAGCGCACCTCTATCCATCTCTACATCTTGTTTTGGTCCTGCAGTCTTCAATCAATGTGCGTTCTAGTGTGTTTTAAAAGACAAAGCCTGAGATGAACCAGCACAGGGCCAAAAATATGCCTCTGTAACAACAAACCATCTAACCTACTCTGAACCTGAGCAGTTTCAAGTACAAAATAAAGCCTGCACAGTATTTGAAAATAGAGGATTGAGACATGAGAGCATAAATAATTTAACGTAACATGCACAAACAAACACCCACGAAACAAAAGTAATAGTTTTGTTGTAATAGCCTATTTCTGAGTCTCCCATTCAAATCTGGCCCAAAGCAAACAGAAGATTAGTATTTCACTGGTAAATATCATCCCTGAAATTAAATAGTGTGCATTTAGGAAATGAAATCGCATTAAGCGGGATTGCAGCTGTGTGTCTGGGTGTCGGTGATGGGTGAGAAGAGCTTCAACAGTTCAGAAATCCCTCCCTGCGCCTCTTCTGATACTCCACTCGCCTGCTCTATTGTTAGCAAACACTCACAAATCCCTGTTTCATTAGAGCAGAAATCAAAAGGACCCTCTGAGAATCCAAGAGCATCAGACGGGTTATGCTCATTTTATGGCAAACCACAGGTCTTTGTTTAGAGTAGAGCTGGTAATTGGGTAAGCTGATGATTCTTTTGACAATAAAATGCACAATCTGTAATATGCAGTCTGGTATGCTAGTAATATGTGTATGTGTATCTGGTGAATGTACCAATTTTGCTCATTAACCCTTTGATATGTACAATCACACTGCTGTGATCACTCCAGGCTGGTCCCTGATGCACAGAACATTCAATACATCCAGTGCTGGGTAGTAACTGATTACATGTAATCTTGGATTACATGGATTACGTAATCAGATCCCAAAAATTAAGTGCTTGTAATTAGATTATATTACATTTTAAAATACTTGCAATCAGACTACAGTTACGTTTTTATTGATTACATGATTACAAATTATTTACACAGTAGCCCCCTAATTTCCCTGATTTGACATTTTCATCTTTTATTTTGATTGTTGTTATTCTGAAAATGATTTATTTTAATTTTACTTTTTTATGCTTTAGTTAATTAGCTAACCCCCTGCAGTTCCTTCATGAACCCCAATTTGTGAAACCTCAACGTAATGTAATGTTGAATGCATTTTATGTTGTTAATAACTATTAATAGAATATATTTTCTATTTCTTTGTATTTTTATATCATTATGGCACAAGATTATCCTATTTAAATCAATGCAGTAAATGAGTTAGGTCAAAAGTAATCTGAAAGTAATCAAAAAGTAGTCTGATTATATTACCTAAAATGTGTAATGTAATAGATTATGTTACTAACTACAGTTTTTATTATGTAATTTGGAATCAATAACGGACTACAGTTTGTAAGTAATTTTACCCAGCACTGAGTGCATCATGTGATCTACCGCTAAATTAAAATCTGCTCTTGCGCTTTGGCTGGCGCTGGGCTGAGCGCTTGTCATATGCTGTCAAATGCATGTATTAATTACTATAATTTCGAGATGATGTTCTACTCGAAGCTATTCACGGATTCTGATTTATGCATTTCTATGGCAACGCTATCAGCACCTAAGTGAATCTGCAGCGGTCAGGTGGTACAGTGGTCACATGGTACAAGTTGAAGCTCTCAGAAATTTCCCAGTTTAGAAGTTGTAATTATTAGTTCTAAGAAGACATGGACGCCAACTAAAGTTGGAAACTTTTAATTGTAGTAATTACAACATAGTGTGAATTCACCTTGTATATCACAACTATTTAGTGTTTTCAGCCACATAATGTTTATTTTAGGTTTCAGATATTTGAAAAGGGGACATCGGATGCAAAATTCAATTTCACATTGTGTTTGCATATAAAACGGTCTTAGCAGTGTGTGGACACAACCACCCTACAATAATAAATATCCATTCACTTTTTAATTCCCAAAAAAGAGTTTCAATTATCAAATTGTTCTGATTTTCTGAGCAGTATGATGTCATTCTGCTTAAGCCCCGCCCATGACCGCTGACGGGCTGTCCTGTATTAAAGGTGCGTTCGTGCCATATCAGAATTCTCGTAATTACAAGATTCCAACTTGTAAAAAGCGTTCACGTCCTTGTAGAACTGGTAATGACAACTTGTGAACTGGGAGTCTTCTGAGAGCTACGACTTGTACCACATGACCGCTGTACCACCTGACCAACATAGGCTCTGTTTAGGCATTGATAGTGTCGCCATAGAAAAGCATAATTCCGTGAGAGGACGTGAACAGCTCCGAGTAGAACGTCACATGTTGTCTTCTCGAAATTATGGTAATTACGATATGGCGTGAACGCAGCATAACAAATGTCAAAATACAAAAAATAGAACAGAGTGGCGAGGTGAGCAGAAGCTCATTATCATTTAAAGAGACACACACCGAATGAAATAATGTGGCAACACATTCTAAAATAACTGTTGTTTCCAAAAAAAAAAAAAAAAATCACACTGGGGGCCCAGATAGAATATTTGTGACCCTAGACCACAAAACCAGTCTTAAGTATCATGGGTATATTTATAGCTATAGCCAAAAATACATCATTTGGGTTATTGGGTTATCAATTTTTCTTTTATGCCAAAAAATCATTAGAAGCAAAGATCATGTTCCATGAAGATATTTTGTAAATTTCCTACCTTAAATATATCAAAATGTAATTTTTTATTAGTAATATGCATTGCTAAGAACTTAATTTGGACAACTTTAAAGGGGTCATCAGTTGCAAAGTTCCCTTTTACATGTTGTTTGAACATGTGTGTTGGCAGTGTATGTACACATCTACCCTGTAATGACAAAAATCCACCCAGTGGTTTTTAATTGATCTGTAAAAATAATTTCCCCTTTTTCAAATCAAGCCATTCTCAGCTTCTTGTCTGTGACGTCACACCGACAGAGGCCGCTCCCATGATAGTTGATTAACATGGTCGTCTTACCTCAGATCCGCCCTGAATGAGCTATAACAGTCCAGTCGCCATTGTTTTGATGCCAGAGCAGGGATGTAGACAAGAATGGCTCCTAAGTGACTGAGGTGCTCTGTTGTTGGATGTAATAATAATAATGAACATAGTGGTCGTCATTTACTCCCGACATCTGAGCCACTGAAGATGCATTGGATTACGTTTGTGAAGGGAATGCGCCTCCCGATCTACATCTATGTGGGCACAAATCATTTGTGATCCAGCTTTACTCAGAGCAAAAGCGAGTATAAGGGTTTTTATGAATCTTTGTAATCGCCTTTCCTAGTAACGCGCTAATTAGGAAGTTTTGCAGCTAAACGTGGCTAAAGTAAACCGAGCATGGCTCCTCACTCCACAGAGAGAAGAGAGGGGCGGGGTGAGCAGAGCTCATTTGCATTTAAAGGAACATCCAACAGAATGGGCTGATTTCTGCAGAACTGATTTTGACAGGGTAAAAGGTGTTGTTTTACACTACAGAAATTTTAACCAAAGTATGTTATAGATTTTTCATTAAGACCCTAAAGAATCATATCAACTTGTTGAAAATGGTCATCCAATGACCCCTTTATAAGGTCGATTTTCTCAGTATTTTGATTTCTTGTATCCTCAGATTCCAGATTTTCAAATAGTTGAGTCCTATCCTAACAAACCATACATCAATGGAAAGCTCATTTATTAAAATTAAGGTTTTGTGGTTCTGGGTCACATTTAAACTTAGGAGCAAAAGGGTTAATCAAGTAATACGCATTGTACAGTTTAGAAAGCAAGTAATCTGATGACTGCTGTAATGGTTAATTGTGTAATTTGTGATAATCAAGTAATCCAAAAAGTGTTTTAATGATTAATCGAGTAACTTGTATTGGTAATCGAGTAATCTGCCAATAAACTGTTGATTAATCAAGTAATTTTTAGTGGTGCAACCTTGTAATTGAGTAATCTGCTGACAAGTTTGTTGATTAATTGAGTTATCCACATTGTACAGATTGGAAAGTGAGTGAACTGATGACTATTTTACTGGTTAAGAGAGTAACCAGTTAAACTGTTTAAAACTAATGATTATTTTGATAAGTGATTAAGCAATCTTGCTAATCAAGTAACCTGCAATTATTTTGACAATTAGCAATTAAACAAGCAGCCAGGTAGCGCAACATACAGAATTCCTACATGCAGGTCCCAAGTTGGGTGGGGACAAAAAATAGGTCAATCTATTTACAGGTTTTAACAGGTTTGTTGCACTTATTTTTGTGTTCTGTGTTTTTCCTGTTAGAATATCACATCATTATCCTAGCGACATGCTAATGTAAAACTCTAGTGTAGATAATCTATTGATTAATTTGGAGACGAATCAAGTAACAGTTATCAGTACCAACAAATTTGCAGATTAATTGAGCATCATTGTGACGTATTTGTATTTGTACAATATTTTTTCAGTGTATTGTTCATCTGAATCCAGGCTAAGAATAATGCCAAAGCAATAATTTTCTATCCTAAAATAATGCAAAACAAGGCATGCAATTTTAGAACAAGATGACTGCAAATAAAAAGAACAATTTTAAATCATTCATGAGTGTTAATCAGGACAAGCATTTGATAAATGAAAACTTCTTCAAGCTTCCTTTAACTGATCTGAGACTACAATTAACTTCTTTGCTGCTCTCTCTCTCTCTTTTTCACTTCCTCTCCCTCTCACACTATGGGATTTAAACAGGAGTCTGATCCAGAATTAAGGCTTATGGACAAATTGAAATACCTGGAGCTTTGAATGCCCGCTCCAGAGAACAGCCTGTCCCCAATCACGTTTATGTGTGTAATCCTCAAATAAATGTCTCTATGACACAATTGGACATGCTTCGCATATAAGAATATAAACCCATGACATGCCTTCACATCTAATCCAGATTCCCTCTTATTTTTATCCTCAAATCAACAATGCAAAATCAATATTTGGCAACCAGGCTGGAATTAAGAATTACATTTTTTTTTTTTTAAATCACAGATGCTGATAAAGTTACTTACACATGTGGTTTATTTTACTTGTGAGTGTTTGTGTTTGTAAAATAGCATAGGAAAGATATATCTTCTATAATAGTACTATGAGGATTTGATAATGTGTGTACTTTAATACTCTCAGTGGTAATTTTCTGCTGCCGTCTGTCTAATGGTCTCTCAAGGGAGGTTATAATAAAACACACATCTACGTGAATCTCTGTAAAAAATGTCTGCTGTCATCAAACCATTAAATCTATGCTATTTATAGGGGGTTTTCTTAAGTTTATTGAACTGGGGATGTGCAAAACTACATATTCAACTTTTAGAGGGCTTTCAGAGAGACCAGTCGACCAGTTGGTGTACAGGAAGTGAAGGAAGTCCGGTATTAGGCATTTTTAAGGCTTCAGACTTTTTTATGGTTGTATGGATGTTGCACACAGTATTGCAGTAGCAAGTCAAAGGAAGTGCTATAACGGCAATGGCACAGGTCCAACTTCATTACACTTCACTGAACAATCAATTTCCTGCCTCAGTATTACTGAACTGAAGACTTTATCTGCACAATGGCAACATGCAGTCATTGAAACAGCCAGGCAATAAATATTAATACGTATTGCTTATTGGCTGTAACAACTGCCATCAGAGGAAAATAAAAGAGATATGAGATATAATCAAATCAACGCAAAACTGGTCACCAACTATGAATTATTTGGTCCTGACATAAAATGAGGTGACTGAGCACTGATTACCAACTTTGGTAAGATATCTGTGGATGTCAGAGAGCCTTGGAAGGAGTCATGTAAAATCTACAACACTGGTTTCCAACATGGAGCCCATGGGCATCTGGTGGTCACACGAAGCATGTGAGTCACCTACAGAGCACATTCTATAAATAAACTCAATTTTATCCTTTCCTTCCTTTTTTAAAATACGTGCTTAAAAATTAAAACTTGCCTAACAATCCTGTGATAATAAAAATACTGTATAATGGACTAATCAATCAGACTAATCAAGTTAGAATCAAGAACAATGATGGAATTATTTATTAACTGATCTCATTATTTTTACTGTACATGCAAACCTCAGTAATTCTTACATTTGAAGTAAGAAGGTATTGTGAGTGCACGATGTGGACAACCAACCTGAAACAACTTCATGTAGTCATGCAGTTAACGATAATCAATACCTTGAAATGAAATTAATTAACTAATTAATAAAAACGCCTATAACATTCTTTGGTTAAAATTTGGCAGTGTAAAAAAAGGCCCTTTTACCATGTCAAAATCAGCTCTGTTCACACAGGGCTCCAGACAAAAAAATCAACTAAGAAGCCATTGGCTCCTATAAGAAACAAAACTAGGCGCCACATTATTTTTTTTAGGTGCCACAGATCAAAAACGTGTTTTATTTTTATTTTTTAACACTTTAATTTTTTAGTCATACTGTCATGTGTTTGTCTCATCTTTTTTTTTTCTCTTCATCAGCATTTTAATCCATTTTGAAGATGTCCTGGGAACTAAGTTTCACTTAAAGTGGGAACTAAATGTCTTTTCCAACTTGAGAACTATATAAAGTCACAAAGAATTGTTTATTACACAGAATCTGTGCCAATATCATGGACCATAAGCATCACTTGGCCACTGAGTGCAGTTTGGGCTCCTCCTCAATGCATTTTAGAAATTTTGCCATATGTCTTTCACACATCCAGTCTGTTTTTCTTCATTAGTAACATGCAGTTTAATAGGAGGTATTGATTTTTATCTTTAGCTCCTTGCATTCACTTATTATATAGATAAAAGATTAAGTAAAAATATGAATATGCAATATAGTGCATAAATTTAACAAAATGCTCCTCGTTAGTTATTTTTTCTAGCTGACTGATAAGCTTATGGACGCAGAATGGTTATTCTGAGGTAAATCTATTGTTATGCATCATTTACTAACTTTACACGTTTTCCGCAGTTTGAAACATTGAATGAGCGATTACATTTCAGTAAGTTTCATTTCAGTACTGTAGGCTTTCTTATAAAAAATTTTTTTATGCTCATTCACGTTCCTTTCGTTTTATAATAGTAAAGAGAAAGATATAATGGGTTCACTTGCCGCTTGAACTGAAGCGCTAAAGTGAATAAAGTGTTTGAATTTCGTTAATTTCTAAGTCATAACATGCACATTTATATAGTTGCCATTTATAACTTGCAAATTAATATTTTTGGCTGCAAATGCGACCGTTTTAGTCGCAGTCTGGAGCCCTGTCACAGCAACCTGTTTTGTTGCATGTCTCTTTAAATGCTAATGAGCTCGCCCTTTCTTCCGTGGAGTGACGAGCTGTACTGTTTACTTCAGTAGCATTTAGCCATGGAATTTGCTAACCAGAATTATTAGGAAAGGCGATTTGCAAAAATTCATAACAGAACCTTATCCTCACTTCTGCTGTAGGTGAAGCTGGATCACGAATGGTTTGCGTGAACATAGACGCAAGGACTAACTGTATTGTTGCATCCCTAGTACACACACTGCCAAGGCAAATTTATGTTCAAACAATATGTAAAAGTGAATTTTGCATCCAATGTCCCCTTTAAGGATAGCTTATTCACATGTAAGACAGACCTAATGTGAGATGCAAGATGGTGTATCATCCAACCACATTAGACCCATTCACACAGTAATACCAGTAAAGTGCCGTAAAATTACCACAATGACTGGTACATACAGAAATGCGCTGTTCACACAGGCAACGATGTTCCACCTTTTTTTTACCAGTAAAGCACCATTCACACATCCGTTTCAAAATACCAGTAAATTCTGTTACAGTATTAACCAGAAAAGACCTTTAAATGGTGTTGTGTTTGTAAACTTGTATACCCCATACGTGGTCAGTGTTTTTGTTGATGTTTTAATTTTTGTGTCAAACGAAATATTCATTCAGCTGCTTTTTCGCCCAGAGACATCGTATTAGACGACTTCAAACCGAACTACACAATGCAGAGTAAATGCATCATCTGCATCATCATAATTTACTGGTAATGTTACAACTTCTCACACCGGTAAATTGCTGGAACTAATTTACTGGTATTTTTAAAAAGGTCCTGTTTAAACTTGACCTCTTAACGGTAATTTACCAGTAAAGGCTGCATGTGTCAAAGGGGCTATTGTTTCAACTTTTTCAAATATCATTTTTTAAAATAATTAACAGCAAAATTCGTTACTCACCCCCATGTCATTCCAAGCTATGTTCTGCTTCAGAAAGCAAATTAAGATAATGTACCACGAAGACTGACATGGAAGAGATGAAATTGTTTAATAAAGTCATTATTTTTGTTTTGTTTGCACACAAAAAGTATTCTTGTAGCTTCATAAAATTACAGCTGAACCACTGATGTCACATGGACTATTTTAACAATGTCCTTATACCTTTTTGGGCCTTGAACGTGTCAGTTGCGTTGCTGTTTATGTAGAGTCAAAAAGCTCTTGGATTTCATCAAAAATATCTTAATTTCTCTTC
The DNA here is from genome assembly GCA_036247105.1 of Cirrhinus mrigala. Taxonomy (NCBI): domain Eukaryota; kingdom Metazoa; phylum Chordata; class Actinopteri; order Cypriniformes; family Cyprinidae; genus Cirrhinus; species Cirrhinus mrigala. Next base: position 10,704,048 of record CM070008.1, read on the forward strand.
CGAAGATGAACGAAGGTCTTGCGGATTTGGAACGACACGAATGTGAGTGATTAATGACAGAATTTTCAATTTTGGGTGAACCATCCCTTTAAGTACACTGTATTGTACCTTTGTCTTTTTCTTTCAAATAAAGTTTGTACTGTTTTAATTCACTTCGTAGCTGACTGGTTTGGTTTATCTCTTTAATAAATGTAATAAAAATAGAAAAAAAAAATATTATTACTTGGAAATATGAAATTGAAGATATCAGCAGAATGTTATTGCCTGAAGCATAAGGTAAAGAAACAGCATGGCTACAGAAGCTCTCTTCAGGTAGCTTTCACTCACAATACGGTTGGAGACCTCCAGCCTACAAGTATTTGATGAAACATATAAGAGGCCTCATGCTACTTTAACCTCAGAATAAAGAGCCTGCGTGTGTGGATGTGCGGTGTGCACACATTTGATTAGTAAAGTGCACATAAATGTGTGGGCTGTTTCCTACAGACATCATTTAAGCAGCGCCGTGCAAACATCAAACAAGCCTTCAATCTTCTCACAGAAAGCAGAGCACATCCTTCACAATTCACAAAGACCCCTCCTTATTCTTCACAGCAAATTTCCCTCAATCGATGTTAGATTTGTTTCTAGACAGTGTAATACTTCACTGTTGACAAATTGGTGGTAATGGTTAATCTGCGTTCTCCTTTGTTTCCACCTCGGGCCTAGCAATATGTTTTGCGATAAATGATGAAGAACGCTATTTTGTCTGCCACAGCTGCTCTGTTGAGTCTGAGTGTGACGTTTGATGAAAACGCAGCTTTTAACACCCTTTCTTTCTTCTCTGGGCAGGTTTCAGACCAGCTTTCCTCAACAATGATGCATTTGGACTACGTCTCCTCCGGGCAGAGCTCAGCGGAGCTTTGATCACAGAGCGCAAGCCTCACGGGGGTCGGGCGGTGCTTGGCAGGGGGCACGCTGCCATCTGGCATTAGAGCTCAAACATTAGAGATGCACTAGAATGAAGCTTCAGCAGTCAGCAGTGCTGCCTGTTCTGCTCCTCCAGGCTGGATTTCACCCTTGACTGTGGATTAATGATAGTTTTGCAGGTGGAGGAGGGAGCATTTTACCTTCTCGCTTTGATTTGTTATAAGGCTCTAACACTATAGGACCTTTCCACAATCTCCTGAGGCACAATCAATTTTACAGCAATTTAGATTTATAAGATTTGACTTTCATAAGAATAAAGTTAAGACATTTCTTAAAGGGGTGCTATTTTGCTATTTCACTTTTTGAACTTTAGTCAGTGTGTGGTGTGTATCTTTGGGCACAAAAAAGATCTACAAAGTTACGAATCTCAAACTCCGCACCAAAAGGAGATACTTAGTTTTTAAAAAATCCCTTTTCAAGAACTACAACGAACGGCTCCTTTGGACTACAACGTTTGTTTTCCGCATGCAATGATGTCAGAACATGGTCCATTAGACACATGGTCCAATAAAGGCCTCCTTTAGTGAATCAATGCATTTTTGTAAGAAAAATATCCATATTTAAAATGTAAGAATCACTTCAATCTAGCTTGCACTAACAGTTGTACATGGAACTTGCTTCTTTGACAAGAGGCGTGGCAGTACTGAAATACCGTCTAAGCTGTTCGCCAATCGCAACGCAGTGGGACAGCTAACCAATCACAACACATTTTGTTTTTCAGAAGGCAGGCCTTCACTAAACCTGGAACTAATCAAGCCTTATGTGCCAGGCTGGGAGAAATGTATTGTAATAATGTAAATTATGTTAAAAATAATTTTTCGAACCACCAAGCATGAAAGCATGTTTTAGTACACCCCCAAAACAAAATCAAGACTTTGTAAAAAAGCATAATAGGACCCCTTTAAGATAAAGATAAATAAGGATAAATAGATACAATCTAATAAATTTACAAGAATGTTCCTAAAGGCTGACATACACAACTTTTGCACAACAATGCTATAGAACAACCATTCTGGGTTCCAAAAAGAATGTTTCAGTGAACAGGTCTTAAAAGAGTAGTTCACTTCCAGAATAAAAATTTACCCATAATTTACTCACCCCGATGTCATCCATGTTCATGTCTTTCTTTATTCAGATGAAAAGAAATTAAGTTTTTTGAGGAAAACATTCCAGGATTTTTCTCCATATAGTGGACTTCAAAGGTTAAAACTGTAGTTTCAATGCAGCTTCAAAGGGTGCTACACGATTACAATCGAGGAATAAGGGTCGTATCAAGCGAAACAGTAATTTTCTACAAAATTTATATTTATATACTTTTTAACCACAAATGCTCATTTTGCTCTAGCTCTGCTTGCGCATGTGCATCTTCACGCATTAAGTAATCAAGTTGTAAAGGTCATGCGTGATTAGCAGAGCTAGTGCTAGACAAGCCTTTGTGGTTAAAAAGTATATAAATTTGTATTTTTTTTAGAAAATAACCAATCATCTTGCTAGATAAGACCCTTATTCCCCGGGTGGGAACATGTAGAGCTCTTTGAAGCTGCATTAAAAATGCAATTTTAATATTCAACCCATTGGGCACCATTGAAGTCCACTATATGGAGAAAAATCCTGGAATGTTTTAGTCAAAAACCTTAATTTCTTTTCAGCTGAAGAAAGAAAGACATGAACATATTGGATGACATTTGGTGAATAAATTATCAGGAAATTTTTATTTTGGTAGTGAACTAATCCTTTAAAATAACTGTTAGTTTCTTAGTGTAAAGAACATTTTAATAATCTAAAGATCCTTTTCTGCTATAAAGAACCTTCTTTGCAATGGAAAGCTTGTATGGATGTTAAATGCCACTAAAGAATCTTTATTTTTAAAAGTGCGGCTGCCGAAATTCAGAGCCAGTCTGCAGATTTGGGGCAGACTAAAGAAAGTTTCAAAGATTTACAGAAAATCATGCATATAAGGATTTTTTTTAGCATTGTAAGGATTACAATGTAACAGATTATTATTGTGTACATAAATATAAAAATACCTACATGTCATAATGGATAGTCAATCGCTTTCTTATCCGAGCTGTTTTTCGGTTTCACTTTCACTCTCAAAAACGATCACGTTCAGCAAGGAGGGGAGAGGATGGAAATGCAGTGCACATTAACTCATTTGAGTGGGCTTGGCCCGTGAATGCCCCACTTGGCGCCGGCCCTGCTCTCTGGAAAAGCGTTCAGTCTATGTTCTAGCAAATTCCACCGTGTAAATAGTGAATCTGCCCTTGCTCAAGTGCAACTGGCTCTTAAAGGGAATGGGAGATGAGACTCTGATTGGTTTAATGCACGTTATGCCCAAAACACACCCATGACTCATTAAGAGAATAGGAACATGGAATGTTACCTCACTGGGGGGGAGGAGCCTGAGTTGGTGCGGGAGGTTGAGAGGTACCGACTAGAGATAGTCGGGCTCGCCTCCACGCACATCTCGGGCTCTGGAACCCAACTCCTCGAAAGGGGATGGACTCTTCACTATTCTGGAGTCGCCTGCGGTGAGAGGAGGCGGGCTGGTGTGGGCTTGCTAATAGCCCCCCAGCTTAGCCGCCATGTGTTGGAGTTTACCCCGGTGGACGAGAGGGTCGTTTCCCTGCGCCTTCGGGTTGGGGATAGGTCTCTCACTGTCGTTTGTGCCTATGGGCCGAATGGCAGTGTAGAGTACCCGGCCTTTTTGGAGTCACTGGGAGGGGTGCTGGAGAGCTCTCCAACCGGGGACTCCGTTGTTCTACTGGGGGACTTCAACGCCCACGTGGGCGATTCTAGTGATACCTGGAGGGGCGTGATTGGGAGGAACGGTCCCCCTGATCTGAACCCGAGTGGTGTTCTGTTGTTGGACTTCTGTGCTAGTCACGGTTTGTCCATAACAAACACCATGTTCGAGCATAAGGGTATCCATCAGTACATGTGGTACCAGGACACCCTGGGGCGGAGGTCGATGATCGACTTTGTGGTTGTTTCGTCTGACCTCCGGCCGTATGTCTTGGACACTCGGGTGAAGAGAGGGGCGGAGCTGTCAACTGATCACCAGCTGGTGGTGAGTTGGATCCGCTGGCGGGGGAGGAAGCTGGACAGACTCGGCAGGCCCAAACGTACTGTGAGGGTCTGTTGGGAAAGCTTGGCAGAGCCCCCTGTCAGAGAGGTCTTCAACTCTCATCTCTGGCAGAGCTTTAACCAGATTCCGAGGGAGGATGGAGACATTGAGTCCGAGTGGACTATGTTCTCCGCCTCCATTGTCAACGTGGCTGTTCGGAGCTGTGGCTGTAGGGTCTCTGGTGCCTCTCGTGGCGGCAACCCCCGAACCCGGTGGTGGACATCGGAAGTAAGGGATGGCGTCAGGCTGAAGAAGGAGTCCTATCGAGCCTGGTTGGTTCGTGGGACTCCAGAAGCAGCTGAGGGGTACCGGTGTGCCAAGCGGACGGCAGCCCGGGTGGTTGTGGAGGCAAAAACTCGGGTATGGGAGGAGATCGGTGAGGCCGTGGAGAAGGACTATCGGTCGGCCTTGAAGAGATTCTGGCAAACCGTCCGGCGCCTCAGGAGGGGGAAGCAGTGCCCTGCCAACACTGTGTACAGTGGGGGTGGGAATCTGCTGACTTCAACTGGGGACATTGTCGGGCGGTGGAAGGAATACTTCGAGGATCTCCTCAATTCCGTCAACACGTCTTCCATTGAGGAAGACAATAACACGTCTTCCATTGAGGAAGCAAAGGCCGGGGGTTCAGAGGCGGACTCGACCATCTCCCGGGCTGAAGTCACCGAGGTAGTTGAGAAGCTGCCCGGTGGCAAGGCCCCGGGGGTGGATGACATCCGCCCTGAGTACCTAAAGTCTCTGGATGTTGTAGGGCTGTCTTGGTTGACACGCCTTTGCAACATTGCGTGGTGGCTGGGGACAGTGCCTCTGGATTGGCTGACCGGGGTGGTGGTCCCTCTTTTTAAGAAGGGGGACCGGAGAGTGTGTTCCAACTATAGGGGGATCACACTTCTCAGCCTCCCCGGGAAGGTCTACGCCAGGGTACTGGAGAGGAGAATTCGTCCGATAGTCGAACCTCGGATTCAAGAGGAACAATGCGGTTTTCATCCTGGTCGTGGAACAATGGACCAGCTCTATACCCTCTTCAGGGTGCTGGAGGGTTCATGGGAGTTTGCTCAACCAGTCCACATGTGTTTTGTGGATCTGGAGAAGGCTTTCGTGTCCCTCGCGGGGTCCTGTGGGGGGTGCTCTGGGAATATGGGGTCCGGGGTCCTTTGCTAAGGGCTGTCCGGTCCCTGTATGACCGGAGCAGGAGTCTGGTTCGCATTGCTGGCAGTAAGTCGGACCTGTTCCCGGTGCGTGTTGGACTCCGGCAGGGCTGTCCTGTTCATTATTTTTATGGACAGGATTTCTAGGCGCAGCCAGGGGCTGGAGGGGGTCTGGTTTGGGGACCACAGGATCTCATCTCTGCTTTTTGCGGACGATGTTGTCCTGTTGGCTTCCTCGAACCAGGACCTACAGCGGGCACTGGGGCGGTTTGCAGCCCAGTGTGAAGCGGCTGGGATGGGAATCAGCACCTCTAAGTCTGAGGTCATGGTTCTCAGTCGGAAAAGGGTGGCTTGTCCTCTTCAGGTTGGTGGGGAGTCCCTGCCCCAGGTGGAGGAGTTTAAGTATCTGGGGGTCTTGTTCACGAGTGAGGGAAGGATGGAGCGGGAGATCGACAGACGGATCGGTGCCGCTTCTGCAGTAATGCGGTCGCTGTACCGGTCTGTCGTGGTGAAGAAAGAGCTGAGCTGTAAGGCGAAGCTCTCGATTTACCGGTCGATCTACGTTCCTACTCTCACCTATGGTCATGAACTTTGGGTCATGACCGAAAGGATAAGATCCCGGATACAGGCGGCCGAAATGAGTTTTCTCCGTAGGGTGGCTGGGCGCTCCCTTAGAGATAGGGTGAGGAGCTCGGTCACTCGGGAGGAGCTCGGAGTAGACCCGCTGCTCCTTCACATCGAGAGAGGCCAGTTGAGGTGGCTCGGGCATCTGTTCCGGATGCCTCCTGGACGCCTCCTTGGGGAGGTGTTCCGGGCATATCCCACCGGGAGGAGGCCCCGGGGAAGACCCAGGACACGCTGGAGGGACTACGTCTCTCGGCTGGCCTGGGAACGCCTCGGTGTTCCGCCGGAAGAGCTGGAGGAAGTGTCTGGGGAGAGGGAAGTCTGGGCGTCTCTGCTTAGACTGCTGCCCCCGCGACCCGGTTCCGGATAAGCGGATGAAAATGGATGGATGGATGGATGGAGGGATAACCGTTTTAGACTATGCGCCGGACGGGCCAACCGTTTTTCCCATCCTTAAAATAGCAAAAGTGGATTCGGACACACCCTAAGTGCACCTGCGGCATGCACTTAAGACCATGCGCTTAGATCGTTAAAATAGGGCCCATATTGTTTTCATTTTTCATGCATCTACAAGAAGGCACATGTTTATGTGTGAGTTTGTTCAGAATGGCTTGAAAGTCTGATAGTGTGCATGTATGTTGTCCACACACACTATTTTCTTTGCAACTCTCTTAAAGGGAGTTCAGCACTGAGAGCCACATTTTTTACTGCCCTCTATAGTTATTTTTAAAGAAGCTGTCTCAAGATGAAGTGATCTGCTGCACTCATTTGCACTTGTTCTAGAGTGAATGTGTCATGTATCTCTGCGTGTGAGTGTGTCCAAACAAGGTCCTTATTACAAGGTCATTTTTACTGAATTCCTAAATCAGCAGAAAGTCATGTCATGCATAACTAATCAAGACCAATCATTATTTACATTATTGATCAACGCTGTCACTCAGAGTACTTATGCACATCCCTAGTCACAGAATTATGTAATATACACATTTAATGTTATGTTGTAATGCTTAGTGTTTGAAACAACCCACTAAACCACCATTCATTAAACATCTTACTTTGGCTATTTTTTGGCTATTTTAAAAATTTAGACAAGTTCTTTTTAAGAACATTCTTTTTAGGAGCTTTGTCTTTAGAACGATCTTAAAAATATAGGAAAATTCTTATAAATTGTTTTTGAGAAATCAAAATTTTCTTAACTTTATTCTTAAAGGAGACCTATTATGCCCCTTTTGCATACCTCACAGATCATTTATTATATCATTTTCACAGTGCCTATTTTGAGTGGCATTATGAAAAATCTCATGTGAATACTAAACGATCTTTAATGTCTTATTGCGCTTAAACTGTCAAATACACACAAGTTTATGTTAAAAACACACAGGAGTTACAAAAACAGTTGGTTATGACTGAAGGTAAAGAGCTGGGAAAGAAATCACATTTATATTAGATCTGTGTGGCAGCAGCGTAATATACAGTAAATAAATCAATAAATCCACTGCTCTCTTGTCTCCTCTGAGACTGGGACTCTAAATAGTGTTCTGTGCTCGTCTGTGCAGCCAAAAACAGAACACTTAGCATGCTTTGCTCGAACTTTTGCCATGGTGTAATTGGTACGCCATTGCCGCTTTCGAAAACACAATGGTGGAGCCGTGGGTGGAAACGTGCAGATTAAGGGGCTCTAATATTATAATAAGATCCCCTGTCTACGTCACGGGGGAAGCAAAATCTAACGTGCTAGTTTTTTCACATGCTTGCAGAAAAAGGTTTACCAAAAGTTACTGGGTTGTCCTTTTTCATGTTTTCTGAGTTGGTAGATGCACCAAGGACCCATTCATAGCACTTAAATACGGAAAAAGTCAGATTTTCAATTAAGCAATTAGCAATTAAGAAGAGGCTATATGTAGAATTCAGAAACTGTTGTTATTAGTGACATCTGTGGACATTAACTGAACTGAGGCAGCAACATATTTGCTCATGATTCTCTGATTTGTGGTGGCTATGTGATACTATAGTTTGAATGAATCCCTTTTCCTTGCATAATACGTTGACATTACAGTACTGTTCAGGTCTTTCAGAATTAACCAGAGCATTGATCCTTTTGATTTTTCAGATAAAAACGTCCTGAGTCCTTCACATAAAGATCAGTCTATGGACTGAGATCACAGCTATCGTCTTATATCTGTGTATATATATACATTAGGCAGATGTCTAATGTAAATTTGATCACCAGCTATCCAAGCTGAGTTAATGAGGCGATTAGTCGATTAGCCTAGCTAATGCAATCACCTTAGATCACAATTATCATACTACTTCTGTGTTGAAACCGACTGTCTGGTAAGTATATTTCTTTCTCATATTAACAATATACAGTAGGCAGAAGTTTAATCTAAATGTGAGTGCTAGAAGAGTGTACTTTCTGATTTTTGCTTTGTACCTCTGATGTACATTTACAGATTGAGGACCATTTGAATGAAGCAGATATTTTGAGGTAAACTGAGTTTATAGCTGCTGTACAACCTTTACAATTCTAATTAACCAGTACTGTATGTGTGTTAGCAATGTTATTAAAATCTGTTCCTTTGTTTTTGCAGAATAAAAAAATTGCGGACAGTAGATTGGAAGATATATTTTATGAATTATTACATTTACAATAATTCAAACACTACTACAGCTATTTTTCACAGAAAATGTCTGTCAGTGGACAGATAGGTATAAGCATTAAAATTTTAGTATTTTACAAACAATGTATGAATGCATTTTACTTTGAAATAGAATAAGTAAACTTTACTTGAGAATTTCTAACTGAAGCCACCAAGAATTCTGTGCAGCCTATACTTGAAAACACGCATTCGATTCAGTGAAATGAATTGAATGGTTTCCTAGCTTTTCTTAAGTAAATCCTACACTCCATTTTTTTTTTTTGTTATGCACTTTCAGATCTGTTAGAATGAGCATGGATGACTTGGCATCAGAGAATGTTGGCAAACAAGAAGCTCTTTTACACTTTCATAATTAAGCCCGCTAGCAACAATGTGCCATAGTCACAGACATACCGTTAATTTAGCGTTAATAATAAATGGGTCAGTCAGGATTAGGTCATTTATATGGCTGTGTTCTGCTGAGTCACAGTAAGTCAAATCTGCTAAGCAATGTAGTTTTCTGGTTGACCCTCATTAGCATATGACCAATAAGCCAATATTGCAGAAATAAAAAGACAATAAGTAGTTAGATTGCTTTCCTGTGTGCTGTCATGCCGCCAAAAAAACAGAGACGGCAATACACACAATGCAGAAACACCTGTCTAAAATTGTCTGAAAAAATGTTACATGTTACACCATGGCCAAACCATATGGGACTAGACAGAAGTAATATGTCTGTCTGCACTGAAAGCAAAAATGTCTCCGGCAAGAAGAGACGCATATCAATTCATAACCAGAAACCTGTTGCATCTCTTTGATAATGTGACACAGAAAGAGCATTTTAGTAGATCAATATTATAGATTCCTGTTAAGCACAGTAGTTAGCATATAGCGAGAGGATGACAGACTGAGCCACGCTTTCAAAAAAGACTGGAGTGAATCTTTGAAGCCTGCTGTGTTGTGGAGGACTGTTCGACTTTTCTTGATCTCAAAAGAAATAGAGATATTACGCTCTCTCTAGTCTTCTGGAAGTTTCATCTCATTTCCAACATCAGTAATGGAATGCAATAGATTTCAAGAGGGGAAAATCAATGTCAGCAGATAATAATGGGATTCTGGGATAAATTTCCATTTTTGTGTGAAAGCAGAGAAATAACACAGATGGTAGTCAGTGGTGCTGAAATCGCAATTGTTTTGCATTTCTATACTGATCTGTGCATTATAGAGCTCTCTATTTGTGGCAGAAGCTAATAACATGGATCAGAGAATAATCACTAAAAACTCTTTGCAATTACATGTGTGCAGGAAACTTAGCATAAACGTTATTATCATGACCTGAGACAATTCAGATGAGCACTGGCCCCAACAAAACCCTCTTTAACTTTCACAAAACCAGAAAACCAGAACATATTTCAACACAATATTATAAGAAATATTTTTTTTTAACTCTCTCTATATATCTTGCAAAAGTATTTCTACCCCTTCAATTTTTTCACGTTTTTATGTTGCGACCTTGTGTTAAAATGCTTTAAATTACTTTTTTTTCCACATCAATTTACACTCCATACACCATAATGACAAAGCACAAAACAGGTCTGTAACAATTTAGCTAATTTATTAGAAATAAAAAACTGAAATGATTCCATTGCATAAGTATTCATACCCTTTTCTGAGAGGCTTGAAATTTAGCTCAGGAGCATTCATATTGCTTGTAGATGTTACTGCACTTCAAGTAGAGTTAACCTGTGGCAAATTCACTTGAATGTATGATTTGGAAAGGCACACACCTGTCAGAAAAGGTTTAACAGCTGAAAATGCATATCAGAGCAAAAAACACGCCCTGAGGTCAAAAGAACTGCCTGTAGAGGTTAGAGTCATGACTGCCTCAAGGGACAGATCTAGGGAAGAGTTCAGAAAAAATGTTGCTGCATTGAAGGTTCACAGAAGCATGTAGCCTCCATTATCCATAATGGAAGAAGTTTGGAACAATTAGGACTCTCGCTAGAGCTGGCCTCTAGACTGGTGACCAAGAAGCTGATGGTCACTCTAGTTGATCTTCATGATCATATATGCAAATGGGAGAAACAGAAGGACAAAAATCACTGCAACACTCCACCAATCTGGTCCTTATCCGGTGTCCTCAGTGGAGACATGAAAACACACTTGGAATTTGCAAAGAAGCACCTAAAGAACTCTTAGACTGTGAGAAACAAGATTCTGTGGTGGATAAACCTCAATTCCAACCATCGTGTTTGAAGGAAACCAGGCACTGCTCATCACCTGCAGAGTACCATCCCAAGAGGAAAGTGTGCTGGTAGCAGCCTCAAGCTGTGGGGCTGTTTTTCAGCGGCAGCGACTGAGAGACTCGTCAGAGTAGAAGGAAAGCTCAACACAGCAAAATGTAGAGATAGCCTTAATGAAATCTCAGTACAAAGCATTCAGAACCTCAGACTGGGCAGAAGGTTCACCTTCCAGGGCTCCATTACAGTGCGATCATTTCATTTGCAATTGAAAACTACTGCGTGCGACTATGAAAAAATATTTAGGAGCACCATGTGCAAGTGACCCAACAACAGTTCTTGTTAATAAACAAGAACTTAATCTTAAGTGACTTACACTGTCTGACTATAACACTATTGCCTGATTTTGCTCTATTTTGTCGTCATAAAATAGTCACAACTGAGCCGCTGCACATCTCCATTCAAACACAGCAGTGTTTTGTTTATGAATGAACGTGCATTTTTAAACTAATCTAAAAGAGTTACTGGTTCAATTTCCCATTCATAAAAACAGTCATTTGCTTCCTGAATTCCTGAATGAATCAGCTGTTCAAACGAATCAAATGAATGATACGATTCAGTAATTAAATCAGTGACTTGCTGCCACCTACTGGCAGTTTTAGTTTCATTTTTAAAGTATCTTTTTAGTCATTTAAATCGTTTAACATTTCTATATCCAAATTTTTATATTTAAAACATTAATCTCAACATGAGTTTATGAATTTGATTGCACTCATGCCACCTCTGAGCTTTATTACACCTATGAAAATACACCTACAAGTCACTTTTGTGTTCTTCTGTGCCACCTCTGTAGTACAAATTAATTTTGTTAATACTGATTTCATTTGATTAGTAACTTATTCTTATTCTACTTGTTATTTTTCTGTTGTTTTAATTAGTAATTTTAAAAAGCTTGAAATATATATATATATATTTAAATTTGACATTAAAAGATACTTTTAATAAAGGTAGAAAAATGCCATTACAAAGGTAAAAACAAAATTCCCTTGTAAATCACTTTAAGGAGTCAAATATCACCTCGTAATGGGAAGGCAAATTTTCTATCCGATTTTTTGATTATTGATTAGAAGGTGCTCCTGAAATTTTGACTGTGCTCCTAAAATAAAAAGTTACCGTAGAGCCCTGCCTTCCAACAGGACAATGACCCTAAGCACACAGCAAGAGTGGTTTAAAGACAACTCTGTGAATGTCCTTGAGTGACCCAGCCACAGCCTAAGCTTGAACTCAATCAAAAAAGTATTTGCCGGAGCTTGAGAGGTGAAGAGGTAAGGAGAAGATAGGCAGATAGTTGCCAAATACAGATGTGCAAAACTTGTTGCATCATACCCAAAAAGACCTGAATCTGTAAAGGTGCTTCAACTATAGTATGACTCATCATGGGTATGAATACTTATGCAATGTACTTGTTTCAGTGTTTTATTTTTAATAAATTTGCAAAGTTGTCACAAATCTGTTTTGTGCTTTGTTATTATGGAGTATGAAGTGTAGATTGATGTGGAAAAATTTTTTTAAAGCCATAACATAAGGCTGCAACATAATATGTGAAAAAATGAAGGGGTATGAATACTACAGTGCTAGGCACTATAGATAGATAGATAGATAGATGTCACATGTAACTATAGTAAATGTAACTATATTATAACCAAACTAAATTATGCAATTATAAGGCATCATGAGAATAATTAAAATCACAAGCAACTCAAAAATAAAATGTCCAGTTGCAGTATAGTAATGAGACTTTTGAAATTAACTGTCAAGAAAATATTCCCATGTAAAATAACATAATGTTCCTAAAAAAAGAGTTAACTGGTATTTCTTTCTTTTAGATTGTAAGGGCTGGATTATAACCTATACATCAATCCATAAATTCATCATATGGACCTGACCTGAATCACATTTAACACATTTAGTTTACAGAAAGCATTAAGAGACATTTGAATTTAACGGCCGCCTCTCACAAGACTAAAGAAATCCTAAATGTAAACAGACGCCTACTTTCTGAATGACTTTTCCCAAGTATAAACTGCATCATTTACATTTATGCATTTGGCAGACACTATAATCCAAAACAACTTCAAGGCATTCAAGCAGAGGCGTGTGGTGGTTCCATCTTGTGTGTGTGTGTGTTCATATATACATATAGACAGATATATATCTGTCATTTTTAATAGACACCTTATTTTTTGGACCATTAGTCAATAACTCCTCTGTAAACACTACTGGTGTCATAATGGTCGCATACACAGAGATGCAGCTTGAATTCAACAGAGCTGAGTGCTCTAAAAGCCGGCTCACTCACAGATCACCATTTCAAAATCATTTTGATTCAGTTGTGACTGAAAGTGATGATATCTGAGTGGGTGAGCTGTTTACTTTGCAATTAGTCTGTCTGTTTCAACAGTCTGACCCAGATTTGTGGAACGTTTGTGAACACGATAGGCAAGCATTATCACATTGACAGGGTAATGAGCCAGACACAGGCATGATTGCCTCCTTTCAGGTGAACTTTGACTTGAATCTCGCCATCACCACACCTAGAAACGTCCCACACTATTAAAAATAAGGTTTCAAAAGCAGGTTTTCACAGCAATGTTATTGAAGAGCCATTTTTGGAACCTTTCAGTGAAAAGTTCTTAAAAGAAACATTTTTTTTTTAGTGTTAAGAACCTTTTGTGGAAAGGAAAGATTCCATGGATTTTAAAGGTTCTTTGTGGAACCATGAATGCCAATACTACTATTTTTTTTTACTAGTGCAGTGGTGTCACTTTAGAATGTGTTTGCTATACATTTGACTGATATATGGGAAACTACATGCATTCTAAGAATAATAGCATAACACTTTTTTAGCCCCCCAAAAATAGAGATTTTCAAGCGCACACACAAGAACATATGAAACAGATATGTGTTATGCATTGGGTAAGTTAGTACAAGCTGATTCTGTGCTATTCCTTGATGTCAACCTTAAGCTCTCCTGCTCAGCATCCGCTAATCTTCTCGCAGCATCACCCTGACTAATCACAGATAATGGCTGGATTTGAACCACTGAGTTCCTAACAGCCACATCGGGGCGCTGGTTCATGAACCCAGATCACACAGGAGGAGGAGACACCTCTCAGACTGATTATCTGCTGTAGGATAAGAAGACTTGGTTGCTCAAGAGACTAACCCCAGAAAGGCCTACCACGGAGGTATTCAAATGTCAAGACTTCTATAGGGCAAATCTGGGATTGGTTACTCAGTGAAATCACTGAATTCACAGTCAAGTCAGTGATGTTCTGTAGAAATCAAACTTAGGTAAAAGACATGTTATGGATTTTTTTTTAGATTTTTGGAAGAAAAGGCATACTCTAATGTTCAAAATGTGTAGCCTCAGTCGACACACATCATTTATGGAAGCTTAAAAAGACAGTACACCCAAAAAAAGGACAATTCTGTCATCATTTACTCACCTTCATGTTGCTCAACACAAAAGAAGATATTTTATAGAATGGTGGTAATCAAACTCACTGGCGACCACTGACTTCTGCTGTATAAACAATAAAATAATTAAATTATCTTCTTTTGTGTTACACAGAATAAAGAAAGTCAAACAGTTTTGAAATGATGACAATTTTTGGTGGTGAACTATCCTTTTAAGTGAAAATCTGATCGCTTAAAAATCATCATGATTCTATCGCAATCATGAGCAAATAAAATACGATCACCCATATTTACACATTTGGCCAGCCCTAGTGAACAACAATGCAAACTATTTCTTTGTACAAATATTAGTCAATAGCTTTGTTTCCATCACCCTGTTTTTATGCGCATTTTGAAGTATCGCATCAGAAACGAGTGATGGAAACACCACGTTTCAAATAGAAATCCCTTAATTCGCAAAAATGTTTTTGACTTGTGCAAAAAAAGGGTTAATGTGAATAAGGGAGATGGACATGCATTTGCCAAATAAATTCCTCCATATGCATCAAAAAATTCATGTGACTTTGCGCTTTGGGATGGCAAAACCCGTCTAACCAGTGGACCGATCACGTTCCGAAATGCAGTGTTTCCCCTACCATTATATTGGGGGAGGGGCCCACCCCCCTTGAAGGTCAAGTTAATTTTATTTCATTTTATTTTCTATATAGCGCCAGATCACAACAAAAGTCATTTATGGTTACCTTTCCTATAGAACAGGTATTTACCTTGTTCTTTTATTAAACAAACTAAATGGTCTTATGGTTGTTTATCTTATTTACACAAAGGCATGTCATTTCTGTCTCTACATGGACGCGCGTCTACAATTTCTCCTCCGCGAAAATGCGGACGGGATCGCGGAGTCCATTCATAAAAACGGAATTTACTCTATAGCGCGGATGCCACGGAATGAATAAATCAAAATTGGGTCTATCACTTAATTCAAATCGCAATATGGACTAATGTCTGTGAATATTAGTAATAATAGAAATAATAAAAATCTTAACGTTAAAATAAGTTATTTGGGTAAAATAAGCAATGTGTCCTGAAAATAATGCTACAATGTAAATTAAAGGTCTTAATAGTAGACCTTTTTAATAATGCACATCGTGTTCTGTGCAATAAACCAGGAGCATGCATTAAGAAATTGAAAATTATGATTTCAGGTTAACCTGAATTTTAAGGGACAGCATGAAGCTGGAAAATGTGTATGTAAATGAAGTTACATAACTGCTGCAAGTGCAAGAACCTTGCAAGAAACCTTGACTACCAAGCTAAAAAGATTAAACAGTACAAAATCGGTGCTAAGCTGTGTATAATATAACTGTGCAGTCCTATTTGTAAAGTTTAATTTGGACAAACATATTTTCTTAGAATACTCTGAAGGTGAAAGGGTTGCAAATGGTCTTTTCAAGTAATTAAAATTCAGCAGATAGGCCTAGTTATGTGAACATCTCCTTAACTCCATAATGAGAATGCAGACATCCCATGAGCCTTTTATCATTATTAGGATCTTTGCTCTTCCCAATCTGCTACAGAAATCCTCCAGAGATGCTTTCTTTTCAATAACATTCTCTTGCACTGACTCCAGGTCTAAAGATCGCTGTTCAGCGCTGCTGGTTATTTCTCACTCCGCTCTGTTTTGAATTACTCCCGTTTTCTTATTCCTTTTCATTCTTTCTCAAACATCAAATCTTACGACTTACTCTCCTCTGGTTTTGCTCTTTTATTCTGCAGGTCCCTACAGGTCTCTCTCTGTGGTGGCCTTTGAGTGGTTTTCCACCATTCTCTGAGTGGGAGTCTGCACACAAACGGGGCTCGCACTCGAGTCAAATACAAAAGAGTTTTTTGGCCAGACGGAGGGAAAAGCCTCTTGAGGTGCCCACAGACGGGGGCTACAGCTGTGTGGAGGCCGCGTAGGGTTGCGGTGCTATGGTGATAGTGAAAGGGACGTATTTTAGCATCCCCTGCCATACGCTATTTGGTACAGTGTATCATTGGACTTCTTTGTAAGCCTTCCTGTAGACTTGTTCTTGATATAAAGCCTTTAAATTCCAAATCCAGTTTTGTTTGGAAATGTTCTGTTTTTATAACGCAGCAGGAAATATATCAAACACAGGAACGCATATGAACACTCACATTATGCTTGTCTCAGAGATGAAGGAAGCCTTCCTGCCTCCTCTGTCATACAAAATCACATCCTAAAATGACACAGCTTTAAAATACATTTTAATGCTTTGCTCTTGACAAAACGAGAGCGCTCATTTCCACATACTCAACACGCATGGTGTGAAACTGCATTTTTATGATTTATTTTGGATGGTTTCCTGCCCTCCGGATTAAAATCACACTAGAAAGAGGAAAATATGGGAGAATTAAATAAAAAGAGGTTAATATATTGGATCAACACTTGGCACAGCACAACTCTTTTTGTTTCTGTGCCAGTTTTTAGTGGAACAAGGTGTAGAATTTTGGATCAGTATCAAATATCCATGTGTCCATTCATAGCGCCAAAAAAAAAAAAAAATACTTAAAAAAAATAATACTTTACAGTATAGTGCTTCAGGACCTAAAAATGGGCCTAAATTAACTCGTGATTTTGTTTATTTTTGTATCATTTTGAATAAATTTGTATGTTTTTTGTATACGATTGTATAATAATAAATTGATAAGCATGGTTCACATTTAAAGCTTATCAAGTCTGTATTGTTCAAAAATACAGGAAAAGAGTAATATCGTGAGTATTTATTTATTTTGGTGATTAGAAAGTTCCAATGGACAACATTTATTTGACATAAAATCTCCTGTAAATTATAAATGTCTTTACTGTCATTTTTGATTAATTTAATATAACCTTCCTGAACAAAACTTCATTTATATAAATGAATAAATAAATAAAACTCTTATTGACACCTTATAATCCTATTGCTAACTTTTGATCAGTCATGTATATATGTATATATTCTTTTTACCAAATATTCTAACCAAGTTTTACATAATTAAAAACCTGAGAAAGTAGATTACAGCAGATATTACTATTACTATACTCTGCTGCACAGTATAGAGCTTCAGGACCCAAAAATGAGCCAAAATTAATTCTAATAAATTACTATGTTGAATATTAAGGAAGTTTTTGTTTATTTTTGTATCATTTTGAACAAATTTGTATGTTTTTTGTATAAAATTGTTTAATAATAAATTGATAAACAAGCATAGTTCACATTCAAGGCTTATCAAGTCTCTATTTATTGATCAAAAATACAGGAAAAGAGTAATATTGCAATTATTTATTTGTTTGTTTTGGTGAATAGGAAGTTCAAATGAACAGCATTTATTTGACATAAAAGTCTCTTGTAAATTATAAATGTCTTTACTGTGACTTTTGATAAATTTAATACATCCTTCCTGAATAAAACTATATAAAATTTATAAAAATAAATAAGTAGATAAAAATCTTATTGATACTTTTTGAGTCTTATTGATAACTTTTGATCGGTTATGTATATATATATATATATATATATTAATATTAAAATATTAATTTATTCTTAAAATAGATACAGCAGATATTACTATTACCATATTCTGCTGCACAGTATGATGCTTCAGGACCCAAAAATGGGCCAAAATTAATTCTAATCAATTACTATGTTGAATATGTTGGACGTTTTGGTTTATTTTTGTATCATTTTTAATACATTTGTATGTTTTTATGTATAAAATTGTATAATAAAATGATAAACAAGCATGGTTCACATTGAAGGTTTATCAAGTCTGTATTTATTGATCAAAAATGCAGGAAAAGAGTATTTATTTATTTATTTATTTAATTAGATGAATAGAAGGTTCCAATAAACAACTTTTGATCAGTCATTTATATATGTATATATTCTTAATACCAAATATTCTAACCAGGTTTTACATAATTAAAAAAAACGAGAAAGTAGATTACAACAGATATTACTATTACTACACTCTGCTGCACAGTATGGTGCTTCGGGAACCAAAAATGGGCCAAAAGTAATAATAATAAATTACTATGTTGGATTTTAAGAACATTTTTGTTTTTTTCTGTACGATAAACAACTATGGGTCACACTCGAAAGTAAAATCTGGGTCCTGAACTAAAACCGCTGCTAAACCTAATGTGCTGCTTATCACATTTATCATTTACGATTCATTTTACGCTCTCAGTATCAGATTATTAATCATTTATACTGCAGAAAGACAGTTCAGTACGACTCAATAAGCCTGACAAATATGACTCATCTTCATGACACTTGATCAAACGGCTGCGTTCGCAAATGTGCGCTATGGAGAGGGCAGGTCACGAATCAGAAACTCATCACATGATTCTACACATGCGCACGGCCTTGTCATGCATTAGAGGCGGATATATAGACAGCGTACAGATGAATCTGTTGGATTTGACATGGGGGTGGGGGTGCTCGTATAGGGGGAGGATAAAAGAGACACGGGGGGATGGGAAGGGACGGAGGAGCATCAGGGGAATTCGTTGGGTTGGAGGTCAGTGGTGTCTGTGCCAATAGTTGTTAGAACAAGGCGTCAAATTATAGGATCAAGAATCCTATAATGGCAGAAAAACAAATCATTCTGTTCTATTATAAGGTAAAACAAAATTACTTTTTGATCTACACCACCTAATTGTGTGCTTGGATCAATGAACAAAACGGAGGAAAAAAAACATTTCCCTATTATGACAGGCAGGATCCCACATGGATGTGTTGCATTGCTTGGTGCAATAACTTCAAACTGCATGACTGCCCTTTGTTGAGAGCAATTGAAGGAACAGTCACAACAGTAAACTCAAAAGGCGCATGATGCGGTGACACATAAATTGCTTAAGAAAACAAGCTCTCACTTTGACCTGTTTTCAGCTTGGAGCCTTAAAAATAACCTGATGCAATGAGACAAGAACCCCTTAAAGTATGTGAAAAAGTTACTGTACAAAACACACGTGCACAGATTGGTGTTGTACTGCAATTAACCGTCTAATGAGAGAACAATGAAAGGAATGCTGGGAATTTCCCAGCTCCACAGAGTTTGTTTTTATAGTTTATGCTCCAAAAACAGTCAAATAAGATACGTTTTCAAATTTGCAGATAGTCTTTCAGTTACTGTTCATTGTCAATGAAAAAAAATGAGTGTGGTCTTGGTCTTCGAACATGTAAAGGCTAATGACGTTCATGCCTTTCTTTATTCAGTTGAAAAGAAATTAAGGTTTTTGAGGAAAACATTCCAGGATTTTTTTCTCCATATAGTGGGAGCTGAAGGTCCAAATTGCAGTTTTAGCGCAGCTTTAAAGGGCTTCTACACAATCTGAGGCGAGGAAAAAGGGTCTTATCTAGTGAAATGGCATAGGCAGAATTGTTTACAAAGCGAATGTGTAAAGAAAGTCAAACACCCTTTACAAAAAAGGTAAAACAATATTGGACGCTTTTGAAGTTGGAGGAGAACATGAGATGGAGTTTTTCGCCCTACCCTACCTTTTTGAACTGAAGTACACAGACGAAGAACAAACCACACTTGACCTTTCCAACCTTTTCGTAGACGTGCAATACACAGCTAGTGTAAGACAAGCATTTGTAGTTAAAAAGTATATACATTTTTATTTTTTTTAGAAAATGACCAATCATTTCGCTAGATAAGACCCTTACTCCCCATCTGGGATCATGTAGAGCCCTTTGAGGCTGCACTGAAACTGCAATTTGGACCTTCAACCCATTGGCTCCCACTGCAGTCCACTATATGAAGAAAAATCCTGGAGGGCAAATCAAGCGTTATGTATGTGACATTTTGCGTTATGGATGTGACATATAAATGCTTAGAGAATGTATGTATTACCAATATACCAAACCATCTGTTTATATTTTAATAGACCCTTGTTGACAGAGTCTAAACATCAGAAAAATATCAGTCTATGCACGAGTTTTCTCTGTTAAAGGACCCTAACTGTCACGAACCGGAACAAAAACAGTCCAGGCAGAGTAAGACAAGATGAGCTTTTGGCTTTAAAATGTATATAAATTGTATTATTTTTATTAAACCCTGCTTTCTCGGCTGGGATCGTTTACAACCGCATTTGGGATCGTTTGAAGCCGCATTTAAACTGCATTTTGGAAGTTCAAAATCGGGGCACCATATCAGCCCATTATATGGAGAAAAATCCTGAAATGTTTTCCTCAAAAACATAATTTCTTTACGACTGAAGAAAGAAAGACATGAACATCTTGGATGACAAGGGGGTGAGTACATTATATATGAATCTTTGTTTTGGAAGTGGACTTCTCCTTTAAAAAAGGGAAATAATCATACATTATGGATGTGACAAAAAAGGACACCATTTTTGAGAGACTTCATTCTTTGTAGGATTTCTGCTAATTAAAATGCACAAACCAGACGCAATAATACCCAACCAAATATTACCCGCCGATGGCTCTTCACAGAACATATAACTGTTACTTTATTTTAATTTTGATGTGTCTATTTGTGAGGAATATGTACTGTTATGGATGTGACAAGCCTGAAAATAGCACTTACAATACTATGGAAAATCACGTACTAAAAAAAAACATAAACATCTTGGATGACACGGGGGTGAGTAAATTATCAGGAAATTATTTTTCTGGAAGTGAACTAATCTTTTAAGCTAAACGCAATAAAAGTAAATATCCGGGCTTTCTTAGTTTTCTATTTCAAGTAAATGCTGATCTTTTAAACTTTCTATTCATCAAAGAATACTAAAAAACAATATAATGATAATGCTAAGAAATGTTTCTTGAGAAACCTAGAGTAATAATGCTGAAAATTCAGCTTTGCCATCACATTAATAAATTACAATTATAATTATATTTAAATAGAACATTTTATTTTAAATAACAGTTATTGCATAACATTGCTGTTTTTACTGTATTTTCAATAAATAAGTGCAGTAAAAATCAAACTGACCCCAAACATAGGCATATTTGCATATATATGTGCACTGTGTACTAAAGGTTTGCACACACAAAAAATTGGACATTCAACAATTATTCTGTAAAGAATAATGGAGCGAAGAGTGTGACAACTTGATTCTAGTTTTGATGCTTTCTTCATGTGTCGTTTGTTACAAATGCACAGTACAAGTCAGTTAATCAAAAGCGAAAAGTTAATGTTTAAAAAAAAATCTCAGAAGTCATTGGAATAAATGCTGATGCGTGTGGTCTGGTTTGTGTTTGGTCTTAATATCACTGCTGTTGACCTCTCTCGCTGTGCACGGCGGCTCGTTTCACATGTGTCAGTGTGAGTAAACGCTACTCACGGCAGTTCTCCTCATCGCTGTTGTCAGAGCAGTCATCATCATCATCGCATCTCCATATGGTGGGAATACATCTCTTATTGTTGCACTGAAACTGTCCATCCTCGCACTCCGTCTCAGTGCCAGTTTCAGTACCTGTGAACGACAGTGAGGAGAATTACAGTCGCCCACGACAGATAACCTGCAACCATCACAATATATCTACTACTGCACAATAACACATGACTGAACCGAGCGAATCCAAACACACAATGTGCTCTGAGGAGCAATTATATTACTACACGCGTAATTCAATAAAGCCATGACAAAGAAAACGAAGAAAACACCCACAAATCTTTATCTTTCTTTCATTCAGAGGAAAATGTTTCTGTGGATGCTGACGCTGGTGAAACAATAAATGCCTATACTGCCAAATCGTCTTCCTTTCCTATTTTGCTCGTGTTGCAAACTAGCCGTTTCAATTAAGTGTTTTGTGTGGGTTTAAAGACAGAAATGTGGAAACACAAGGCTGCAATGTGCCCGTAGGATCAGAAGTGTTTAGTCTCTCGCACCCACCAAATAACCAACACAGCATCATTCACTCAGTCCACTGAAAAAGGCTCCGGAGGATTTCATTTCAAGAAGAGAATATCACAAACCTTTTGCCGAGTATAATTCCGAAACTAAAAAATGAAAAAATAATAATTTCCCAATTTCCGTCCACATTTCCGAAACGGGTTAGAGTGCTCATCCACAAACAAAAGCGCGTCCGGATGGCGTCGCTCCTTCACTGAATCTCCAATAGATTCACTGGCAATTTGAATCAATGACGACATCAAACGTAAGCGTGTATGAATAATAATAACTGCACTGGAGGATAGTGTGCTAACAAACACCATTTACTAGAAAATGTGGCATGATGAAGTCAAAATAATAGAATAATTATGTTATTATAAAGGATTTTATAAGCATTCAAAACAAGTTCCCCATTATTAACTATATTTTAAATTAAAAAAGACTTTTGTTTCTTCTTATTTAATATAATTACTTTATTAATTTGTTAAGGAGTAAACAGTAAGATGTGTGGTCGGCCTATATTTTGGCAAAAAAAAAAAAAATGGTGTAGAAACAATTTTCACTCAGAAATTGCTCAATTTTACAGTTATTTACAAAGAAAATGCAAGTAATACATCAAATTATAGGCTAAACGTGACAAATTAAAGGTACAAAGTCTAAAAACATACTCCAGTAATACTGGAAAAATATTTTCTACGGTGTAAATTTCATTGCATTTATTCATTTGATAGATGCTAAAGTGACTTACAGTACAGTTCATTCAATCTATACACTACCAGTCAAACGTTTTTGAACAGTACATTTTTTTTATGTTTTTAAGTCAATTCTGCTCACCAAGTCTGCATTTATTTGATCCAAAGTACAGCAAAAACTGTACAATTTTTAAATATTTTTTACTATTCAAAATAACTGTTTTCTATCTGAATATATTTTAAATGAAATTTATTACTGTGATTGCATAGCTGATTTTTTTAGCATTATTACTCCATTCACATGATCCTTCAGAAATCATTAATTAATCATGTTTCTTGAACAGCAAATCAGCATATTTCTCATGTGACACTGAAGACTGGAGTAATGATGCTGAAAATGTAGCTTTGATCACAGGAATAAATTACATTTTAAAATATGTTCAAACAGAAAAGAGTTATTTTAAATAGCACAAATATTTCAACATTTTACTGTATTTGTACTTTGGGTCAAATAAATGCAGGTTTGGTGAGCAGAAGAGACTTCTTTAAAAAACATTAAAAATCTTACTGTTCAAAAACTTTTGACTGGTAGTGTATAGCTATTATAAGTAGTTTTCCCTGTGAATTTCCAAATAGACAAACTGAAAACAGATATTGAGTGCATGGATAATTTAGCCTAAAAATCTGATAAAACCCAGCACCACACCTCCGGGATGTTCACACACATTTCCTTAAAAACTTATCACCCTGAAGCAATATAGGAAGGCAGAAAAAGCATGAGATGATCAGTTTTCAAATTGCATTAATTATAATCCTTATTAAGATAATGGGGTTCGGTGACCTTGTAAAAGAGTTACAGTGATATAGTGCTGCATCTGTGGCACTGTGCCAACATGAACTATTCTGTCAGTCAAAACTAGGCCAGAGCTATCCTGACAGGATAATCAGTCATTTTAATAGCAGTAAGATGGGACTGAAGCCCCTCCCCTGACTGCTTAACTATGTATGCATCCAATGACAACAAAGTATTCAAAGGGAAATATTTACAGGGGCAAAGACACTATTGTCATGAACTTGGCATATACCCAGATTATGTAAACTGGCGGCAGGTGGCTGCCAATCCGCCTTCAGGGATTCACTGAATTGCCACTGAAAGAAAATGTTTAGAATACATGTTAAAAGTGTTTGAGCAGATGCTTTTAATGAATAGTTCATGTAAAAATTTACATTTCCTGAAAATGTACTCACCCTCAGGCCAAGATGTGAGTAGATGAGTTTGTTTCTTCACAGGAACAGATTTGGAAAAATGTAGAATTATATCACTTGCTCACCAATGGATCTTCTGCAGTGAATGGATGCCGTCAGAATGAGTGTCCAAACAGCTGATAAAAACATCACAATAATCCACAAGTAATTCACACCACTCCAGTCCATCAATTAACATCCTGTGAAGTGAAAAGCTGTGTGTTTGTAAGAAATAAATCTAGTATAAATCCATCATAAAGTGTTTTAACTTTGAACTGACTCTCACTCTGATGGTCTCTTGCTCATTAAGGCTGAATTTATGTGATCAAAACCACAGTAAAACCAGAAATGTGAAATACTGTTACAATTTTAAAAAGCTGGTTTCCATTTTAATGCATTTTAAATGCAATTTAAAATATTGTTACAATTTTAAACAACTGTTTGCCATTTTAATGTATTTTAAATGTAATGTATCCTTTTATTAATTCAAAGCTGAATTTTCAGCATCATTACTCCAGTCTTCAGTGTCACATGATCATTCAAAAATCATTGTAATATGCTGATTTGCTGCTCAACAAACATTGATTATTATTACATTAAGATGTTATCATGATTGTCTTGAATCTGTTGAGATGAGTATATTTTATGTGCATGTATGTCTAAAAATCTGTCTTTGTACACTTAATATTTGTAAATGCTTAACATGCAGTATAATTATGACCCCCTTTCTTTCTTTCCTTTTTCTTTCCACCCCTTTTTTTCCTCTCCTTTTGTGTTTTGAGTTTGTGTTTTGGTTTAGGGGTGGGTTGGGAATAATATTTTTCACTACTTTCTTGTATTTGTATCCTGTTGTTATTGTAAAATAATAATAATAAACAGATTAAGCAAAATAAATAAATAAAATAAAATAAAATAAAAATGTATCAGGGCTTCCACAAAAATATTAAACACAAAAAACTGTTTTCAACATTTACTATAATAAAAACCATTATTAATAACTGAGCACCAAATCAGCATATTAGAATGATTTCTGAAGGATCATGTGACACTGAAGACTAGTAATGATGCTAAAACACTTTAACATCACAACTACATTTTAAATTTTTTTTTTAAAAAAAAGACATCGACGAAGAAAAAGAAAACAAGAAAGAAAGAAAGAAAAAGAAAGAAAGAAAGAAAAAGTTATTTTAAATTGTAGTAATATGTCATAATATTTATTTTTACTGTAGTTTTATTTTAGCAAATAAATGCAGCCTTGGTGAGCATACAAGTCTTTTTTTCAAAAATGTCGTCATTATTCTGAGTCTGTTTTAAATTTTTAATGTATTTTAAAACACAACAATTTGTGATATTTTTTTAAGATTAGGTTACATGTCAAATTTTAATCCACATTAATCATATTTCAGTTACAAAATTAAAGGCTTTAATATAAATTAATAAAAAATATTTTTAATAAATTAATTTAAAAAATAACACTTAATTAAAAAATTACTTCAAATTCTTTCAGTTTTTAATTAATGTGCGTCGTGTGGTTTAAAAAAAAAAAAAAAAACATGTAAAAAGTATAGATTCACATGAACAGTAACAACTTTGGAAATTTACCGTCTGGGGGAATTTCCCAGACATGCATAATGACAAAGTCTGTTCTCACCCTGCTGGTGTAGCATCACGTGGATCTTTTTTTTTTTTTTTTTTTTTTTTTTTTTTTTTAAAGAATTTGGCGGACAGACCCCTGCAGACGAAATTTATTCAAATGTAACACGTTCATTTGATATTTCAAACTATTATCGATAGTAAGATTTTCGTGGCGATGGCAAATATTCCAGCAGCGGCAGCAAATAATCAAATAACCGAAGAAAGAGCGGCGCGTAGCCCGAAGTGTGCCCGATGTCGTAACCACGGCTTTGTCGTCCAGTTAAAAGGCCATTCGGGAAAATGCCAGTTCAAGCAATGTTTGTGCTGGAAGTGCTCTCTCATCAACGAGCGGACGAGAATCCTCGCATCTCAGAGGCGGATGAGATCGGTTAAGGGACACGACTCACTGGGTGCCAATCGTCCGGACCAAACCGCTCCATCCGGCAGAAAAACGGTCTCCGCGGGTAACAATAATTCAACTAACGGGGTTAACGTTGAAACCGACGTCAATGCAAGAAAGGAGAGTAATATTAAAGCGCCCATTGATGATACAACGTACATCGAGCTCCGCGGTCCCGTTAGCTTGAGCGCGGTTAATTGTGACCCGAAGACACTGGCGGGATCGCGCGCTTCGAGTGGCGCTATTGGAGGTTTGTACTTTTTAAATCACTAAATACTTTTTAAAAATATTAGATAAAAAATATTAAACTAAATACTTATTTTCTAATCAGTATTTTTTTAGTTTCAGTGACAACCTTTATTATTAACCATAGGCCTATAATTTGTAACAAGTATAATTTTTTTGTCAGGACTCTAATTACTTCTTAATAAATCTAGGTCATTAGCAAACATTCTAGATCATATTTGAAAAGGGGTCAGAAAATCTAAATTGAACAAAAATAAAAATTTCGGGAGATAATGGCATTTCTAAGCATTTAAATTCACAAAATTTATTTAACTACTTAATTTTGTAATATTACTGAAAAAAATATATAGGCCTAATGATTTGTTTTATTTCTGCCTGAACAGACTTAAGTAAAAAAAAAAAAAAGTGTTCACGGGAGTCCGTAAAAAGATCAAATGTGAGGTCATAAAAGTCTTAAATATATTAATTGGTATAACAAAAGTGTTAATTATAATTTTAATTCTTGAATTTAATAATTAATCTTCACGTGGCGATGATGTAATTACGTAAATGCAAATGTTACTGCGCGTTCCACAGGCTTGCTGTTTTAGAGCAGTTTACAATGAATGACAATACCGTATGTTTACTTCATGTTTACGTTATGATATTTATAAAGTATGTTTTAGACGGTTATAAGGGTCTGTGTTTTACCTCCTTCCTCTCAAAGATGGCCTCAATATTATCAAGCGGCTTTAACTGTTCTTTTTCAAAAAAAAAAAAAAAAAAAAAAATCAGCTGGAAGTAGTGACATTTCAAAATAAAAGTCATTGTGTATTTCGGGATAGTTTATAACTAAAAATAAAATTAAAATAAAATATTCTTATGTATATTAATGTTATTTTGGTTAAAGAATAAACTGTATTTAAAACACGTCAACAATAAACTCTCCTATTACAGAAAGATAAAACACATTCAGAAAATATATTTTACTAGAATCTGTACAATGATCTGTTTATTATGTCTTTCTTACAACACATTATTATAGATAATAACATCAGTAGACCTCTAATTTGTATATACTAATATATTAATCAGTTTCTTTCAGCACATGTTGAATAAAATATGTATTGACTATTTTAAATTTTGTCAATCTGGTCATACAAAATATTTTTTATTTGCATAAAATTAGATCATTTAGACGCAATCACATGCAACAACTTTATTTTTGTCACTTTTCAAAACACTTTTACAGTGTAATAAATATATAATGTCTTATTTTTTCATTATTTATTTAGTTATTTATTTGTTTATTTATTTAAGTTATTAGAAAGTGTTACTAAATATTGTATAATGCTCTATACATCCACAGATGCACCACCTTTTTCTGGAGAGTACATAATTAATGAGGCAGTTCCAGGGCAAATTTATCCAGCAGAGATGTTGACAATGCCTCTTCCACTGTACCAACATTACCCGGACAGATACATGTTCCCGGCTGTGCTGGTGACTCTGAGACCACCTGCACCAGGAGCCTTCAGGGAACATGTTGGATTTGTTCCCCTGCCACCAGGGGCGCTGTCTCATCCGCAGGAGACTCATGAATGGCAAGTATGTTTTACAGGCATGATTGTATTTCAATAAAAATAAAATTTATCAAAGAGGAATGACATTTCTAAGCATTTAAATGTTCTTTGTAATATTACAATATGTAAATAAATGATATGCATGTAGTTTTTATCTTAATAAACTATCTATGCCTAAATGGACATTTTAAAAAATCTCAGGGTTCAGGGTTCGCCAGAGTCCTTTAAAGTCTAAAATTCAGTTTGATTACATTTAAGGCCATAAAAAATTATTATAAAAGTTTTAATTAGCTTTTACTATATTTTGGATTAAATAAAGCAGCCTTGTTGAGCATAAGAGACTTACTGGTAGTAATTATTTATTTGCTTTTTCCCATTGTTACACTTTCAAATAACATTTTATCACTTTATCCAAACTTCTGATGAAGGGGCTTCAAAACTGTCACAGTGATGCTTTAAGCTGCTATCACTTTCAAGAAAAAAATGAGGAGAAAGAGAAAATGTTTATTTCTTATTCTCTTCATCTTGTGCAGTCGACTTACACTATGTGAAAGCCTGAAAGACCAAAGCTAGTTTAACTTCTTTGATGTTCTTTTTCTAATCACTTCATTTTCCATAATCTGCACAGACGGCAGTCCTACGATATCAGGCTGTGGCCCACAGTATGATAACTGTGTAACTCATTCGATTTTTCAGAGGTTATCAAAAGCTTAGGGAACAACGTGAATCAACAAGAAGATCAAGTTTCTGAATGTTTCTTCAAAGTTTAGCTCTCTCCTAGGCTTTCTCAGCAAAATGTCTAAGTCTGTTTCTTCTGTTCCTGTGTTTCTGGAGATCCATGTTCCGCATTATAGTCCGTACCCAGTACCACCATATCCCGGGCATTCCCACCATTCTCAGAGTCATATGGAGGGAGAGCAAGGAAGATCTGAGCTTCCTCCTCAAGTTACAAATGTCCCAGGTATTAAAGACTGAAACTGTGCATTTACTTTTGATTATTCTGACAAAACTAGGTGGAAGGACAGGGTTTCTATGGGTCCTAAAAAGCCTTAATTCACCCTTACACAAATTAAAGCCTTAAAAAAGACTTAAATTAGAGCAGAAAATGATAAAATCATAAAGTCATGCCGTTAAAAATTAGACTATCTTCCTCAGTATTTTTGTCTTGTTTTCCAGTACAAATATCTAAACATCCTGAAATCACAATGCATTCACTTATGATGCAAAAAGTAGTAGTTTAGGTCTAATTTCCTGAGAAATTGAACAAAATTAAGTAAGTTTATGCTTAAAACAAGTGCAAATATCTGTCAGTGAGGAATGAAAACATAATTTCCATTTTCATTAAGTTAGTTTTTCTGAGCCTGTTTGCTTATTTGTTCTTGTTTTATCATAAATTCACTTCATTTTTATCAATTTCTCAGAAAACTAGACTTAAATTACCATATATCATTTGTTTCTCAGTGTATATCAATGAAACATTTGTGTTGGAAAACAAGACAAAATACTGAGGAAAAACTGTGCATAGAAAGTTATTCCATATTATAGTTAATGTAATTAAATAGTAATGGAGATCCTTTACTATTTTACTCTTGCTAAACAACTCATTTTCTGCTCTCTAACAATTACATTTAGAGAACATATTAACATACTGTGTTCCCTTTATTTGGTCTTAAAGATGTCTTAAATTAACCTTCATAAAACCTGCAGAAAGTCTGAAAGGAAAAACAAACACTCACCTTATACTTTTCAT
Source organism: Cirrhinus mrigala (assembly GCA_036247105.1). NCBI lineage: Eukaryota > Metazoa > Chordata > Actinopteri > Cypriniformes > Cyprinidae > Cirrhinus > Cirrhinus mrigala. Next base: position 10,733,711 of record CM070008.1, read on the forward strand.
ACCAAATTCATATTAGGTAAATTCAGCCAGATCACATTGTACTGTTTATGACATATTTGTTTTGTGTATTAGAATGAATTGAGTTAAATATCATATTAAAAATCAGTGTCGTAATGAGTGATTTTAGCTGTTTTTATTTTATGGTTCATGCAGATAAAATAACAGTACAGTTGAAGTAAAAAGTCTACATATACCTTGCAGAATCTGCAAAATGTTAATTATTTACTAAAATTAGAGGGATCATACAAAATGCATGTTATTTTTTATTTAGTACTGACCTGAATAAAATATTTCACATAAAATACATTTATATGTAGTCCACGAGAGAAAATAATAGTTGAATTTATAAAAATGCCTCTGTTCAAAATTATTCTTTTTTTAGTTTTTTGTGTTTAATGACTGAGGGACTCATACACAACTATTGCAAAAGGTTCAAACGCTCACTGATGCTCCAGAAGGAAAAATTATGCATTAAGAGCCGGGGGTGAAAACTTTTGAACAGAATGAAGATGTGTACATTTTTCTTATTTTGCCTAAATATATATATTTTTTTTTTTCAGTATTGCCCTTCAGAAGCTACAGAAGACATTTACATGTTTCCCAGAAGACAAAATAAGTAAATTTACCCTAATCTTCAAAAGCAAAAAGCTTACACCCCCGGCTCTTAATGCATTGTTTTTCCTTCTGAAGCATCAGTGAGTGTTTGAACCTTCTGTAATAGTTGCATATGAGTCCCTCAGTTGTCCTCAGTGTGAAAAGATGCATTTCAAAATCATACAGATGTGAAATATCTTATTAACTTGAGTACTAAATAAAAAACAACATGTAATTGTATGATCCCTCTTGTTTTGGTAAAATAATTAACATTTTGCTGATTCTGCAAGGTGTATGTAAACTTTTTACCTCAACTGTACTTTAAAAAATATACATTACACATTCAAAATAACTTTATTTATACTTCTAGTTATAATTGCTGGGATCTCTCAGCCATGATGTAATCTAGTATATTGAAGTTTTGAAACAATTTAGTACATCCTAATGACAGTATCTATGATGTTCAATTAGATGTTCTGATATAAAAATTTAGTGTTAGATTTCCTCTAATTTTTCATATTGCTCATTGTTCTGTGTGCTTAATACAGAAAGTCAAGTTTGTGTTATCCAGCAAACAGACGCTGTACCTGCGGACAGACTTTCCTCAGGGAAAGCAGATGAGAACAGATGAGACCTTCTGTTTTTACCTTGACTGATACCACCTCATTTGTACAAGACATGCATTTATTGATTCCTTTTCAAAAATACTTCTTTTTCTACTTCCAAAAGCATTTGCGATGCATGTTCATTACAGTGACAGTGTTGTATTCATGATTTACAGCTAAAATCAATGCCATTTTTGTTCCAGTAAAGGCAACCGTTTGACATTTGTTTTACACTACAATCAGTTGATTATGGCATCAGTCTTCATTTGCTGTTGCATAGTTTTTACATTTGACAGGTTAGAAAGTTGAATACCTGTTGTTTGTACTGTTTTGGGGAAAGTAGTGACATGTTCTTTTCCTAAATCTGGATAAGTGTTTGATGAATAAACTGTTCAATTCCCAAGATTTAGTGTCTTTTTGATTGCTTAACTGAAGCAGCTCTTGACTTTTTCCCCGTGTAACTCCGACACGGTGTGATCCTGTTTGTAAAGAGACATTAAGATTCCCAGGATGAACATCTCACTTCGTTTGCTTATCTGAACCCAGACGGCACAGGAACGACACTGTCAGAATACTACAACCAGGACCAGTGGGCAGATAAACTAATTACAATCTCATGAATATTAATGAGCTCCTCTGGCTCAGAGCAGCAATGAATGTAAAACTCAGATCCGCTCTGTGCCAAATTCAAATTTGTGTACAAAATGTAAGTTGATAAAGCAGTATGTTTATTCCCATTGCAAATACAAACATTTCTGTGAAAAGAAATTTGATTTGCTCATTTAGCACAGCACTGTGTACTTGCTGGACCCAGACATGTAGGGGAAAATTAGGTTTACAGGCTGTCTCTTTACATACAAAAAACATTTAAGATATAGATGCAAATCTATAAAAAACTTCTCAATTAAATAATTTTTGTAATTGAAAAGAATTATGGTGGTTTCTAAATGCAGCGTCAGCACCCTGAATGGTTTTAACATTAGTCCGCTAAATACAAATATAAAATTTAAAAAAAAAAAAATCTTCTGAAACATTTGTTTTCAGGCAGTATGGAGAAGTCTTGAAAATTACAAAGGTGTCCGTCAGGGGAAAAAAAAAGAACACAGCCATGACTTCACCCATGTAATAGGAAACAGAGATAAAAAAGTCTTTTAATGGCACAATCCATTTGAGTGAGAGGTACTAATGGGAAGATACAGCTCATTTGCGTGCCTTCATTTTCTTCCTTGCCTCCTTCCCTGGCCGTTTCTATTTAAAACAAAAAAAAACAAAAAAAAAAAGCGAGAGATGATTACGCGTGAGGTGAATTCTTAAAAATGTTAGAATAAAACAATATTGATTTAAAAAAAAAAAAAAAGTATATAATAAATCACTTACAATCTTGCCTCCTTTGCCGAAATGTTTCCCACCTTTCCCATGAGCCATTTTGGCCTTGAACCCTGAGACGTCGTCATAGCTGTCTTTGGTGTTCCATTTGCTGCCCTTCTTCCTGCCTCCAAAGCCAAACTTCTTCTCCTTGTATTTCCTTTTAGCATTCAGACTAAAAGCAACAATAAATATTACAAATAATGAAAAATAAACAATAATAAAATACAGTTGAAGTCAAAAGTTTACATACACCTTGCAGAATCTGCAAAATGTTAATTTTACCAAAATAAGAGGAATCATAAAAAATGTATGTTATTTTTTATTTAGTACTGACCTGAATAAGATATTTCACACAAAAGATGTTTACATATAATCCACAAGAGAAAACAATAGTTGAATTTATAAAAAAAAAAAAAGCCAGGGGATGAATGAAGATGTGTACATTTTTCTTATTTTGCCTAAATATTTATAAAAATACATATAAATATATATATATATATATATATATATATATATATATATATATATATATATATAATTTTTATACAATTTTATATATTATATAATATATAATATATAATTTTTTTCAGTGCTGCCCTTCAGAAGCTAGAGAAGATACTTACATGTTTCCCAGAAGACAAAAGTAGTTACATTTACCCTCATCTTCAAATTCAAAAAGTTTTTAACCCCCCTGGCTCTTAAAGCATTGTTTTATCTTCTGGAGCATCAGTGAGTGTTTGAACCTTCTGTAATAGTTGCATATGAGTCCCTCAGTTGTCCTCAGTGTGAAAAGATGGATCTCAAAATCATGCAGTCATTGTTGGAAAGAGTTCAAATACATAAAATGCTGAAAAACCAAAGAATTTGTGAGACCTAAAGGATTTTTCTGAAGAACAGTACTTCAGGACAAACAAGGGACTCATGAACAATTATCACTAACCAAAAAAAAAAAAAAAAAAAAAAAATACACACAGCTGTGGATCATTAAGGTAACAACACAGTATTAAGAATCAAGTGTATGTAAACTTTTAAAGAGGGTAATTTTTATAAATTCAACTATTATTTTTCTCATGTGGAGTATATGTAAACATATTTTATGTGAAATATCTTCTTCAGGTCAGTACTAAATAAAAAAATAACATGCATTTTGTATGATCCCTCTTATTTTGGTAAAACAATTAACATTTTGCAGATTCTGCAAGGTGTATGTAAACCTCAACTGTATTTACATGGATGTAGAAATATTCTTCAAAATATGTTATTTTGTCACAGAAGAAAGTAAGAAAGAATGGAAGGAACAACATGAGAGTGACAATTTTTGGGTCTAGCTATTCTTTAAAATTCTAAAATATACATCCCTACTGCGTAGTAAAAACTGCCTACTTCATTCTCTTTCTCTGGCTTACAGCATTATCACTGATGACTAAAATCTTGAGCATTATTAATAACAATATTTATTTATCTATCTATCTATTTATTTATTTATTATGAACGTACTTCTTCATGCCATTGATTTTAAATAAATGCTACTGCTTTTTTTATGCCAGCGCTGGGACTCTACTATTGATTACAGCAATGAACGCAACTTTCACACACATTTGATCGACAGATCAAATGCACTCTCTTCAGTGTTGTTAATATTGTGGACATTTCAGCAAACAGTTTGCTTTAAACATGTAGTATAATGGCATTAAAAGGGAGCAGTTTAAAAAAATAAAATAAATAAATAAATAAATAAATGCATGTCCCTGAAAGAACATATTCAATTCAACCAATTTTAGCGGCTTCCAAAATTATGATTTAACATCAGTCAGAGCTGAATGAATGAATCATCTTGTTTAGGTTGACAGCATTACATTTGAACAGATAAATTTAGACTAAATACAAATAAAATACATGAAAACAAAACAATTGCATTTAACGAAATATTTCACAGAAAGGAAAACCTAAAATAATGTCTCACAGGTACATTCTGTTGAAAAAGAATGACAGTTTCGATGACAGTTTAAGTACTTCATTAATGTAATATCATTGCTTACCCTTTTTTGTTTACTTGCTTTTTCGCTCCTGATCCTTTCTGTTTCTGATCTTGATCTCCTTCAAGGAAGTCCAATTTATCTGTCATTCCTGTGGGACAAAAGGGGGGAAAAAATACAAATTTGCTCCACAAATATAGAATATAAAACTCAAACCGTACAATCTTTGTAAACACGTGAAAAAACGTACCTTTCTGATACTTCTTTACAGCTGATAGCATTGCTTTCTTCTGTTTCTGTCTGTTCTGAATCACCTGCGTTTGAACCTGTAGAGCCAGAGATTTAAAAGCAGGTCTGTCAAGCACCCAAAAACATCATTCTGGGAGAATCTGGGAGTTTTAAAACTGACCTTTTTGCCAAATTTCCTCTGTTCTCTGAGCTTCTTGGCCTTTTCTGACTTCTCCATTGCAGCTTGCTTGAGAATAAGCTTCTTCCTAATCTGTTAAAAACAAAAAAAAGTGGAAAATTATGATCTTTAATTGACAGACATTGAAACTGAATTAATCTGATAAAACAATGACAAAGTAGAACAACTTTTTTACTTAAAAAAAAATATGCACCTGGCTGACATTTTTATTTCACATGTGTTCTTGTCTTTTATGCTCACAGAGGCTACATTTATTTGATTTAAAAAAAAAAAAAAAAAAAAAAAAAAAAACAACAGTACAAACTGTGATTATATTATGAAATCACTCTAATATACTGATTTGATGCTTGAGAAACATTCCTCATCACTATACTCAATAACATCTAATGTCTTACTGTCAACTTTGATTAATTTCATGAATCGTTGCTTAACAAAAATGTAATTTCTTTAAAAAAAAAAAAAAAAAAAAAAAAAATAATAATAATAATAATAATATATATATATATATATATATATAATTAAATAATAATTAATTAAAGTCTATATTACTGACCCCAAACTTTTAAACGGTAGCATATATTCTCATGTCCTTAGCTTGTCTATGAGATGGAGGTTATTGGCACTCCTACTTCCATTGTCCTCTGGAATAAATGCTTTCTATAAAACCTGGTCGTCATGTCAAGGCAACAGAGCGCTCATTTTCTCACCTTCTGCATGTGCTGATCAGTCTTGGCCATCTCTGCAAAGTAATCCTCAGGTCTCTTGGTAGGAATCTTAAATTTTTGCAGTTTTGGCAGCGCCGATAAAACAGTTGCTTGGGCCTGTCGATAGCTGAAACATGCCAGTTAACATATGAAACATACTAAATATAATAAGTAGTGTAAAATAAGTATTATTAAGTAGCATGTCTTAAGTAGCACGGGTATATTTGTAGTAATAGCCAATAATACACTGAATAAAATTATACATTTTTCTTTTAATGCCAAAAATTATTAGGATATTAAGTAAAGATCATGTTCCATGAAGATATTTTGTAAATTTACTACTTTAAATACATCAAACCTTAATTTTTTATTAGTAATATGCATTGCTAAGAACTTCATTTGGACAACTTTAAAGTTGACTTTCTCAATATTTAGATTTTTTTTTTTTTGCATCTCAGAGTCCAGATCAAAGGAAAGTTTATCTATTCAGCTTTCAGATGATGTATAAATCATTATACATCGTTTTGCGGTCCAGGATATATTACACATATATATATATAATATATACACTGTGCAGCCCTAAAATCAGGTATAATATTATACACAAGTACAAAAAATAAGTCAAGCAGCATCCTTCTACATTCACACACTCACAAGTACATCTCCCTCTGAAAGTCATCCTCTGCATTGATTTCTTCGCTGCCTTCTGGTTGCTGTGGTTTGCCCTCCGCTTTTGCAACAATGTCAACAGCGGGGTAGTTAGTGAGGTCCAGCCTTTCAGCCCACGGCAGGTTCTTCTTAAATTCAGCGAGACATCTCTTTAGACCCTCCTGAAAGATGTAGAATAAAATCATTAAAGATGTTGTATATTATTTTTCAACAAATCACAATTCAGTTCATACACTACTAGTCAAAAAGTTTTGAACAGTAAGAAGTCTCTTCTGCTCACAATGCCTGCATTTATTTGAGCCAAAATATAGCAAAAGCAGCAATACTGTGAAATATTTTTTACCATTTAAAATAACTGCTTTCTATTTGAATATATTCTAAAATGCAATTTATTCATGTGATCAAAGCTAAATTTTCAGCATCATTACTCCAATCTTCAGTGTCACATGATCCTTCAGATATCATTCTAATAGGCTGATTTGCTGTTCAAGAAATATTTACTGTTACTACTATTATAACTATTATCATCAATATTTAAAACTGTAGAGTACATTTTTTCAGGATTCTTCGAAGATAAGAATTTATCTGAAACAGAAAGCTTTTGTAACATTGTACACTATACTTTATATAATTTTTATTTATTTATTTATTGGGAAAGAAATTATAGAAATCAATACTTTTATTTAGGAAAGATGCTTTAAATTGATCAAAAATGATGATAAAGACACTAATACCATTACAGAAGATTTCTATTTCAGATAAATGCTGCTCTTCTGAACTTTCTATTCAACAAAGAAACCTGAAAAATTCTTCTAAGCTATTTTCAACATAATAATAATGGTAATAGTAACAAATCAGAATATTACAATGTTTTCTGAAGATTCATGTGACTGGAGTAATGATGCTAAAAATTCAGCTTCAATATCACAAGAATAAATTATATTTTAAAATATAAATTATTTTAAATAATAAAAATATTTCAAAATTAAATAAAAAAAAGTTTTTGCTGTACTTTGGATCAAATAAATGCAAGCTGGTGACCAGTAGAAACTTCTTTAAAAAACATTAAACATATTACTGTTCAAAAGCTCTTGACTGGTAATGCACATCATTATAAAGCCTACTATTTCTGATGCCTCTAAATTAGCAAAATTATCAAACTTTTTAAAATTACTAACTGATTGAAGCAACGTAGGTTTACTTGATTATCCATACATGTCTTAGAAAAGTAATGTAGAAAAATATACAATATTTATATGCATTTTATGTAAGTAGTCTGTTACACTGTTATAAGGATCTCACTGATTTACATTACAAACTATGAGAATCTCAATTGTTGGTTATATATTGGTTATATGCTGGTTGTATATTTCAGCATGTACACCAAGACTGCATATTTTCGCTCAGTTGAGATGTTTTATCCTCTTTGATCGTGAGTATTCTCCTATATTACACCATACGAGCTATAAAATGATGCATCATACTTGATACAAAACAAAGCACATACACGACCTGATTATTATTATTATTATTATTTTAAATCAATTTGTCTAAAGATTAAATTTAAAAAAAGTTTATTTTTTTCACTTCATGTCAGACTTTACAGGATAAAATACTCACCACATTGTTGATGGCCTTCTTTGGCTCATATAGAGGAACATTCAATCCAGGTTTGAGCCAACCCTTGGCGAAAGCTTCTTGCAGCTGATTAGAGACAATTGTATGGCACAAACATGTTATGGAAACCTACTATTTTAGATTTTTTACCTACTTGTCGACTTCTGTAGCATGACAAGGTGTCGTAATGTAAAACTGCACTGCCCGAACAAAACGCATAAAATGCACTATATTCTTACCTCTCCGTCTGATAATTCTTCGTCGTCTTCCTCGGACTCTAACCCCAACTGGGGATCCTCATCTACTTCTACCATTGTAAACGAACACAGAACAAGAATTAAAAAAATAAATAGAGTAACAGAAGAATTCACAACATCCCCAAGCTTCACGTGTAGACAGCAATGTTTCTCGTGAGTGTGCGTAACATTAAACCCCTGACGGAAACAGAGAACGACAAAAGAAAGGTTCCGCTGCTGGATGACTTGCCACCTTGTTCTCCAGGTTTATGGCAGATTAACGGCATAAGGGCATAATCTTTAATTCTATGTTTAAAAAATATAACACAATAAAAACGTTTAAACCCAAGAGTTATTGACTCCCCCTCAGTGTTAGATTCAGGTAAAAATAACGTTAGGCAAGGGAATCTGTAGCCTACAGCGAAACCACCATTATAAGCAAACAACCGAATACTCTTCAGTTTATATTATTATTTATTATTTAATTTACAGCATTAAATTATAATGTATATGTGTAGAGGTTGTAAGCACTTATAGCCTTTTAAATATTCATAAAGACCTTCTTTACAGTTACTTTCTGAATGCGCTTAGTTTTTTAGATTCTTTCAATATTATTATGGTTTTAGAAACAAAAAAAATCATTATAAAATCTCAGATTTTTTATAGAAACCACTGAAATAATTTTATATATATTACTTTTTGGACTCGTCTCGTAATAATACAGTATATTGGTGTAGGCTATGGTTCTACAAATGAATTGGTTTTATGCGTGTATTTGTTGTATAGCGTGTATAGCTTTTCAGCCATTCTAAATGATGGAGACTGATTAGAAAAAGATTAGATGTAAGATTTCATATTAGTCACATTGTGGCCCATTTTCACATAATTTAATACACATACTCATTTTCACACAATGTACTGGACAATTATGTCCTTTTTTGTCTTGGTAAGCCCTTTAGACTTGACATTATTAGCCACTTTTATTGGTTTCTGTCAGATGTGATATGTGCAACTGATTGTACAATTGATCATTCATTCATTTACCATAGCCCTAAATCTATCATTTGTTATTTACCAAATTCTCGGTTTTATATTCTTTTTCTATGTTTTATATAAATGTATATATAATAATAAATGTATTGTTCATTGTTTGTTCATGTTAGTAAATGGAACCTAATTGTAAAGTGTTACCATTTTTTTATTATAACACTGATAGTTTATCAAATACGTAAAAAGCTTGAATATCATTATTAATCACCTGTTTTCCTTTATCATAGGTAATTATGTACTGGACAATTATGTCCTTTTTTGTCTTGGTAAGCAGTTTAGATTTGACATCAATAGCCACTTTTATTGGTTACAGCCAGACATATGTGATATGTGCAACTGATTGTATAATTAATCAACTGATTTAATTTTCCTTTGATTCCTGTTGCAGATTTATGAAAGGATTTATTGCCCCCTATGGGCATATTTTGAAGCATACTTAATATATCCTGTTGGGCCTTGGTATGATAGATACAATGAACAGAATTTATTTATACAAAGAGAATTGTAGTTGTGTTTTAAGCGAAGTGTTGTAGATGTGTCTTCAGCTGTTTCTTGAGGGCAGTACATTGTAGAAAGTGAATGAAGGTTGTGAAAGGTTACTTTGTACTTTGCTGTGTTGAAACCACCAGGCAGCAGTGCTCGTTCTCTAACTGTAGATGATGTGATGTGCTGCAGGGCCAAAAACAAACCTTGAATCTGATACGGGAAACTACTGGAATGAGACCAAGAGGGATGTGATGTGGGGTCCTTTTTGGTTGATTAAAGATCAGATGTGCAGCCGTGTACCATCTTTGCAGATGTGTTATTGCACTGGCCTAAAGGCTGGTTAATGGATCACTGCAGTAGTCCAATCCTCCCCAGTCATGCGGTTAGGTTTTCACTGTGCTGGTTGGTGTTTATGTTGTTGACCCTAGTTGTATTGTGACATTATAGTTGACTGATGGATGAGATGTAGTTTCTGTAATTATTAGGTCAGAAAGTGTGGATAGCAAGTTCTGGTGGTTTACCATGTCAGCAGGTTTTTTTTTGGAGCAGTGGAGTTACTCTAGATGTGTTGATGCTTTTTGTGAGAGCAGCTAAGTCTGTTGGAGTGATATAGCATCTTGTAAAATACGGGAGGGTGGTTGGACAGTTGGAGAGACTCCTACAGGCATTGGCTGATTGTGAAGAACAGAAAACTTGCTGCTGTTGGTCGCCAGCTTATTAGAAGAATAAGAAGTGGGAAATGGAAAGATAGCTATTGTTGGCTGGTCCAGATGTTAATGTCATTAAGTAACATTCTCAGAGGAAAAAGGACAGCAGCAGCATGTCTAGCATCTCGATGAAATTGCCCTGTTGACCTGGGTGAAAAAAATGACTCTGGAATTTAGTACGATATTCAATAGGATGCCATACAAAAGATGTTTTATTGTAGAGAGCAGAGAGAGAAAAGCAAACCTCTTCTGCTTTTTCTGTAACTCCAGAATTTCCAGCCTGCACAGTTAGAAAGTGATGGTTTTCCACTAAATGGCATAACTTTTGCCTTATTTAAACAAGACATGAGGTCAATATTTTTAAATAGTGCATGTAATTTAGGTTTTGGAATAGAAAAGTTGGGTTACCGTGCCAGTTTAAAGTTGTCACATGACCCTTCTTGAAACATTTTCCATTGTGGTTCACTCAGTTGCATGCAGATGAAGAGAGTTAAGCATGGAAAGAAACACAGAAGAACAGTATCAGATATACAATGATTTTCTGATGTACTATAATGAAACACACTGTGATTTTATTGTAATAAATGTGCACAATGTTAATTAAAAACTTTTGAATTAAGTGTTTACAGCTTGTGTTAAAGCAAAAAATAACTATTACCTTTTATTTGTTTGCTGACATGACTCTTCTTCCACATTTACCACTGTGGTCCAGCAACTCAAACAGTGGACGACGAGAGTCATTCACAGAAAGAAACAGTGGACCAGTATCAATGTTAGTCATTTTTCAGACAAAAGATTTAAGATGCACTTTAACATGCATTAATACAATGTTCTCATGTATTTATATGCAACATGCAGACTATACATAATAAAAAGTTTAAATAAACAACTGGGTTACTGAACTTACCGTGTTCATTATGTTCTGTGAATTTTCGCAGCAGCATGTGGATGGAAAGCGTCATGCACAACAAGGTGGAGAGAAGACCGGCCGGTATAACAGACATATAAAAATATATGTCACTGTGATATTCATTTTAACTTAAGTTAATGATTATTTTATGTGTTTCTGTAAAGATTTATCTTCAAGGGAATACGGGTAACTACAAGAACTACAACACACTGTGTTCCAATGTATGACGTTATAACAGCAGTGGAACGTTCAGGTACATTTAAATGAACATACTGTATCTGCAGCTCAACCTGTCCATTAGGATTCCATTGTTGTCTAGAGCAACCAGGAGCTAAAATAGCTCAATCACACACATGTAGTGAAGAACAGGCATCATTGATTAATGGCCTGCACAGTATGGATACGGTATGGATATTCAGTACGGAAATAACACAAATAATAAAAGTCATACCTTAGACACATTAAGACTCGTGCTGCATTTAAAGCTCAATTTAAATGTTCGTACTTGGAGTACGAAAAAAAAAGAAGATAAATATAATTATCTAATAAAACCAAATACATTATTATTTGGTTAATAAACGCATGCAATCTGATCACTTCAACACTAGTTAAACGGAGAAGAAGCTGGGTATCAAAAGGGTTTCTGACTTATTTGCATCACACCCGTTAAAATCACGTCAGTTTATTACTTTTCAAGCTAAATACATAAAAATACCCAGGCTGAATGTTTGGATCCAAACGCAAGAGGGCAGCAGAGCATCATTTACTGCGCTCATCACTAAAACTGAAAGACTACTGAACTATAAAAACTTAAAAACTAAATTATGTTTTAAAGTCATTTTTAAAATGGGCAGTGTGAGCCCAGTTCTCTGGCTCATAACTTTATTGAGGGTGTTGGGTTGACGTCTGTCACGTTTTTTGTGTCCTACTTTGTACGGGCGCTCTCATGTGATCTCAATGAAGATTCAATCATTCATTCATTCACCATAGCCTATTCATTCATTCATTCATTCATTCATTCATTCACCATAGCCATGTGTTACCAAATTCTCGATTTTATTTTCTCTTTCTAAGTTTTATATAATAGCCTATATTTTGTGGTATATTATTCTATATTTTATGGTAACACTTAACAATAAAGTTTATTACAAAAGTTGTGCATTAGGCTATAACACACTGTGATCTAACATGAACTAACAATGAACAACTGTATTTTCAGTTTAATAAATGCTGTAATAAATGTATTGTTCATTGTTTGTTCATGTTACATTAACTAATGTTAACAAATGGAACTTTACTGTAAAGTGTTACCATTTTTATTATAACACTGATATGGCTAGTTTATCACACACGTAATAAGCTTGAATATCAATATTTATCATCTGTTTTCCTTTATTATAGGTGTTAAGTCATATTTTTTTGGACATTATGATGATAATAAAATAAAAGTGGATGACTAAACACGCTTTAATTTTGGCAGCCGTAAATAATGTGTTTCTAGGGCTAAAAAAAGTATTTATAATTTGACGTAAATAATCGTATGTAATTTAAGGGCTAATTTATTTTTGGGGACTTTTCTGTCTGAGGTGGGCGGTGTAATGGGCGTGGTTTGTAGTCTTAAAGGACGCAGACGCGGTAGCTTGTTGTTGCCGTAGTAACTAACTAATCAACACTACAGTGTCATGTAGATGCACAGCTAACAAACCAGCTCGTTTAAATCTGTCTTTTCTACAGATTGTTAGCTAATAATTTTGTCAGATGGCTACAGTAGTGGCACAGTCTCATTATATATTCGGATTGCGAACAGGAGTGAGGAATGATTTGTTGTATTTTGATGAGCAAACCGTCATATTTCCGTGTGGAAACAACTGTGTGCGCTATAACATTAATCAGAAATGGCAGAAGTTTATTCCAGGTACTACCAAACTTTATTATAGTAAATATCTAATATAGTATATATCTATCTATCTATGATGAAATGTAATATGAAATGCAATACATTGATAATCTGAGACAAATAAACGTTCTTTAAAACTTGTATAAATCAAAAGTTGTTTGTTTGATACTTAAATTTTAACTTTTAATACATTTAAATAATAATCTGTGTCATGAAAACATCACAAGGCTAAATAAATAAACAGCTTAATGTTCCTAAAACACAACACAACACACACACACACAAATATATATAACCAGTTCCTTTGTCGGTACAGGTACAGAGGGAAGTCAGGGCATGCAGGCCTTGGCCATCAGCACAAACAGGCGTTATCTAGCTGTGTCTGAATGTGTAGAGAAAGCCGCCATCACTGTGTATGATCTCCAGCACGAGCAGAGCAGGAAAAGGAAAGTGTTAACTGGAGGAGAGATCCCGGTGGACGAGTTTGTCTGCATGGCCTTTTCCCCTGACTCCAAGTATCTGATCGGTCAGGCAGGTGGACCAGACTGGACTCTTTTCCTCTGGATGTGGGAAAAGAAGAAGGTGATGGCCACTGTGAAGACGAGCACTGATGGCCCCATACACCAGGTAAACACAGTTAACAGGAAGGTTTTAAAATAGACATATTTCACCCCAGAAATCAAGAAATTATATTTTCCATATAGAAGATGAAGTTTTCCATATAGAAGATGATGGTTTGAGGACCATTAAGACATTTGTCATTGTGGCATTATTTATTATTTTGACAGTTAAACATCCCCCTTTCCCACCATTAATTAAAGTACCTATTATCATTATACATATATATATATATATATATATATATATATATATATATATATATATATATTTTTTTTTTTTTTTTTTGCAATAAGTAATGACAATTGTGAGGGGAAGTGTGGGTAAATGTCATTGTCAATTGTCAAATTATTTCACCATTAATGGAATTTCCTAAATATATTGTTCATGTTTTTTAAGCAAAATACAATTTCAAATTGAATTGAAAAAGCTGTAAAGATGAAATTATGTGAATACATAATAAAAATAGTAGATGAAAAACTTTAACTAAATGAAAATTAGAAATGTTCCCCTGGCACCTAACTAAGTTAAAGCATTAAAATGTTATTAAAATTACAATAGAAAAAAAACTAAGATTAAACTAAAACTAATTCTGAAATGTAAAAAATAAATAAAAATGAAAACTTAAAATGTAAAAATAAAAGCTGATTTGAAATATTATTTAAAAACAAAATTTGTTTATAAATAATGCTAAAATAATGCTGACATCAGGAAATAAAGATTTTAATCAAATGCATATTGCAATATATGAATTGTAAAACGATTATTAGCTATTATTAACTATAATAAAGTACTGGTCTATAATACATGGAATAAACTTTCCACATGGAATATGTTGTTTATCAAAATATAACCAAAAAAATAATAAAAAATAATATTGTAACATTATTTTCATGACAATTAAGCACATCTTTGCTATATGGGAAAAATCCTATTTCTCATATTCTCATAACTATAATGCAAATCAACCACATTAATTAAACTTTAATTTGACCATTTAAAGTCATTTTGATGACAGGTCAAAATTACTGCAGTAATCAGGCTGTCCTAATAAAATCTATCCATTCCCATTTTCAGGTCAGCTTTAACCCTGAGGACAACACACAGATTTGTGTGAGTGGCAATGGGGTGTTCAAGATCTTTCGCTATGCTGGAGAAACCCTGAAACAGTCCAACATATTTAAAACAGACACCCATAACTTTCTGTGCCACACCTGGATGTCCACGGAGCAGGTGATTGCTGGCACAGACGCAGGTCAGCTGATGATGTTTGAGTCAGGCCGCCTGCGCTGGGAGATGAATGTGACGTCTGTGCAGAAGATTGACAGGTGAGTGCAATGAGAAATCAAAATTCCCTTGTGTCACGAATCTGGTCGGTGTCCCGTTGTCCGCTCATCACCAGATGTCACTCTCACCTTACCTACACACTCTGACTGTTGTTCTTGCAGTCAGTCAGAAAAGCAGGACTCCAAGGAGACCTCCTCCACACTGCCGCGGGTGACAGCCATTGTAGGTTACTCTAATGGCTTCGCTTGCTCCGCTGGTCCTGGCACTGTGTGTTTGTTTGAGAAAATACAGGAGGAAGACCAGTATAAGAAGACCAAAGAAATAAAGGTGCCATGACATTTTCTCATTCAAATGTTCACAGTAGCGCGTCAGGTTTGTCGTTAGAAAGTATGGTTGATTCTGAAACAGTTTTCTTGTCTTGTCATCTCAGATTCCTCCAGAACTGTTCAGCAATGATCCCACTTCTGCAGAGCAGCAGGAAATCGGTACTCTGTGCATCAGTCCATCAGAAGAGACCCTGGCCGCCAGCACAGACCGCGGGCAGCTCTACGACATTAATCTCTCCCTAGCCGAGTTCAATAAGGTCTGCCTCAGTGTTAATTTAGTGTATTTCTATAAATTTATAGTTTAGGTTTTTAACAGCATTTTTGAATTAGCTTTTATTTCTATATTTTCTTTTAATTTCAGAACAGTTTTTATTAATTTTGTTATATGCTAATTTTGTCATTTTTATTTCACTTTTAGTTAAATTTTAGTTATCTAACTAATATAAGTAAGTAAAATAAGTAGTAAGAGTAATTTTAGCACTTTAAAGGAAAAGTTCACTCAAAAATGAAAATTTGCTGACAAGAACAGATTTAGGGTGCTTTCACACCTGGCACTTTGTTTCGGAACCTGGCGTGTTTCCCCCCTTAGCTCGGTTCGTTTGAGCATATGTGAACACAGCAATCGCGCTCAGATCCACGCCAAAACAATCGGTCCGAGATCGCCTGAACGAGGCGGTCTTGGCTCAATTGAAAACGAACTCTGGAGCGGTTTGGTTGTAGTGAGAAAGCAGTTCGATCCAATGGACCAACGAACGAGGCTACATCATATTGTATGATGGGTAATTACAGTTCCGTGAACAGCAGTAGCTTTGTCGTTTTACTCATACCACTTAAAATGAACCTGTGAATGTCTGTGTGTGGGCACATCTTCTTCATTCAAAATCAAAGCATGCTTTTCCATTTTATAATGGCGTCTTATTGCTCTCTTTCTAGTAGGTATTTTTTTTTTTATCTTTTCCTGACGAATCCTGGACTCCTGCTCAAAATTATAAATTAATATGATGACAGCTACAAAAAATGCAAAAATAAGCCCGCAAAGCTGTTCTTGTTCCATCCTGACGATGACAGCTGAGCGGGATCCCGGAAAATAAACCGTGGAACTTTGACCAATGAGAGGACAGTTTACTCGCGCATGACTTTTGGTCAGTTTAGAAACTTTGCCGTGTGAAATGAACTGCACCAAGAATAAAAAGCAACATTGTAATAATTTAAATCCCTGTTTCGGAACAAAGCAATCGATCTACAGGTATGAAAGCACCCTAGAGAAATTTAGCATTGCATAACTTGCTCACCAACGGATCCTCTGCAGTGAATGGGTGCCGTCAGAATGAGAGTCCAACAGCTAATAAAAACATCACAATAATCCACAAGTAATCTACACATCTCCAGTCCGTCAATTAACGTCTTATGAAACTGAAAGTCACATGTTTGTAAGAAACAAATCTATAATTAAGGCAGTTTAAAAAAAAAGTTGTAAGTTTGCAAGCAGATATGAGTCGTGGCTTACTACTTATAGACAAACTTAATGAGTGAATTATCAGACCATTCGAAAATAAAAAGTTCTTAATGTAAGATTGCAAAGATTTTAGGTCTTTCACCATCTACCATATATAATTTTGTAAAAGTGTGTTTTACTCATAGTTCTGTATTTACTCATCATACCAGTCATGGCTAATACAGCTCTCTCTTCTGTTGTGTTATCAGGGAGCTTGTGTTCAGTTTAAGCGCCTGTCTTACTCGTCCCACTCCAGCGTTATCACAGGTTTATCCACCTGCATCCGCAAACCGCTCATTGCCACCTGTTCCATGGACCGCTCAGTGCGCATCTGGAACTTTGAGAACAAGTAAGTTTAGCTCTCTTAAAGAGACTCATAGTGTCTCATAGTGAGCTTAAAGGGATGGTTTACCCAAAAATTAACATTCTGTCATTAATTACTCACCCTTATGTCGTTCCAAACCTGTAAGACCTTCATTCATCTTCAGAACACAAATTAAGATATTTTGTATGAAATCCGAGAGCTTTCTGACCCTGCATTGACAGCAATGCAACTGACACGGTCAAGGCCCAGAAAGCAATTAAGGACATCGATAAACTAGTCCACGTGACATCAGTGCTTCAACCGTAATTTTATGAAGCAACTTTCTGTGCACAAAGAAAACAAAAATAACGACTTTATTCAACAATTTCTTCTCTTCTGTCTCAGTCTTCAGGGCATGTTCATGACAGTATAGCAGCCAGCGTACATTTTTTTCATTTTTGGGTCAACTATCCCTTTAAGACTGTGAGACAGTGCTTTTAATTTATGTCTTTATTCTCTTGTAAATGTCTGTCAAAGCAATATTTACTTTCCGAGAAAACTACTTTTTGAGATAATGGTCACTTTGCAAACATTTCCAAATCTAGAAATGTATAAATTGTGTCTCGATCTTACCAAAAATTCCAAAAAATGCCAAAATCTTTTAATGCTACATTTATTAGGGGTTTTCACACTTATTCGATGCCCAAATAAATGAACCCTTCTGAGAGACCTCCCTTACTAAAATATAAAACCAGCTGTAGATTTCTGTTTAAAAAGAGTCATACAGTGTGAGTAAAAAGTAAAATAAAGGTGTCATAACACAGCATTATTTATTAATGAAATAATACATTTCTTTAAAAAAGTGATGTTTGAAAAATTATATCTAAAACTAGAGCTATAAATAAATAAAATAAAATAAAATAAATAGGTCATTAAGGTTTGTTGGTTTTTTCTTTTTCTTTAATTCAGCAAGGATACATTAAATTGATCAAAAATGGCAGAAATGTGTGTTACAAAAAATTACATGTACATTCATTAAAAAAAAAAAGAAAAAAAAAAGTTTCCACAAAAATATTATGCAGCACAACTATTTTTAAGTTAAAAAATGATTCTTGAGCAGCAAATCAGCATATTAGAATGATGTGTGAAGGATCATGTGAATGTAGTAATGATGCTGAAAATTCAGCTTTGCTTCACAGGAATAAATTGCATCTTAAAATATTTTAAAATAGAAATACATTTTTTTAAATTGCAATAATATTTCACGGTATTACTATATTTACAATTTACTATATTTTTGATCAAACAAATGGAGCCTTGTTAAGGATAATAATCTTCTTTCCAAAACATTTTACACGCACCTTATTTTAAAATGTGAATGTTACTGTATTTATTATTTTTATTAAACACATTTAATTGATATTTTAAGTTGACTTTGACAGAACTAAAATATAAAAATTCCATTCAAGTCTTTTTAGCAGATATTATGTTGGATATTTCCAATAGCGTGAGTGTGTTGTCCAGTGTTTTAGAGATGTACAAGGAGTTCCAGGAGGAGGCCTACAGCGTAGCTCTTCACCCCACTGGACTCTACATCCTGGTGGGATTTTCAGACAAACTCCGTCTCATGACTCTACTCATCGATGACATTAGGATTTTTAAGGAGTTCACTGTACGCAGCTGCCGTGAGGTGCGTCTCACCATTGATCAAGTTTGCCATTGTCTGTTTATTCACATATACAACATTGTTCTTGTATAAGCATTGTATTATTGTTCATGTATAAGCATTGTTCTCATTTGTTACATGCTTATACATGATGTGGATTGACTGTGGTGGCTAATTTTCCATGTATTTATCCCCAGTGTGCGTTCAGCCACGGGGGCCACTTGTTTGCTGCTGTGAATGGAAATGTGATCAACATCTACTCCACTACCACTTTTGAGGATGTCTTAAATCTGAAGGGACACAATGAAAAAGTATGTGTTCTGAAATGTATAGAAACAGTTCATCCAGAACTCTGGATGAGAACTCTGTCATCTCTGCTCTAACTGTCCATGTAACATAATATGATGAGGCTAGTTTGAAAGAGGAAATCCACTGAAACTCGAAAAGGCTTTAAACAGAGTTATAGTCTATGTTATTGTGCTTCAGGTGCGGGCCATTGCGTTCAGTGCAGACGACAGTCGTCTTGTGTCGTGTGGCATGGACGGGGCCGTGTACGAGTGGAATACTCTCACCGGTAAGCGAGAGTCTGAGAGCGTCCTCAAGACGTGCAGCTACACAGGAGTGACCATCTCTTCTGACGCAAAGACATTCTTCGCTGTTGGGACAGACTGCTCTCTGAAAGAAATCCAAGACTGTCAGGTGAGCACATTAATAAAAGTCTCAATTGACATTTCAAAATCGGAGTCACTTCTGAGTCACAGAACTGGATTCTGATTGGTATAGATTTACTTTAATAAAGTTCTTGAAATTCTATGTACTGCAGAATTTATTTATGTGGTTAAAATGGGTAGTTCAATAAAAGTGTGTTTGTTAACATTAGTTAACGCATTTTGAACTAACATGAACAAACAATGAACAACTGTATTTTTATTAACTAACATTAACAGAGATTAATAAATAGTGTAATAAATGTGACAGTTGCTGTCGATCAAGCTTAACTTTTGAATTCAAAATATTCCCTTAATGGAGTTATATCTATTCTATATCTGTATATACTATAACTGTATATATATATATATATATATACACACCTTGCAGAATCTGCAAAATGTTAAAAAAAATAACATGCATTTTGTATGATCCCTTTTATTTTGGTAAAACATTTTTTTAACCAAAATAAGAGGGATCATACAAAATGCATGTTATTTTTTTATTTAGTACTGACCTGAAAAAAATATTTTACATAAAAGATGTAGTCCACAAGAGAAAATAATAGTTGAATTTATAAAAATGACTCTGTTCAAAAGTTTACATACACTTGATTCTCAATACTGTGTTGTTACCTGAATGATCCTGAACAGTTCCTCAAAAAAATCCTTAAGATAAGGTAAAATGTAACTTATTTTGTCTTCTGGGAAACACGTATCTTCTGTAGCTTCGGAAGGGCAGTACTAAATGAAAAAAATATGATATTTAGGCAAAATAAGAAAAATGTAGGGTACAACGGGGCTAAAGGCACCCCCTTAGAAAAAAAATGTGCTTTTCAGATGGTAAATATATATGATATTTACCATCTGAATCTAACAATATCATGTAAACAAATGGAAAAGTCAGCCTTCTATTAATTATCATGTTAATATAGTGCCTTTTAGCCCCAACAGCAGGGGTGCTTTTTACCCTAAATACCATACTTTTACATATTCTTTTGTTATTTAAAAACTGCTGTTTTAATTATCTTAAAACTGAAAATCATTAAGAAGACATTTGTCTCAAGATATCTTTAATAATTTTAATAATAAATTCACCCCCTGGCTCTTGATGCATTGTGTTTCCTTGTGGACTATATGTAAATGTCATTCATGTGAAATATCTTATTCAGGTCAGTACTAAATAAAAAAATAACATGCATTTTGTATGATGCCTCTTATTTTGGTAAAAATAATTAACATTTTGCAGATTCTGCAAGGTGTGTGTAAACTTTTGACTTCAACTGTATTTGAATGTTTTGGATTAAACAAAACCATAAATAATCCCTTGAGAGAAAACAGTTTGTTAATATTCTTGCTGCAGATCCTTAAGGAAGTGCGTACAGATGATGTGGTTTGCACCACTGTTGCCATGTCCCGTTCAGGACGAGCTCTCTTCGTTGGAACCTCCACTGGGACTGTGAGGGCCATCAAATACCCTCTACCCATCCAGAATGACTGGATCGAGTACCAGGCCCACGCTGGCCCTGTCACTAAGGTTTGCACTGCTAAAATTTGTTGGAATTTGAGTTCAAGCTTGTTTTTCTTTAATATTTTTATGTCTTGTGTCCGTAGATGGTTATCACTTTTGATGACCAGTTCCTCATAACTGTCTCAGAAGACAGCTGTCTTTTTATCTGGAAAATCATTGACAAAGAGGGTCAGGGGTTGAAAAGAGAGAAGGAACTAAGATATGCCGAAGAGATCCTCATCACCAAATCAGACCTTGAGGAAAAGGTAATCTCAGAAAATATTTTCCTTTGTGTTGGTCATTTTAAGCTTTTTACAAAAATAAATAAATAAAAATCAGCAAATTTTGTAATAATTTCTTGATTTAAGATGACATTGGTTTTTATATTAAGCAGTAACTGTGTACTTGAACAATCTTAACTTTGCATAAAATGGGGCGTTTAAGAGAAAGTTTAGGAAACATTTTGGAAAAATGAACACAGAAGTGTCCCACTTATTTCATCTTGTGTTGAACCATCCTGCAGAATAAATTGATGCTGGACTTGAATGCAAGAGTGACGGAGCTCCAGGAGGAGAACAAGTACCAGCTCAGCCTCAGGGACATTGAATACAAGGAGAAGATCAATGAACTCACTGAAAAATGTACCCAACAGATCAATTCACTAAATGCTGAGAAAGAGGTCAGTGTCAAGAGATCCATAATGAAAATCATTCTTATTTCATAACACAGTCGGCTTAAAACTTATTTTTTATTACAGGCCCTGAAAGCAGAGAAAGAGAAACAGCAAGCAGTCCATGTTAAAGCTCTCTCAGAAGTCTTAGAGAAACATGATAAAGAGCAGCAAGACATGGGTAAACAAAACACATTTCGTTCATTTTACAACAACATAGTTGTTGAGGTCACATTTACCATTTGCTCTGCAGAATTTCTCGGGGCAAAATCAAGTCATTCCAATGGGAATCTGCATGACCAGAAGTAAAGAAGTTGCCCAAATAGATTTCACTCTTTTTTTTTTTTTTTTTTAAGTTGGTCACATGAATTTGCTACGCTAAACAATGGAAAGTTTTAGAAGTGGGATCTGTGTGAGCTGTGCTTTATATGTTGCTGCACTATGGACATTGGAGATTGGTTTACTTTTAATGATAAACCTTTACACTAACAGTTAAAGCAATGGTTCTCAACTTTTTTGACTCCAAGGCACCCCATTGTCCAAGACAGTATTAGAGGACCACCCATATAGGCTAAGAGATATTTTTGCTGTAATTTCAAAACTTATTTTTTTAAAAAATTGTAATATATAGAAACTAGGAGTATATAAAAATGATTAATAAATATTACTAATAAAAAAATTATAAATTACATAATAAAATAAAAAATAATAAAACAAAAATATTAATTAAATTCATTACAGTTATTTAGAATGTTCATACTTTTTATGAACAATGAAATTACATGACATTTCTAGTCATTCATGATTACTAGTGTAATGAGGACTCTGGGAAGCGTGTAAGATCCACATGCGAGCTTTATTGAACAGATCGTAGTCAAGGCAGGCAAGGTCAATGTCCAACAAACAGGTACATCCAGGGCACTGCATGGAGCAGTGGCAGACAGTAGAACCTTGGAGGACCAGGGCCGTGGAGCTGTGGCAGACAGTGGAACACTGGAGGTCCTGGGCCGTGGAGCAATGGCAGACAGTGGAACACTGGAGGGCCTGGGCCGTGGAGCAGTAGCAGACTGTGAAACACTGGAAGGCCTAGACCGTGGAGCAATGGCAGACCGTGAAATACTGGAGGGCCTGGGCCGTGGAGCAATGGCAGACCGTGAAATACTGGAGCAGGGAGAGCCGGTAGCCATGGCGGGCAGCAGAGCAGGTAGCCATGGCGGGGCAGGCAGAGCAGGCATAGCAAGGAGCCATGGCGAGGCAGGCAGAGCAGGAAGCCATGGCGGGGCAGGCAGAGCAGGCAGAACAGGAAGCCAAGGCGGGGCAGGCAGAGCAGGAAGCCATGGCGGGGCAGGCAGAGCAGGAAGCCATGGCGGGGCAGGCAGAGCAGGAAGCCATGGCGGGGCAGGCAGAGCAGGCATAACAGGGAGCCATTGCAGGGTAGGCAGAGCAGACAGGAGCAGAGATATCCACAGTGGGATTAGTGACATCCATAGTAGAATGGTGTGTTCATGAATGATTTCTTTGGCCGTGGCATGACAGGCAGAGAGTTCATCATGGGACGCCGCCCCCATAGGAGGATCTACAGCTTGCGCTGACACCTCTGGGGGCATGGGCGCAGATGCTTGGGCAGGTGTGGCAGGGAGTTCATAAATAGACGCCACCTCCTTTGGAGGATCTACAGTGTGCGCTGACACTTCAGGAGGTATGGGCGCGAACTCGTGGATAACCGAGGCCTCAGAAGCAGACTTATGGTCAGATGAGGCCTCTGGGGCAGACTTGCAGTCAGGCAAGGCCTCTAGAGCAGACTCGTGGATAGACGGGGCCTCTGGAGCAGATTCGTGGACAGACAAGGCCTCTGGAGCAGACTTGTGGACTGATAAGGCCTCTGGAAGAGACTCATGGACAGACGAGGCCTCTGAAGCAGACTCGTGGACAGATGAGGCCTTTGGAGCACAGTGTGCAGCCCACACACTGAAAATGGCCATGGCCATTACAGGCAGTGCAGTAGATAGTGGGATGTCTGCTGACTTTGAGGGTGTGGATGCTATGGACTTGTGGCATGGGAATGTGGGTTCTGTGGGGCTTAGGAGCGTGGGCTCTGCGGGGTCAGCTGATACGTGAGGTGGCTTGAGAAGGTCAGAGGGGACCTGGTGAGGTTCTGGTAGGACAAAAGTTCCTTGACTTGATTCATGGAGGTCTGCCGTGACTTGACTTGGCTCAGGGTGGCCTGCCGTGGCCGGACTTGACTCAGAGAGGCCTGCCGTGGCCGGACTTGACTCAGAGAGGTCTGCTGTGGCCTGACTTGACTCAGGGAGGTCTGCTGTGGCTTGACCTGGTTCATGAAGATCAACTATGGCTTGGCCTGGCTCAGGAACAACAGCAGCAACTTGACTTGGCTCATGAAGAACAACCGTGGCTTGGCATGGCTCATGGACGACAGCAGCAACTTGACTTGGCTCATGGAGATCAACTGTGGTGTGGTTTGGTTCAGGAAAGACAGCAGCAATCTGACTTGACTCGTGAAGATCTGCTGTAACTTGGCTTGGTTCATGGAAATTAGCTGTGGTTGGACATAACATAGACACCCCAGCAGTAACTTGGCTTGACTCAGGAACAACATGACTTGACTCAGGAACAGCATGGCTTGACTCAGGAACAACATGGCTTGACTCAGGAACAACATGGCTTGACTCAGGAACAACATGGCTTGACTCAGGAACAACAGCTGTAACGTGACTTGACTCGTGGGGAACAGCTGTGACTTGGCTTGACTCGTGGGGCACAGCTGTGACTTGGCTTGACTCGTGGGGCACAGCTGTGACTTGGCTTGACTCGTGGGGAACAACAGCTGTGTCTTGGCTTGACCCTGGAGAACAACAGCTGTGTCTTGGCTTGACTCGTAGAGAACAACAGCTGTATCTTGGCTTAACTCATGGAGAACAACAGCTGTATCTTGGCTTGGCTCGTGGAAAACAGCTGTGACTTGGCTTGATTCATGGGGAACAGCTGTGTCCTTGCTTGACTCATGGAGAACAGCAGCTTTGGCTTGACTTAACTCTGTTGCTTGACTTAACTCTGAACCTTGACCAGACTCTGAAGCTTGACCGGATTTGGAGGCTTGACCTGACCCTGGAACTCGACTGGACTCGGAAGCTACAGCTGTAGCTGGGTTTGACTCTGGAGCGGCAGCTGTAGCTTGACTTGACACAGGAATGACGACCGTAGCTTGACTTGACTTGGAAACTTGACTTGACTCGGGAAATGCAGCTGTAAATCGACTTGACTCAGGAAACACAGCTGCAACTTGACTTGACTTGGAAACTTGAATTGACTCAGGAAACGCAGCTGTAGGTTGACTTGACTCTGAAGATGCACCTGCAGCTTGACTTGGCTCTGCAGCTTGACTTGAATCAGGGGTAGCTGCCGTGACGTGAGGGAGAGCCATTTTAGCTGCCCATACCGCCATTAGGGGTGAGTCCAGCACGTGGGCCTTCATGAAGCGTGGCTTGGAGACAGCGACCATCTTGTGCACTGGTTCTGGGATGGCGGCCATCTTGTGGACTGGCTTGGAGATAGCAGCCATCTTGTGAGCAGGCTTAGGGATGGCGGCCATCTTGTGAACAGGCTCTGGGATGGTGGCCATCTTGTGAACAGGCTCTGGGATGGCGGCCATCTTGTGGACTGGCTCTGGGATGGCGGCCATGACAGGTGCAGACTCTGGACGGGCGGGCTTGACGTGAGCAGGCCCTGGAGCGGCAGGCTTGGCGTGAGCAGGCCCTGGAGCGGCAGGCTTGGCGTGAGCAGGCCCTGGAGCGGCAGGCTTGGCGTGAGCAGGCCCTGGAGCGGCAGGCTTGGCGTGAGCAGGCCCTGGAGCGGCAGGCATGGCGTGAGCAGGCCCTGGAGCGGCAGGCATGGCGTGAGCAGGCCCTGGAGCGGCAGGCATGGCGTGAGCAGGCCCTGGAGCGGCAGGCATGGCGTGAGCAGACTGTGGCTTGGCAGACGTGACTTGAGCGGGCTTTGGCTTGGCAGGCTTGGCATGAGAGGTTTCTGATGCAACTTGAATAATCCCAGACATGACTTGAGCAGGTCTTGGCTTGGCAGGCTTGGCATAAGAGAGCTGTGGCTTGGTGGATGTGACGTGAACAGGCTGTAGCTTGGCAGACGTGACGTTAGCAGGCGCTAGCTTGGTGATTACTGGAGGATCACGGGGTCCCTCATCCACGATCCCCACAGTAAATCACGATCCCGCAAGCAACAAAGCACAGTCAATATATTGTTCCAGTGACCAGTGAATTTTACCTCCAGGCAGGCCAGAACGAATGGGGTCATCTAATCCGTAACGGAAAATGTCTTTAAGCGCCACGTCATTAAAAGGAACCAAATAGCATAGCTCACAGAAGTCGGTGACATAATCCTCAATGGGCCTGTTACCTTGGCGAAGGCGGAAGAGGCGTGATGCAGGGTCCATGGTGATCTGTGTTCTTGAAAGCCGCTGGATCTTTGGGAGGCGAAGTATTCTGTAATGAGGACTCTGGGAAGCGTGTAAGATCCACGTGCGAGCTTTATTGAACAGATCGTAGTCAAGGCAGGCAAGGTCAATCTCCAACAAACAGGTACATCCAGGGCAAAACAATAGCGTAATCCAATGTAAACAGGCAGAGTCCAAAAACCAGAGAGAGCAGTCCGAAAAGTAACCAATGAACAAGGAAATGAAACCAGACAGAACTATGGCAATGAACAAGGCAAAACTGTAGCAAAACAAAGACAAAACTATGACAAGAAACTAAACCGTGATAATCCAAAAACAGGGCAATGAAAACAGGAAAACGCTTGGTAGAGTCCGCATGAGCAAAACAATACTTCGCGAGTGTCTGTTTGGCATGGCCTGCCTTTAATGGCTGCCAAACAGGAAGCTACCAGCGAAGCAGCAGAGGGAGCAGCAACAGTCAGTCAGTGGGTGAGGGCTCCCTCTGCTGGCGTGGCGTTACAACTAGATAAGATTTTTTTTTTCTTAGATATGCACAAATAGCAATTTCTGTCCAATAAAATATTTTAGAGCTTAACATAACTAGAAAAAAAAATCATTCATTCTAGAAATTTCCATGACTTTTCCATGTGGAAATCACTTAAAATATATACATTAACCAGATAGTATTTAAAGCCATCTTGATACCCACTTGGAAATTTGCTGAGGCACCCTTGTGTCTCTAAGTGGTTTAGAATCACTGAGTTAAAGGTTTGAATACTTGACTGAATAAGTTAATGTAAAACTGATATAAACTGTGCTTATTCGCCTTATTTTTTAACGTGGAAGTAAGCCTATGGGCAAGACTTAGAGTTCATTAGCTGCTATAGAGAAATAATGAGAAGAATAACAACATGCAGTAAACGGTAAATCCATTTGCGCTACAAACCTGTGTGTTCATATTTAAGATAATACATTAAAATAACAGGGTAAGACACACCAATTTGCAATATCAAGCAGCAAAATGAGCTGTTTTGTACAGCTAAAAATAGCTGGATGCTGCACACACACACACACACACACATATATATATATATATTAAAAATTTCTGCTTTTTTTTTTCAATGCATGGTGATGTCAGTTTGCTTGTAATGTAAACCAGTTCTATCTTCAGAACCAGTCAGTTTTCCTCTCACAGTTAGGACTAACTGAAGCTGCTTTTCGCAGAGTCTGCCAATAACCAGAAGCTCATGCTGGAATATGAGAAATACCAGGAGCTACAACTGAAGCTTCATAAAGTTCAGCAGGAATATGAGCAGCAGCTGCACAGTGTTGAGGAGAGCAAGACCCGAGCCCTGGAGGAGATGATGCAGTCTTATGAGGCCAAGCTGGAGGAGAAGATGACGCTGATCGCCCAGGTTAAGACCACAGCGAACGTTTCTGCCAAGTTACCAATGCTTAGCAAATAAAAATTCTGTCATTTACCCATCTCATGTCATTCCAAACCAATATGACTTATTTTAAAGATAAAAGTAGTGTTGAATCATTTACTGGCCACTCTGTTCATTTGAAAATGTTTGGAGTCTCTGGCTGTCAACCCCAAAAATGACCAAAAAAAAAAAAAAACATACTAAAACTTAAGGTGTGATAACAGAATTATAATTTGTAAACAGAATAATATCTCACCCTTTTCCTTCTAACTTGCAGAATCAGGAGGAATCCCAGCAGAAGGTTCGGGAGTTTGAGGAATACATAAAGCAGGAGGAAGAGGACGCGGATATGGAAATCCATGAGATCCGCATGAAATACGAGCAAAATCTTAAAGAAGAAAAAAAGGCCAACACTAGGCTCAAAGTGGAATTAGATACCACAACAAAGCAGGTAAGTGACTATAATTTGGTTTTGAGTTCTTCACTTTAAATATGCTATGTATATTTGATGACAAAATCTTTTCAGTTTAAAGGCAGGGTAGGTGATTTGGTTCAAAAACATTTTTTGTCATATTATATAGAGGCCTAAATGTATTTTTATGTGTTTATATATATTTATATCGTCTGTGCAAGGTGTTAGACAATAAATTGTTCATCCAATCATATCCCTCAATTCGAGGGCTACGATAGGCTGTTCTACCTGCCCGTCAACTGATCAGGAAAAGTTTAGGAGTTTAGAAAATCTCTACCCTTTTAGTAAACTTTGATAACCTTGGTACTATCAAAAGTCAATAGTTTTGTAATCTTAAAGGAATAATTCACCAAAAAATGAACACTTTCTGAAAACTGACTCACACTCAGGCCATCCAAGATGAGTCTGTTTCTTCATCTGAAGTTATTGCAGTGAATGGGTGCCATCAGAATAAGAATCAAACAGCTGATAAAAACATTGCAATAATCCACACAACTCCAGTCACTCAATTAATGTCTTGTGAAGCCAAAAGCTGCTTGTTTATAATAAACAAATCCATCATTAAAGGAGAAGTCCACTTCCAGAACAAAAATGTACAGATAATGTACTTACCCCCTTGTCATCCAAGATGTTCATGTCTTTTTTTCTTCAGCCGTAAAGAAATTATGTTTTTTGAGTTAAACATTTCAGGATTTTTGTTGACATAATGGACTGCTATGGTACCCTGATTTTAACCTTTCAAAATGCGTTTAAATGCGGCATCAAACGATCCTAAATGCGGTTGTAAACGATCCCAGCCGAGGAAAAAGGGTCTTATCTAGTGAAACAATTGGTTATTTTCATTTTCATACAATTTAAAAGTTTTTAATCTCAAACGCTCGTCTTGTCTTGCTCTCCCTGAACTCTGTGTATTCTCGTTCAAGACAGTTAGGGTATGTTGAAAAACTCGTATTTTCTCCCTCAACTTCAAAAATCATTTCAAAATCATCCTACATCACTGCAGAAGTACCGACCCAGTCTTTGCAAAGTGAACATGCAAAGAAGATCAAACACCCTTAACAAAAAAGATAAAAAAGCGATATAGGACGATTTTAAAAAATTGAGGGAAAACATGAGATGGGAGTTTTTCGACATACCCCAACTGTCATGAACTGGAAAAAAACAGTTCAGGCAGAGTGAGACCAGACGGGCGTTTGACAATAAAAAGTATATAAATGGTATTTTTTAAAATGAAAATAATCAATCTTTTCGCTAGATAAGACCCTTCTTCCTCGGCTGGGATCGTTTGATGCCGCATTTAAACTGCATTTTGGAAGTTAAAAATCGGGGCACCATATCAGTCTATTATATGGAGAAAAATCCTGAAATGTTTCTGTCCAAAAACATAATTTCTTTACGGCTGAAGAAAGAAAGACATGAACATTTTGGATGACAAGGGTTGAGTACATTATCTGTTAATTTTTGTTCTGGAAGTGGACTTCTCCTTTAAGATGTTTTTAACTTCAAATAATTGCTTCTGGCTTAAATATGAGTTCTCTATCCATAATACTGTTTTGGCCTGTGAAAAAGTCACCCCGTCTGAATCGGGTGAGAAATATGCACATATCAAGCACTTTTTACAAGTGAAAACAGTCCAAAACAGCTCTAAACAAATATGTTGGTGGATTTTGATGTGAGAGAACAACAGAACATGTACAGGGAGCTGAACCTTATGTAGGTTGCGCTGTGTTGTACAGTTTCACGTCCTGCAGAGGGAAATTGAAAACAGGAACTTGGAGATTGAGAAGCTGAAGCAGGAAGCGCAGAAGCTGCAGTCGGTCATCAAAGCACTAGAGAACGACATCACTGGGCTGAAGATCGCAATTCAGAAGAGAGATGGGATCATACAGGACAAGGTGAGTACACATGAGCCCTGTTCATGATGACATGACGAAAAGCTAGTCTTCTGTATTCCTGTTCAGTTTACATCATATGGTTGTCTAAGCAGTTATTGACAGTTTTTAAATTGCCAATTTCACACCCTACAGAGTCATAAACTGCTCAAAATAGTACATCTATTACACTCATTTGGGTTTAACGAGAATAGACGCTGCAGTGATGATTTTTGTAGACCAACCCATAAGTTAGCATCACTTTCAATCCCTCAACAAAAAACCAATAGGAAAACACAACTTTTATACATTTAATGAATGAAAGAATGAAGAATGAAACTGTTCTGTCTCAACAGGAAAAGAGCATCTATGAGCTGAAAAAGAAGAATGACACACTTAACAAAACAATTGAAGTCATGGAGTTCAGGGCTGAATATATGGAAGAGCAGATTGAGCCAAAAGAGAAAGAAATCCAAGAGCTGAAGGAGCAGATGCTGGAGGTGGGACACGTTTTTCTGCATTTGTGTCATCCCTTCAAGCTGTCATGTTTTATTCAGCACTTTCTGCCTGAGCCGCATCATTTTGTGCATTACCATTGCTGCACTGTCAAGCTTAAAAAGTTACATTCAGTTACAAAAACAAATATCATTCATAATAAATAAATGTGTCACAGAATACATAGTCACAGATGTAAAAAATAAAAAACTATTTACATAAACCAGATGAGTGTTATGAACACAGTGTGATAAAAGATGTGTTTGTTTCAGATGGAGGGAGAGTTGAAGGAGTTCCATAAGACGAACACACAACTGGAGCTGAAAATTGCTGAACTGACCTTAAAATTGAAAACCAAAGACAAAGAAATGCACAAAGAAATGAGGAAGGTAAGTATGTGTACTTCACACAACATCTTAAAGGTTCATACTCATTTATTCACTGCAGATCTACAGTTGAGGTCAAATGTTTACATATACCTTGCAGAATCTGCAAAATGTTAATTCATTTACCAAAATAAGAGGGATCATGCAAAATTCATGTTATTTTTCATTTACAACCTGAATAAGATATTTAACATAAAAGACATTTACATGTAGTCCACAAGAGAAAATAATAGTTAAAAATGACCCCATTGAAAAGTTTACATACACTTAGTACTGTATTGTTACCTGAATGATCCACAGCTGTGTTTTTTTTTTGTTTGTTTGTTTGTTTGTTTTTTTTGTTTAGTGATTTTTGTCTTTTTTTTAGCAGATAAGAAACATTTACCAGACAAATGACTGTTTGTTAAATTTAGAACCTTCTGTCATTTTTTTACATCTTTGTACATTTTTCTGGTTCACAAACACATACACAATTCAAGGCCAAAACTTCTTAATGATTATAGATATTATCCATGTACATTTTGGGTTGCTAGTCTGAATTTTTCCTTTAAAGGAAGTTCACCCAAAAATTTTTTTTTTTTTTCTGAAATGCATCCTCAGGCCATCTAAGATATAGAAGAGTTTGTTTTTTCCTCAGAACAGATTTGGAGAAATTTACCATTACATCACTTGCTCACCAGTGGATCCTCTGCAGTGAATGGGTGCCGTCAGATTGAGAGTCCAAACAGCTGATAAAACATCACAATAATCCACAAGTAATCCACAGCACTCCAGTCCATCAATTAATGTCTTGTGAAGTAAAAAGAAACAGGTTTGTAAGAAACAAATTCATCAAGATGTTTTTAACTTCAAACTGTTGCTTCTAGCTAAAATGTGAGTCCTCTATTCATAATATTGCTTTCTTCAGTAAAAAAAGTTATTCTGAATCAGGAGAGAAATATGCATAGGTCAAGCACTGTTTTCATGCCAAAACAGCTCTAAACAAAATATGTTTCATGTGAGATAGACTTTTTCACTGGAGGCAGCATTATTATGGATTATGGACTCATAATTTGGCTAGAAGCACGGTTTTAAGTTAAATTGTCTTAATGAGGAATTTGTTTCTTACAAAAACATAACTTTTCACTACGCAAGACATTTTTAATGGACTGTAGTGTTGTGGATTACTTGTGGATTATTGTGATGTTTTTATCAGCTGTTTGGTCTCTCATTCTGACGGCACCCATTCGCCACAGAGGATCCATTGATGAACAAGTGATGTAATGCTAAATTTCTCCTGTTCTGAGAAAGAAACAAACTCATCTACATTTTCAATGGTCTGAGTGTAAGTAAATTTTCATGAGATTTTCTTTTTTGGTGAGCTATTCTTTTAATGAGTCGTAAATGACAAAAGATTTATAAAATCAGTTGATTACTGAGAATTGTCACAAACTTAGTACATAAAAATAATCCTAAAAACTAAAATTAGCTGCGTTAAATACAAGTGAATTTATCAACAAAAAAATCTGTATATTCTACCTTATAATGTACAGTATGAACTGGAAAATATAAAAAATATTCTTTTCAAGATTTACTTTTTAGGTTACATTTAACAGTTAATTATTTTTGTATACTGCTTTTTGTTTGTTGTTTTTAGTTGACGTTTAAATACATAAATATACCAATACCCTAGCTGCACTATACTTTCTAGACTTTTGACTGCCTTGCTGTCTTGTTCTCCAGGTGCAGGACATTGGGGTTTTGGTACAGAGATTTAAAGCCGACCTTCACACATGTGTGGAATGCATTCAGGACCCAAAAAGATTAAAGGAAAACATTAGAGAGCTCTATAAATGCTACGTTCAGCCATCAGATGTGGTAAGACCAATACATTTGGTCATTATTCATACTCTTTTGACTTTCAGTGACTGGAGCTTGTGTGGTGTGTGACTGTAGGTTGAGAAAGTGGTGGTGGACACAGATATACAGAGAGAAAACCACAGACAGAGGGAGCACTATGAGAAGATTATCACGACACTGAAGAACCAGCTCACTAGGGACACAAACGTCTTTCAGGCCAACAATACAAAGCTCATGAAGGTGAGAGAAACAAAAAATAACAGCGTGCAGTATCAATCTAAATCAGTAAAACTGACTTGACAGTTGGACATGTGCAAGTAGAAGTGAAATGAGCAATGAGCCAGTATGAGTGCTTCACCTTTAGCATTCTTTCAGTCACTGCTTCTGTTTGTGTGAAATATCTCACATCTGTCATCTGTGACCAGGACAACGTCATTCTTATGAAAGAGATCAATGATCTGCGTCAGGAGCTGCGCACAGTCCGTACGCAGCTGCACAACTATGAGAGTCAAAGCAGCTTTAACAAGAACATCAAGAGCTCTGCTACCACGAGAGGTGACCAATGTGAAATCTGTGGGTTTTGGATAAACCTAGATAAACTTGACAACACTGACATTGACATCTCAGATGTTCATGTTGGAGGTTCTCAGCTGCCTTTTCTTTCATGTTTCAGGTGCAGCTTCAGCAGGGAGGAATGGTTTGATGACGCAGCAGAGTTTAGAAGAAGCTGAGAAGATCATCCAGTTTCAGCGACTAGAGATCCAGAGGCTCAAACAGGAGATGAACGGCCAGACACCCTCATCCAGAACCAAACTACCACCACTCACCAACTGAATGTACTTCTTGTCTTCCACACATTTGAATAAAACATCAAACATATGTCATAATGAGTGTTTATTTGTGAATCAGTGATGGGGAACATGACCAGATTTAAATAAATGTTCCAGATATTAGCACATTTGGGGCTTGTTAATATTACTCCATGAAATTCCTGTATGAATTATGCAGAATATGTTTCCACCAGAGTGCTGACAAATTACACAGAGCAATTTCTAAACGATCGGAAATTTATTTCAACAGAATAGAAAGTAATGCAATTTTAAATTGCATAGACATTTATTTTTTAAACCATGGTACACATACAGTATTTTCAAATGTTATGCAATTAGTTTGCAAAATCTGTGATTTCCTAAATGATTATTTCATTAAATAGTACCTGTTAGTATCTTTTATGAATATCCTAACAATATTAAATACCTATTTGTCAGCTGCCAGGCATGACTGAATATATTGCTATATACAGACTATATATCATTTTATAAAAGAAATTATATTTTAATCACATTTTATTTATAATATAGTATAAAATATATAGTATTTATTTAAAGATAACACTTTAAGACACACATTATATTCGAAAAGAATTTTTGTTAAACTGTAGATGTTATTAATAGTGATTTTCGAACAAAATTAAGTTTTTGGAGTTCAGAGGTCATTTATTTTTCACTGATGAGCGCAGTAAGTGATGCTTTGCTGCCCTCTTGCGTTTTAATCCAAACGTCGAGCCCGGATAATTTGACGAGATCGAAAATTAAGAAGTTGACCTGACAAAATTGACAACCTTTAGACGTTTTGCTTTTTGTTTTCATGTTGAATTCATATTGTTCTGGAGTACATGCTTGTAATGGCGTCATGCCTGTAGTTTGATTGACAGGTGACCTGACCAATCATAACGCCGAATCTGCCATTTTCGTCAGACAAACAAACCAGACAGGAGAGTAGATTAGATGAACGTCGGTGGATTTGAATTTGAAAATGGTGTGTATTGAGGTCTTTCCGCGGCTGAAACAAGAAACCTTCTGATGTTTATTCACGTTTATTTTGTGCTGTAACTAGTAAAGTGGAAGCGATGATCAACAGCAACCGTAACTAAGGGGGGCGGGTCTTTACGAACGGTCGGAACATTCTACTGTAAACGTCATATTAGAACACAGTAGTGCTGTTGTTCTTGTGTGCGACTAGAATGAACAAGGCATCCGTCTTCAAATTAAGGTAAATCTTTACAGAAGTACCTAAAATTAACTTATGTTGAAATTAATATCACATAAGCATGTTACTGACACTTATTTGTTCTTGTTGTGCGTGACACTTTCCATCTACATGCCACTATTTATGCCGCTGCAGTGGTTAATGCGGGTGACAACAGTAAATTAATATGGTAAGTTCAGTAACCCAAAATTGTATTACAATAAAATCAGCATGTATTTGATTTTAGTACATCAGTAATTATTGTACGTCTGATACTGGTCTTCTGTGTTTCTTTCCGTGCTTAAATCTCTTCATCTACGTGCCACTGAGTGAACCACAATGGAAAATGTAAAGGGTCATGGGACAACTTTAAACTGCCACGGTAAGCCAACTTTTTATTCCAAAACCTAAATCACACACACTATTTAACAAAAGTTGTAAGATTTAGTGGTACACCATCATTTTCTAACTGTGCAGGCTGAAGGATCTGGAGTTAACGTTACACAGTGAAGAGCAGAAGAGGTTTGGACTTGCAGCTGTTTGCCCAACAGGTTTGCTGATTTCAAACACCTAGAAATTCACATCTCTTTCTTATCTCTACAGTCACACATCCTTTGATATCCTACTAAAATCCAGTCAATTTGTCCTGCCAAATTGTCCTCCAGGTTCACAGGGTAACTTCATCCAGAAGCTAACGTTAGATGTGCTGCTGCTGTCTTCTTTCCTCTGAGAATGAGACTCAACTGCTAGTTCTGTGACGTTAACATCCATCTGGACCAACAATCAACGGCTGTCTTCCCACCTCCAACTTCTCGCAGCTCTCTGCTTTGTAACTTTATTTTGCTAATAAGCTGGATGGAAAAAAAGTTGTCAAAATAATTTTGATTTATCAAAGCTTTGCAAAGATGTAAGCCAAACAGTCTTTCGACATCAATTTTGACTAATGAAATATGATACACATATACAACAGGGCAATTTGAGGATGCGCAGCTTTGCATATCATAACTTTGCAATGGTTTGATTAAGGAAAATCAAATTTGATGTGTATCTTTTTAATTGCAAGTACTAAGCCATAATTTTTTTTTTTTTTACAAATCAACAAAAATAGCCACGATCAGCCAATCAAATTTCAGTGGCAAATAATGTTAATGCATTACCATGAGAATGTATATATTTAATATACATTGTGTGAAAATGAGTGTTGTATATTATCCTATGCATGGGTCAAGATGTTATGTTTGGTGTCAGCATTAAATTTAATTTACAAAAGTGATTTTATATACATAGAAAGCATATTGAATGCAAGTAAAGTGTCTGCTTTAATGTTTCTCTATGTTTTGTGGAAAAAAAAGTAATGATTCTTGCTGACAAATATGTCTGACAAGATTTATTTGTATATGAGCTATTGTTACACCAAATTACATTTTTGAGGGTGTATTCTGTAAATCATGGTTAAAAAAAATGTATGATAGTCATTATTGATTGACTGAGTCTTCGAAAACTACTTTGCAACTTTGACCCATGTACATACGCAGTGTTTTCAGTAGATTCTTTCTTTGACTTTTTCTTTCTATACTGTGTAAACCTGACTTGTTTGATTAAATGTACCCTTGTCTGTACAATATGCTTGGTTCTTAATAATAAAAAGAACAATGAGAAATATTTGATTTCACGGTCTTCTTTATCCTAAGACTCAACCCAAAATGTGTGATCTGATAGCATTTCCTCTGCCTGACACTCCCGTGAAGACCAGTCTAAAGCGAGAATGCAGTGAACATGATGACAAATCTGCTGAAATTTTGGCCGCAGTTCACGAGCTTTCTGGTAAATATGACAAATTGTTCCAGAAGATTTCAACAATTCACAAGACAACTGGCGTTACAGCAAAGCAAATCGAAAGTTTATCTTTGTACATCAGCTTGTTGTGACTACTCACAAAGAGGCGTTGAAAGTCGTTTCTGCGGAGATTCAGGATCTTAAACAGACGAACAGCATCAGTGAAAGGATGGAGGAAGCAGTGGATATCGCCCATCGTCTCGGCCCGCGGAAAAAGGCCGGTACATGCAGATCTATAATTATACTGTTTGCCTTTCTTCGTTACCGAGACATTGTCTGGCAGTCTGCCAGAGATTGTAAATTTCTGCGGGACAACAAGCTGCGATTCACAGAGGCCTTATTGCCAGAAGACAGGGTGGCAAGAGAATAACTTGGCCAAGAAGGCCAGAGATGAAGGGAAAAATGCTTCTTTCCGCGGGTCTTTTGCTCTGATTGACAGAAAGAGATTTGACTATGCCAGTGTGAAGTAGGATGTATAAGCATTCTACTGTTCTACCTGTATTCAGGTAGTTTTCAGTTGTTATAGTGGATTAGATCAGTAAAAAGAGCCCTATGTTTGGCTAGTGACAGATTTTTCAATGTTTCAGTCCTTAGTGAATACTGTTTAATTTGACTCTTAAGTCATATACTTAATTTTTGTTTGTACTGGTTATTATCTTTATTTACTTTTACAATCTTCGCGTTTTGCCAGTCATTTTTGGCATATAGATATATATATAAAGTAGTTATCTAGTTCAAGATTATTGTATAAGATCATATGAGGTTATTTTGTTTGTTCTAAGACCTCAGTTGGTTGTATATCATTCCTTTCTTTAAAGTAAAGTTTCCATGCAGTTTCTTCAGTTGTTGGTATATACAGTACTTTTTTCATTTCTTTTTGTCTTTTTTATTTGTCATGGATTTCAAGTTTAGTTCACTTTCTGTTATGTCTTTGAATGTTAGAGGTATGCAGATTATGGTAAAGAGGAAAGCTATATTTTTGTACTGTAAAAGCTGCGAAACGCATTTTTGTGAGTCAGACGTTAAATTCTGGAAGAATCAGTGGGGTAATTTAATTTATTGTAGCCATGGTTCTAATCATTCAGCTGGGGTTTCAATTCTTTTTCACAAATTTAAGGGGCAAGTTCTGGTGGTAAGTTCATTTCTAATTTTAGGTGGTGATTTCAATGAATGTTTAGATGATACACTGGACAGATTTCCTCCTAGAAGCAATGAAGCTCTTCATACTAGCCATACTTCTAATAACATTTTATCAATATGTTCTTCTCTCTCCCTCACAGAGCCTTGGTGTTTTTTTTTTCATCCTGACACACAGGACTTGACTTGGTCAAATAGTAAAATGACCTTAAAATCTAGAATGGATTCAATTTGTAAAAGATGTATCACATTTATTTGCCCCTCTCTCTGATCATAAACAAATAATCATAAAATTAGGTTGTAACGATGAGAGTCGAAAGCTCAGAGGTTATTGGAAATTCAATAACTCGCTCTTAAATGATGACGTTTTCAATGACCATATTAAAAATTTAATCAAGTATATATTTTCTGATAAATCCTATAATGGATATAGAGAGAAATGGGAATTTTTCAAATACAGGGTCAGACAAACAGCTATAAAGAGTAGTAAAGAATTAAAAATAATTTAAAGTAAAAAAAAAAAAATAATTGATCAAATGAAAAGAATAAATTCTTTAATGGTGGGTAATTTGTCTTGGGAAGAGGAGCTAGAATTAAGGGAATTACACTTACAAATTAATCAGGCTTATCTAGATATTGCCAAAGGTGCTTTTGTCAGGTCTAGAGCTACATGGCTGGAGGAGGGAGAGGTGAATTCAAGTTTTTTTTTTTTTTTTTTTTTTTTGCATTGGAGAAAAGGAACTGCAAAAGAAATTATGTGACTGCTCTTAATATAAATGGGGTCAGTTGCACAGATCCTAATTTGATATCTGAATTTATCACCAACTTTTATACAAAGATCTACACTTCAGCATTTGATAAACATAGTTGTGATGATTTCATGATGAAAGTGCAAGCTCGTTCCAGTTATTGATAATGAATTTAAAGCCTTCTGTGATTCTAATTTGACTATTGAGGAAGTTCGAGTTGCTCTTCATTCTACGAAGAAAGGTAAAACTCTGGGCAGTGATGGGTTAACAGTTGAGTTATACCTTAATTTTTGAGAATTAATTAAGCACCCATTGCTTTATATGTACATTCCAAAGTTATGATTCTTTTCCTAGACTTTTACAAAGCTTTTGACACTCTTGAGCACGAATTTCTTTTGCAGACTCTCAAGCTATTTGGTTTTGGTGATTTTTTTCATTTTGTTAATGTTATTGAAATTTTATAGAGATATTAACAGCTCTGTTCTAATTAGCTTCAACACTTCTAAAAGATTTTTTATTAACTGCAGCGTTAGACAGGGCTGTCCTATCTCACCCTTTTTATTTATTTTAGTCATGGAATTGTTATTAAGTGTCATCTTTGAACAAAGTGTGGAAGGTATATCTATCTTTGATAGGGAAATCAAATCTCACAGTTGGCTGACGATACTGCTCTTTTTTTAAAAGATAAGAGTCAGCTATCTAAAGCTTTAAGTGTAATTGAGCAGTTTGCATGTGTTTCTGGACTGAAATTGAATATGTCCAAGTGTGAGATAATGATGCTCCATGAAAATGAGGATTCTTCAATTAATGGTATCCTAGTAAAAGAAACTGTAAAGTATTTGGGTATTTACTTTAGCAGCGAGACAACAGCTTAATTTTTCTGGCAGGGTGAAGAAAACCCAAACTATTTTTTACCTTTGGCTCCAAAGAGACCTTTCACTTTATGGGAGGGTACTTTTGCCCAAAGCAGAAGGTTTATCTCGCTTTGTATATCCTTCTCTTTCTTTATTCGTTCATGACTCTACTGCTAAAGGAAACACAAACCTCATAAACTCAAAAAAAAAAACAAAAAAAAAAACAGTCTTAGCGAATAGTAGGAAAGAAGGTGGACTTGAAGTGTTAGACTTTGGTGACATAGTGAACACCTTTAAGATAAATTGGATTAAAAGATGTTTAGTAAACCCCAGTTCTATGTGGTTTTTTATTCCGAATCATATTTTTACAAAAATTGGTGGCCTTCCTTTTATATTAAAATGTAATTACTTACCTAATAGATTACCAGTTGCACTTGATAGAGCTGGTAACTTTTTGACTTATGAGCAATTTATGTCCGTTTATAATTTTCATTTACCGTTTAAAGAATATAATGCAGTGCTAAAAGCGATTCCTTCTGGTCTAATTCAACTTATAAAATGCCATATAAGTTTTAGTAAGAGTGACACCAAAGAACCTGATTTGTCATTATATGGAATTTGTATTTTTAACAAAAAATGTAATAATAAGCATATTTGACAAATTCTACAAAGAAAAAATATAATGTTCCTAGAGGCAAATTTTATTGGGCATCTCTTATTGAATTAATAGACTGGAAGGAAGCCTGGTTGTTACCTCACGAGTACTGCATTTCAAATAAAATAAAAGAAGTTAATTTCAAGATCCTTCGTAAAATATATCCTGTAAACGATACGTTAGCAAAATATATGGATGTTGACAGTTCATGCTCATTTTGTGGGATTGAGGATGAAACACTGATTCATTTATTTTTTCAAAACATTTGGAATAGTTTACATTTTTATATAGGTAAGCACCTTGATTCTTCCAGCTCCTTTCAGTTAAAAGATAAAAAAAGATTATTTATTACTATAAAGGTAAAACTAGTATATCAGTGAATTACATAGATAATTTTTTATTTTGTTTGGGAAATTTTTTATTCATAAACAAAAATTTTCTAAATTGCAGCCTTCGTTTTCACATTTCTTAATTGAAATGGACACTTTCCTGAAATCTCTTAGATTGATTAAAAACAAGAAAAGTGATAGATTTTTTAAAAAAAAAATATTATCAGGATTGTTTTGGTAATACCACTGATGTATGAGGTTTTTTCCTCTGTATGTGTTTATGTTATTATTATTATCTGAATTTGGTTTATTTATTTTAAGTTATTATTATTATTATTATGTATTTAACTTTGTATGTGATACTTTACAAGATACAAGATGTTTTGTCTTATATGTTTGAGATGTATATTTTAGGTTACATTTAACAGTATTATTAAATTATTTTTGTATATTGCTTTTTGTTTTTAGTTAGTTTAGTTTAGAACATGTGTGGTGTATGACTGTAGGTTGAGGCGAAGCAACGGCGAGCAACGTCTTTTCAGTGCATTATGGATTTGTACCGAGCAAGAGGTTTGATCATCTTTCTTCCTTTCCACCTTTCTTTCTCCAGCTGCTGTGGTAAGTCAATTCTTATTTGCCTTTTAGAAATCTTGAGGGAAAGACAGACGCATCCCATATAGATTTGTAGAATGAGTCGGAATACTCATATTGCTAGACCGGAAACCGTATCCGGTGGGTTGAGAATTAGACAAAACCACTTATCAGGGACATGATAGCAGCAGCGTAGATGAGGAATGACATCCCCTGTTCCCTCATACCCACATTCTCATGCTGGCTGCCTATTACTGCAACAGGACCACATTTACATCACAATTGTTAAACTTCCTATCCTTTGTTTGAGCATGATTACACTGACACATAGCCACAGCTGAATACAGCCACATAAGACCATTTGATCTTCTACAATTTACTAGAGAAATTATGAAAGGGAGGTGGAAAACACTAAATTTCAGACCTAAATACCACATCTTCATGTTCCACAAAGATCTGAATGTGTGAACAACACCAAAACGATGATTGTTAAACTGACAACACCAAAACAGGTGAAAACGTTTCTGCCTATAGATCTGGCTGTAATAAAATCAACTGCAACTAAAGCCATGGACATTGGTCTATTGGAGTTCATGATGATATGAGTGCCAAAACTCCAATTAATCTAGAAAACATTCCCAGCAGAACTGGGGTCTCTAATGCTCATGACACAGCAGACTGTGAAGGCTCAGTTGCAAGAGCAGCATCAGGTGTTACACACCCAGACTGCACTGAAACAGCAGCAGTAATTCAGATCTGACCAATGAGACTCAGTTTCATGTGACATCTGGAATTAAAAATTACAATACATGATGATGACACAGTTAAAATAATTCTGCATGTCTGAACATGAAACTGAGGAAAAGTTCAATATTAACTGTGGTTCTCTCTATTTATTTCCATCTCAGGTGGACCACTCCAATTCCTTGGAGATCAGATAGCAGGAAGGCGCCTGATCCCATCTGCATCAAGCTAGGGCAGCGGAGTTGTTAGAATATAACCTGAAATGCGGGAGATGGGTGCGAAGACACTTGAAGGGGCCACACTTCACAATAGTACATTACTATACAAATATTTAATTAATATCTACATGGCCTCCCGGATGAGCACCGGAACTAAATTTTTACAACACGGATTGTATAGGTTAGACTCCATCCATCTCCCAGACATGAGCACAGAGCACACACCTCCACCATTGCATCACCTCATCTAGACTATTCAGTCTGAACACTACACATCACAGAAGACAATGATGGCTTAGATCCCAAACGTGGTACTCCACTAAAGATCTATTGTCCATCTTACACACTAACAGAACCACACAGCTTCACACACATAGGACACTATAGTTAATCCCATGATGGCAATCCAAAGACACACGTAATAATTGCTATCTGCAACCATCTGCCAACTCATGGGAAGCACATAATATACATATACATATACATATACAAGGCTATCGTCACAAATCAATGATGTAAAATCCTGAACGCAGAGGCATATCTGCCATGAAAATTCAAACGATTTAAAATTTCTGATTGTTATTGGGATCTTTTGGCAAATCAGAGGGCCCACTGGTTTCCCAACAGATCCCTAATAACAGAAATATTATCAAAATGATTAAATATGAAGTGCGGGCACTTCTGTTGACCAGCTACAAAATTTCCAATTTGACTGTACCGCCGAATGTGACATAGCTTGCATGACACACAAACACACACACACACACACACACACACACTATTACAAAGGATCCAGGATCTCCATTCTTGTATGAAACCTAAGCACGCTTTAGATCACATCCTTGAAATCTTAGGGGACTTGCATTGGAGAATTATATATAGATCTATACCTTTGTAATTGGGATTGAATATTAATTATTATTATTCCTGTTATATGGTTTAATGATGCATACCATTTTATAAATATGTGATTTACACTGACTTTTTGCTACTTTTCATTTGAGCCTCTCAGACCAAGACTACTTAAATTCCACTACCATTAAACTCCACCATAGTGGTAGTGAAGAATTGGTTTTAAATGGGACCACTTTATGACATATGAGACCTTAAAAGACACTTGAGACCCAATGTACCATTCACACTTTCTGACATTAACCTACCTGATTCCTTGTTTTGTCATATGTTCTTGTATCATATCTCACAAATTTCTCCCCATTTTTAAATTACATCAAACTCATCATTGTTTAATCAGTGAGCCATTAAGGTGCTGTTTAGGTGTCTCACACAAAGCAGTGTGTATCTACTGAGAACCCTTCACCTGTTGGAATCTGCCTAGACATCTGCACAATTGGAGGTGACAAGATTCGTCAAAAAAGAAGAAAGTCCTTGGAAAGGTGTCACTAGAGACAGAAGTTTCTCCACGATGGAACGGCACATCAAACTAAACAAGTCACAAAAGTGGCCTGGATTGATTCAATGCACTATGCACACGAGTTGTCCTCAACCGGACAAGTGAAATGCTGAACTTGTCAGTCCACCTGCTGAATTCAAGCTGCATGCACCTGCTGAGACTGGTTTACACAAAGGCCTTTCTAAAGGTCCCCACAAGTGCAAATGTTACATTACAAGAACCACAAGTGTCTGAAAAGTGACCCCTGTGGGACTCATCTGGATTTGACCCACAGGGTCAAAGGGAGGAAAACTGTAAGGTTTACAGAACCTCAGACACCTTGATCTTCTGAGACGGACAATACACACACAGTGTATTAAGATACAGACATTTGTTTCCACATCTCACTGAGAGAAGATGTGAGAAAAGTCCCTTTCCACCTATTCCTTCCATCCACTTCCCCTCACCCATCTCCTCTCACTCAGCTCACTTAGACTGGTCAATAGCATAATATAATGTTCTACATGAATACAAGTGATATCCATAGTCATGTTTGGCATCATTTGAACTGTCACTGTGTGTCTGGTACAATGGTCTCATTCTCACAAGAAGTAAACTAACAGGTAAACAGATCCTAAGAGTTCTGAGATATTTTGCTCACTGTTGAGGGCATACTCAGTGTCTTTCATGCAAATTACCATCTGTCCCAAAAGGTGCAAACGACCAAGTCTAGGACTTGATCAATGCAAATTCTAATTGTTAGTTCCTGTCTCCATTTCGGGGGATGTCGGTCTGAGTCTGAAGTACTTAAAGAAGTGTGGCAAGAAGATCAGGGCGCTTTTCTGTAGCCAGAATGAGCCCATGGTACGAAGTGTGTTGACACACTTCGTACTATGTATTTTTCTCAAGTCTTACTCCTAGATTCATCTTGGAGATTTCTTGTATTGATTTGATATCTTTGAATTGGCTGTACAATTGGCATAATACATATTTACCTGATTTCTAATAAATTGTTACATTTGACTTTATTCTGACTTACTCTGAAATTATTTTCTCAAGTAGATTAAGTGAAGGCGTATGTTACCGCAAATACGCAAATAAATTTTGACTAACCCCGTGTCCAGGGTTAAGTACTAGATCTCAGGTTAGATGGAGCATGGGGCACATCAAATGAGATTCTAGATTTCTGACTAACTGCTTGACTTTAGTTAAGTTGTTATGCAGTTGCATTAACTATGGGGGGCTAGACAAAAT
This sequence comes from Cirrhinus mrigala, assembly GCA_036247105.1. Lineage (NCBI taxonomy): Eukaryota > Metazoa > Chordata > Actinopteri > Cypriniformes > Cyprinidae > Cirrhinus > Cirrhinus mrigala. The sequence goes on from CM070008.1 coordinate 10,778,280, forward strand.
ACTATTGGAGTATTAGCATGGTTTGGCATATTTCATAGTACTAGCTATAACCTCTGGTTATTGTCTCAGCTTTACTCAAGTTATTATATAGTTAGACTAACTATAGGGGGCTAGATAAAACACGACTGAAGTATTAGCATACTTCATAGTGCTAGCCATAACCTCTGATTTAGTTTGAGCTTTAACTAAGTTGTTACATAGGTGACTGTAGGGGGCTAAATAGAACCACTATTTAAAACATGACAAGCATGAGGCGGTCTATTAAATAGTTAGCCATAACCTCTGATTAACGATCAGACTGGAGGGTTTGTGATTGTGGGGCCCATGTAAATCGGCCGACATGAGGCACCCTGAGCAACATTCCTAATGAAAGAGTAAATAAAAAGTAAAGAGTTAAATAGAATAAGCAAATGTTAAAATAATAACAATTACAAATAGAGAAACAACCAATTCATATGACAACCTAAATTCGAGGTCATAATAAAATGGAGTCAGATTAGATGATAAAATGGAGTCAGATTGAATTTAACTTCAATTAAATAACTTCGCGCACTGGGAAGACCCAACACGCAAGAAACCCTTCGGCCACCATTGGATACCTTCCTTGGGCCAATTGCGTGGACCTTACAGTGGACACAGATATCAAGAAGGAAAACCACAGACAGAGGGAGCACTATGAGAAGATTATCACCACACTGAGGAACCAGCTCACTAGGGACACAGGAGATGAAGGGCCAGACACCCTCATCCAGAACCGAACTACCACCACTCGCCAACTTAATGTACTTCTTGTTACGAATAAAGCATCAAATATATGTCATAATGAGTGTTTATTTGTGAATCAGTGATGGAGAACATGACCAGATTTAAACAAATGTTCCAGATATTACCTTATTTAGAGCTTGTTAACATTACTCCATGAAATTCCTGTATGAATTATGCAGAATATGTTTCGACCAGAGTGCTGACAAATTACACAGAGCAATTTCTAAACGATCAGACATTTATATAAACAGAATGTAAGTAAAGTAATTTTAAAATAGATAGAAATTTATTTTTTAAACCATGGTACTCATTTTAAAATGTTAAACAATTAGTTTGCAAAGTCTGTGATTTCCTAAATGATTATATCTTTAAATAGTACCTAACCATTAGTATCTTTTATGTGTATCCTAACTATATTAAATACCCATTTCTAAGTTGCCACTTGCCAGACATGACTGAATATATTGTTGTTCAAATAAAATAAGACAAAAATATAATTTCTCTTTTAAAATTATATATAGACTATATATCATTTTAAAAGAGAAATTCTATTTTAATCTCATTTTATTTATAATATAGTATAAAATATATAGCATTTCTTTAAAGGTAACACTTTAAGACACACATTATATTCGAAAATAATTTTTGTTAAACTGTAGATGTTATTAATAGTGATTTTCGAACAAAATTAAGTTTTTGGAGTTCAGAGGTCATTTATTTTTCACTGATGAGCGCAGTAAGTGATGTTTTGCTCCCCTCTTGCGTTTTAATCCAAACGTCGAGCCTGGATAATTTGATGAGGTCGAAAATTAAGAAGTTGACCTGACAAAATTGACAACCTTTAGGCGTTTTGCTGTTTGTTTTAGTATTTCCATACTAAAAAAACGAATTCATATTGTTCTGGACTACATGCCTGTAATGGCGTCATGCTTTGAGTTTGATTGACAGGTGACCTGACCAATCATAACGCCGAATCTGCCATTTTCGTCAGACAAACAAACCAGACAGGAGAGTGGATTAGATGAACGTCGGTGGATTTTAATTTAAAAATGGTGTGTATTGAGGTCTTTCCGCGGCTGAAACAAGAAACCTTCTGATGTTTATTCATGTTTATTTTGTGCTGTAACTAGTAAAGTGGAAGAGATGATCAACAGCAACCGTAACTAAGGGGGGCGGGTCTTTACGAACGGTCGGAACATTCTACTGTAAACGTCATATTAGAACACAGTAGTGCTGTTGTTCTTGTGTGCGACTAAGATGAACAAGGCATCCGTCTTCAAATTAAGGTAAATCTTTACAGAAGTACCTAAAATGAACTTATGTTGAAATTAATATCACATAAGCATGTTACTGACACTTATTTGTTCTTGTTGTGCGTGACACTTTCCATCTACATGCCACTATTTGAGCCGCTGCAGTGGTTAATGTGGGTGACAACAGTAAATTAAAATGGTAAGTTCAGTAACCCAAAATTGTATTACAATAAAATCAGCATGTATTTGATTTTAGTACATCAGTAATTATTGTACATCTGATACTGGTCTTCTGTGTTTCTTTCTGTGCTTAAATCTCTTCATCTATGTGCCACTGAGTAAACATTAAATGGAAAATCTGTCAAGAACGGTCATGGGACAACTTTAAACTGCCATGGTAAGCCAACTTTTTTATTTCAAAACCTAAATCACACACTATTTAACAATATTGACCTCATGTCTTGTTTAAACAAGTTAAAATCTGGGACATTTAGTGGTACAACATTTTCTAACTGTGCAGGCTGGAGGATCTGGAGTTATTGTTACACAGTGAAGAGCAGAAGAGGTTTGGACTTGCAGCTGTTTGCCCAACAGGTTTGCTCTTTTCAAACACGGAGAAATTCACATCTTCTTCTCTCTACAGTCACACATCCCTTGATATGCTACTAAAATCCTTAGTGATTTTTTTGTCCTCCAGATCAACAGGGCAACTTCATTGAGAAGCTAATGTTAGACGTGTTGCTGCTCAACTACCTATCCTTTGTGACTTTAACATCCATCTGGACGAACAACCAACGACTGTCTTCCCAGCTCCACCTTCTCACAGCTCTCTGCTTTGTCACTTTACTTTGCTTATAACTTGGATGACAAAAAGGTTATCATAATAGTTTTGATTTATCAAAGCTTTGCGAAGATATAAGTCATACACCCATTTTGACTAATGAAATATGATACACATATACAACAGGACAATTTGAGGATGTGCAGCTTTGCATAACATCATAACTCTGCAATGGTTTGATTAAGGAAAATCAAATTTGATGATCTTTTTCATGGCAAGTACTAAGCCATAAAAAAAGAAAATCAATTCTACAGATCAAGAAAAATGGCCACCATCAGCCAATCAAATTTCAGTGACCAATAATGTTAATGGATTACCATGATGAAAATGGATATATTCAATATACACTGTGTGAAAATGAGTATTGTATAGTAGCCCATATGTGGGTCAAGATGCCACGTTTTGGTGTCAGCATCAAATTCAATTTCCAAAAGTGATTTTATATACATAGAAAGCATATTGAATGCAAGTAAAGTGTCTGCTTTAATGTTTCACATTAACTTTTGTGAAAAAACATAGTGATTCTTGCTGTTAATATGTCTGACAAGATGTATTTGTATATGAACTATTGTTACACTGATTGACATTTTTGAGGATGTATCCTGTAAAGCAACCTTAAAAATGTAGTCATTATTGATTAATTGATTCTTTGAAAAAGAAAAGTCCTTTCCATATTTGACCCATGTACAAAAGTACAGTGTTTTTCTGTCGATTTTTCTTTTCCATTTTCATTCTATACTGTAAACAACTAACATGCTTGATTAAATGTACTTTTGTCTGTACAATATGCTTGGTTCCTAATAATAATAATAAAAAAGAACAACAGTGAGAAATATTTTATTTCACAGTTTTTTTTATCATAAGAATCATTATACAGCTTCATTATCATTTTAAGAAAATCAGAATTTAAATGTCATACACGACCATGTTTACATAGTTAAGATGACACATCCCTAGTAAAAAAGTAATAGATTTAAAATGCATTTATTTTATACTAAGTATAGTTAAAGTCTATAAACATTATTACTTTTTATTATTATTATTACTCAAAACTTACTGATATAAAATTGTAATTAAACTTTGTTTGGAGTACTACTTGTGCACAATGCACATTTCTTAATATTAAGTCTAAAATATGTTTTAATGTCACTATTGATGAGAATTGTATGATCTTTAAATAATATCAGTCTTCAAATGCAAAATATTTGTAAGTGTACCTAAAGTATACTTTACAATTATTCCGCACAATTAAAGTGCATTAAGTACAAAATTAGTTTTTCCAATTTAGCAGACTTTAAATATACCAGTTTAGTATACTAAAAGTACAACTGCATGGTATTTTTATTAAGTACATAATAGGTTAATGTATTTGTAGTATACTTTGCATTAAATAAATGTCCTTGGTGCTTTAACCAGCAGAGAGCAATAAGATGGCAAGCCATCATCACACAAGGAAATGTTGACTTCTCACAAATACCCATGCCATGATCCAAAGAGATAAAAAATATTATGGCTGCTCGTTCTTTCTCTAGATACCGATTTACCATGTCATACCAATTTCACCATGTGTAGTGAACATTTTACACCAGATGACTTCATTCCATCATACATAACTAAAAAACTAATGTTGAAACGGACTGCTGTACCCATGATGTTTGTACAATAAACTGAGATATGTGTGTAAATGATAAAGTTGGAGTACAACTACATTATTATTACATCCTATTTTAGTGTACAGATGTATATCCATCTCAGTCCTGTCTAGACCCCCAGTCACTGGGCTAAAATGTTAATGTAAGAGGTAAAGCAAAAGGTCACTGAAACTATCACTGGACAGCATTAAGAATCTCATCCTGCTTCTCCTGAACTAACACTGGACACTTTCATCAGTGCCTGGGTCATACTATGCCCTCCCTCCCAAATGGTCCTTTCCATCAGTAAGCTTTCTCTCTCTTTTTTCTTTTCTTTCTTTCTGTTTTCTTTTCTTTTTTGTATAATGAGACAACAGACAACAGACAAATATCATAAAGCAAGACCAAGAGAATGAATGAATTAAGAGCATAATAAACTAAATTCTTAAATGCAGTAATAAAATGCAATAAAATACCTTTAATAAAAGGACAGAGAAGAAAGGCATTCTTCTTCCTCATTAATTTGAGTGATAAGAAGTAATGACACAGTTCCTTGTGAAATATGTAGACATTTGAAATTAAAATTGGCCAAGGATAATATTAATTAATAATAATTAAGATTTTTATTAATAAATGTAAATTATGTTTTATCTTTCATAAATATAACAAAGATATAATTTTCCTTTTTTAATTCTGAGATCTCTCTAATAGCAAGTCCCCACATACATACAGTGCCCTCCACTAATATTGGCACCCTTGGTAAATATGAGCAAAGACGGCTATGAAAATAAATCTGCTTTGTTTATCTTTTTGATCTTACATTCAAAAAATTCACAAAATGCTAACTTTTCATTGAAGTAAAACAATTAAAAGTGGGGGGAAACTTACATTATGAAATGTTTTTCTCCAATGCATGGTGGGCACAATTATTGACACCCTGAGAAATTATAATGAGTAAAATATTTCTGAAGTATATTCCCATTCATATTTGCATTTATTTAGCACACTAGAATGACTAGGAGTATGATATTGTCCAGCCATGACTTCCTGTTTCACAGGATTATAAATATGAGGAGCACAAAGGCCAAATTCCCTTAACCATCCATCACAAGGAATAAAACCAAATATTATAGTTCTGATGTGCAGAACGAGATTGTTGAGCTTCACAAAATAGAAAGTGGCTGTAAGAAAAGAGCTAAAGCATTGAAAATCCCAATTTCCATCATTAGGACAATAATTAAGAATTCCAATCATCTAAAGTTGTTACAAATCTGCCTGGAAAAGGACGTGTGTCTATATCGTCCTAATGGATGGTGAGGAGGACAGTTTAAGTGTCCAAAGACTCTCCAAGTATCACAGCAGGAGAACTGCAGAGATTAGTTGAGTCTTGGGGTCAAAAGACTAAAAAAAAAAATTCAAACAGCCCCAACATCACCACATGTTGTTCAGGAGGGTTTTAAGAAAAATCCTCCTTGCTCATCCAAAAACAAACTCCAGAATATTCACTTGTCAGACACGACTTGAATTTCAAATGGGACTGGCTTCTGTGGTCAGATGAAGCTAAAAGAAGAGCTTTCTGGCAGCAAACCCACCAGATGGGTTTGGTACAAAAAGTACCCCATGTTCACGGTTAAATTTACTGCTGGATCTCTCATGTTGTGGGCTTATTTTCCTGCCAGAGCTCCTGGACATCTTGTTCAGATACATGGCATCACGGATTCTAGCAAATACCAACAGATAAAATATCTAAATCTGACTGCATCTGTTAGAAGTTCTATATTGAGCTGTGGTTGGGTCTTCCATCAGGACAATAATCCAAATCAAACATCAAAATGAACACAAAAATGTGTCACTGAGCATAAAATGAAGCTTCTGCCATGGCCGTCCCAGTTCCCTGACCTGAACCCTTTAGAAAATGCGTGAGGTGAACTGAAGAGAAGAAGCACCAGCATTGAGCTGGTAAACTGAAGGATCTGGAGAGATTCTGTATGAGGGAATGGTCTCAGGTGTTCTCCAAACTCTTCAGGCATTAAAGGAGAAAACTCAGAGCTGTTATCTTGAATAAAGGACGTTGCAATAATTGGGTGCCAATAATTGTGGTCAACATGAAGTAGAGAAAAACATTTATTTCATAATGAGATTTTCCCCCTGCTTTCCATTGTTTTACTTCAATGATAGGTTAGAATTTTGTGAATTTTTTGAATGAAAGATTAAAAGGATAAACAAAGCAGATTTATTTTCACAGCCACCTTTGCTCATATTTAGCAAGGTTGCCAATATTAGTGGAGGACTGTATTTTGCCATATAGCAGTACATGGGAGACTACAGCTAATATATATATTTTTTGCATATATATTTAAAAAAGCTTCACAACTTGTTAAAATCATCACAATCTATGAAAAGGGTACAGTCAAATAATTAAAGAGACAGTTCACCCAAAAATTAATATTCAGTCATTGATTTATTCATCCTGGTGAAATAAATATCCCTAGAGATTTTTCTTGGACAATAAGGAAAAATGTCCTGCTCATTCTTGGTAATGTAATGGCAGTGAATGGTGATTTCACCAAGCTTTGCAAAAAAAAAAAAAAAAAAAAATGGGGGGGATGCAAATAAAAAAAATGATTTAAAATAATGCACTAAAAGGAAACATTTATGTTAAAAATGGTACACTTTCCCCCTTTTAAATTAATTTAAAAAATAAGTAAATAAATAACATTTCAGCTAAAGGCTTTATTTTCATCATTTAAGATTGTTAGTGTAAAAAGCACTGAAGTATATAAAAATATATAATTAATGTAAAAACACAAAGATAAATTTTTCAAAATTTTATAAATCTGCAAACTGTTAATTATTTGACTAAAATAAGAGAGATCATACAAAATGCGTGTTATTTTTTATTTAGTACTGACCTGAATAAGATATTTACATAAAAGACATTTACATATAGCTCACAAAGAGTTCAAAAGTTTACATACACTTGATTCTTAATACTGTGTTGTTACCTGAATGATCCACAGCTGTGTTTTTTTGTTTAGTGATTGTTCATAAATCCCTTGTTTGTCCTGAACAGTTAAACTGTTCTTCAAAAAAATCCTTCAGGTCCCACAAATTTGTTTTTTTTTTTGGCATTTTCATGAGTGTTTGAACCTTCTGTAATAGCTGCATATGAGTCCCTCAGTTGTCCTCAGTGTGAAAAGATGGATCTCAAAATCATAGTCATTGTTAGAAAGGGTTCAAATACAGAAAAATGCAAGAAGAACAGCAGTCAGTTTAACTGTTGAGAAAAAACAAGGGACTCATGAACAACTATCACTAAACAAACAAACAAAAAAAAACAGCCGTGGATCATTCAGGTAACAACACAGTATTAAGAATCAAGTGTATGTAAACTTTTGAACAGGGTCATTTTTATAGATTCAACTATTATTTTCTCTTGTGGACTATATGTAAATAACTTTTATGTGAAATATCTTATTCAGGTCAGTACTAAATAAAAAATAACATGCATTTTGTATGATCCCTCTTATTTTGGTAAAATAATTAACATGCAGATTCTTTTGCAGAACTGTATATGAAGAGTTCAGATGCAAAAGCCTCTAAATCCATCTGATGTATTTCTTTAAAATGAGCATTTCTTTCTGGCTACTTTGTATAGGTTTCTATGTAAGTACTGGTACTTCTGATTGGGCTGAGGCTGGAATTTAGCGAGTTTGAAGTAAAAGTATTTGATGGGTGTATAGTATGTGTCGGGAGCATTCACTCAGTATCATTATCTCATTTTTGATGGCTTTTAGCTGGTTTTGCATCTGAACTCTTCGTATATACACACTCAGCATTACTCATGAGCCAATTCATGCAAAATAACACGTCTGTATGGTGCAACAAAACAAAAACAAGTACACATTTATTCATGAATTTCCTTAGATGGACCATGACTCTGTCAACTTCTGACATGAGTTGGTATTTGTTAATCTTAGTTTATATCCATTTCCTATACAATCCTGTATTAAGGAGGTTTATGAAGAATAACATGCCACACATGCTGTTCTTGACAATCAGCACATATAAACACTGAGAAGAGAAGCTCTATTGTTGCAGAAGCGAAGTAAACTTATGTCATGTGAATGACACCATCCTTACAGTCACAAAACGTCCATTATGCTGCAAGCGTGACATCAGAGATTTACTTGGTGGGATGTCCCTCCGTAAGTCCCTCCAGTTGGGCTATTGTCTTCCCACAATGCCTTGAAAGACATCCTTGCTTTTCTGTGTCAGTCATTCTGCCTGCTAAGCGTGCACATGTGTGAGAGTGAGCGTTTGTGTGTGTTCTCCGTTTGCGGACATGCCGTTTAGTGTCACAGAGAAGACAATGAGAAACCTTTTATTGTCCTGGTGGAATGTGGCAAGAGAAGACAACGGGGGAGTATGTCATCGTCCAGAGTGCTTGGCACCAATGTCCAGTCAGCTTGCACCATGACACACCACAGCATGAGACAGACAGGTAAACAAAAAGACAGAAAGAAAGAAAGAGAGATGTGACAGTAAACAGTCCTGCACTACTGCCAAAATAAAGGAGTTACTTTGAGAATGGTGGGTGTGTTTCTTAGAATTAAACTTACTAAAATTTGGCATTCTAAATCAGGACCATCTTCTCCACAGGAACGAACGACTGCTGTTAAGGATACATGAACACGTTTGTGGAAATTGTATGATTCAAAAGTCTGAGTCTGAATCAAGAATTGGAAACATGCACTGACAAAAGGTGAGAAAACTCTCCATTAGTTACAATTATCTCTGTGGTTTATATCATGGTTGAGATGTCATAGATACATTAAGAACCAACAGTGTCACTGTTTGTCAAGTTTGTGATTTTGTGAAGATTGTGCAGGAATAGCACCTAATTTAACTTATAATTAATAAATCAAATATTTTCACAATCTCTTTGAATCAGTCTGATGGATCCTGCACTGAATCAAAGCAATTACTGAATCATCTGACTCCCGTTAATGAACTGCGAGTTATTACTTTCAGTGATATCTGTCTTAAAATATAGCAAGTTTTGTGTACTGAAAGTTTCATTACTGGCAGGTTGTAGATAAAATACACATTTCTGTGTTTGTTTTTGTTTGAACCCATATCATCCATTTCTATCATCCATGTTTCTTCTTCAGATATTTTCACTCAAATGTGGAATTAAAATGCAAAATATACATTTTTATTTTCAAAATGATAACTGGATACCACTCTCTAAATTAAACATGACATAAAAAAGTTATTTGACAACAATGTAGCATACTATTGTTTAAAATGTTAAACGTAGTCATGCATACTGATTCACTTACTATTTCTAAAGTGTAATTTACACACTACTACAGTGTATTCCATTGCAAACATGGTTCATGTTTCTGTGACAGCCATTCAAAAGAACCAATTATTATGGTTTGTTTTGTGTGTTATGTTTTTTTTTTTTTTTTTTTTTTTTTTACTTTGTACTGGTTTGGTTTGGTTTTGTTTGAAATTTCCCTGTAATTTCTATACTTTTTAAACATTAAATTAGAATTAGTTGATGAATTATGAACAAACAAGAATTAATATACTTATCCTTTAAATTAACATTATTCTAGATTAATAAATTGTGTAAACATGTTGTTCATTGTTAGTTCATCATGCCTGCACTGTAAAAAGTATAACCTAACCTGCAACTGTTTTCTTAAATTAATTAGCAATTAATTAGCTTTGTTGATATAAATTAATTTGGGTTGATATAATGATGGGGTTTTTATTTATTTGAATAAAACCAGTTACAGCTTAAGTCAAACGTTTACATACACCTTGCAGAATCTGCAAAATGTTAATTAGTTATATTATTTTACCAACATATGAGGGATCATGCAAAATGCATGTTATTTTTTATTTAGTACTGACCTGAATAAGATATTTCACATAAAAGATGTTTATATATAGTCCACAAGAGAAAGTAATAGCTGAATTTATAAAAACGACAATGATCAAAAGTTTACATACGCTTGATTCGTAATACTGTGTTGTTACCTGAATGATCCACAGCTGTTTTTTGTTTAGTGATAGTTGTTCATGAGTCCCTTGTTTGTCCTGAACAGTTAAACTGCCTGCTGTTCTTCAGAAAAATCCTTCAGGTCCCACAAATTCTTTGGTTTTTCAGCATTTTTGTGTATCTGAACCCTTTCCAACAATGACTGTATAATACTCATATGCAACTATTACAGAAGGTTCAAACTCTCACTGATGCTCTAGAAGGAAAAAATTATGCATTAAGAGCTGGGGGTGTAAACTTTTGAATGATATTTTGCCTAAATATCTTTTTTTTTTTTCATTTAGTACTGCCCTTCAGAAGCTACAGAAGACATTTTCCCTAGGAGACAAAACATGTTAAATTTACCCTGATCTTCAAATTCAAAACGTTTTCAACCCCCGGCTGTTAATGCATTGTGTTTCCTTCTGAGTGTTTGAACTTTCTGTAATAGTTGCATATGAATCCCTCAGTTGTCCTCAGTGTGAAAATATGGATCTCAAAATCATACAGTCATTGTTGGAAAGGGTTCAAATACACAATGTGTCTTATATCTTATTCAGGTCTGTACTAAATAAAAAATAACATGCATTTTGTATGATCTCTTATTTTTTTAAATAATTAACATTTTGAAGATTCTGCAAGGTGTATGTAAACTTTTGAATTCAACTGTAGTTTAGATGTTACTATAACTAATGTAAAAGAATAGTTCACCCGAAAATGAAAATTCTGTCATTAATTACTCACCCTCATGTCGTTCCAAACCCGTAAAACCTTTGTTCATCTTTGGAACACAAATTAAGATATTTTTGATGAAATCTGAGAGCTTTCTGACTCTGCACAGACACAGAGCAACTACCACGTCCAAAAAGGTAGTAAGGACATTGTTAAAATAGTCCACGTGACATCAGTGGTTCAACCATAATGTTATGAAGCTATGACAATAGTTTTTGTGTGCAAAGAAAATAAAAATAACAATTTTATTAAACATTTCTTCTCTAGAACCGGGATGCGCTGCACCTTGTTTGCAAGCAGAGGAATGCACACAAAAAGTATTCTCCACTGATGTCACATAGACTATTTCAACAATGTTCTTACTGCCTTTCTGCGTCTTGAATGTGTCAGTTGCGTTGCTGTCTATGGAGGGTCAGAAAGCTCTCGGATTTCATCAAAAATATCTTAATTTGTGTTCTGAAGATGAACAAAGTTCTTATGGGTTTGAAACGCCAAGAGGGTAAATAATCAATGACAGAATTTTCATTTTTGGGTGAACTATTCCTTGAACCTTATTTTAAAGTGTTAATATTTTTACAATTTATGTTTGATCATAGAGTTTTGAGACAACGCACCACCAGATGACTGTAGCATCTGAGAGACCCTTGAGATGGAGCTTCTCCCCCTGAGTGTGATGAGTCCTGGAGCTCGCCTTCATCTGCGAGCGGACCCTTTATGGCTTCAGCGCCAAGCTGTGGAGGAGCAGGTGGAGTTGTGGTGGTTCAACGAGCCACATGTGTCTCTCCTGTGCTACTGTTTTTCAGTGGCCATGGTTCTGAGCCTGGGCTCAGCCGGCGTGGGGCTCCTTTCGACCGCCTCCTCCGCCGTGGGACCCTCGGTGCTGTGGCGCTTGGGTGTAGGTTCCACTCTCTGTCTCCTGGCACTGGTGGTTCTCATGAAGCAGTTGCTCAGCTCTGCAGTGCAAGACATGGGCTGCATACGCAGCCGCAGACGCATCGAGCAGCTGCGCAGTGGAGGAACGGTGGATCCCGTGCTGTTGCTCTTCACTGGTTTAGCACTGGTGGTGTGTGGGACTACACTGCTCAGCCTCACTCAGCTGGACATGCTGCTTTCTGGCGTGACCCTCTTGGCCAGTGGGGGCGCTGTGGTGCTAGGTGTGATGGTGTATGGAGTAATGGTTTATGTGCAGGGAAGGAGAAACACGAGAAGGCGAAGACGACGAAGGGTGAGAGTGTATACTGTGACGGGGCAAAGGAACCGACCATGGAGGGATTCAACTTCTAGCCACTCAAATTTGTTATAAGAGAAGAATCAAGAATTCCATCTGGCTCTGGTTCCTACATGATACTAAGACCTATTTGCATATACTGATGTGTAAAAAGCAATAAATGAGCTTCTTTTGTCTTAATTTTACACATGTTACTCCTGCAGTTTAGCTAGGAGACATCTTTATTGACAATCAAACACCTCCAAATCAAATGCTTTCATTGTCATCTTTCATTTTATGTGTCGTCTTCTGAGCACCAGGCGATGGAACTTATGATTGGAAGACAAAAAAATCAAGTAGGAAAGTTCACTCCTTTGAATACTATTTCCCAGAATGCAATGCATTCAACTTTATCTTGCATTTCCAATCTGATGATGAACTGGAACATACAACTTGCATTGTTTCTGTGGCAAAAAAAGAATAAAATAAAATAAATGAAGTATACTATGCTAGCATGCTATTCCAAAGTCAGCCTCTGTCTTAAAGCGATAGTTCACCCAAAAATGAAAATTACTCCATGATTTATTCACCCCCAAGCCATCCTAGATGTATATGACTTTCTTCTTTCAGAGAAAAACAGTCGGAGTTAGAATAAAAAATGTCCTGGCTCTTCCAAGCTTTATAATGGCTGTGAATGGGTGTTCAGATTTTGAAGTCGAATAAAGTACATCCATCCATCATAAAAAAGTACTCCACATGGCACAGGGGGGTGAATAAAGGCCTTCTGAAGTGAATCGAAGCATTTTTGTAAGAAAAATATACATATTTCAATTTAAGCCTATGCTGTAAACATGGTTGGATTGCCGCTCTCTCATGAACGCATGTACGTCAGTTAGTGAAAGATATAGATCAGTTTGTAAAGTTTTAAATACAGATGTTTTTCTTACATAAATGCATCAATTTACTTCAGAAGGCCTTTATTAACCTCCCGGAGCCATGTGGAGCACTTTTTATGATGGATGGATGCATTTTAATGGACTTAAAAATCTCAACACCTATTCACTGCCATTATAAAGCCTGGAAGAGCCAAGACCTTTTTTTAATATAACTCTGATTGTATTCGGCTGAAAGAAGAAATTCATATACATCTGGCTTAAGGGTGAGTAAATCACGAGGAAATTTTGATTTTTGGGTGAACTACCCCTTTAACTTAAAGTGAAGTTGTTGACTTGAACTCTGCTGTTCTGCACAGCTGTCTACAGATGGTGGCAAAAACTTCAAAAGTTATTGCTAAAAAGTTACTGCTATACACAGTATAATGGTATATGTGTAATGTAATAAATTGTTATGAGGTCTTCATATTTGTATTAATTCACCTAAACTAAATAAATGTCATGCTAATTTTATGCGAAGCTGTGAAAGATATGTACATAAACATGTTTGTTCAATTAAGTGGAAAAACTTTTTTTCATTTGCTTAAGTACTGAATACACTTCCATTACAAGTTACTTTTTTATACTTTTTTAGACAGGCTATTAGACATTTAGAAAGAAATTAAAAGAAAATGGCACACTGGCAAACAAGAAGAACAGGCTGGTAAACAATTATTCTGGATGGATATTAATTAAGTTGAGCTTTTGTCTGAACTGCGATTACAAGGAAACAATTGTATGCAAAAAAAAGTACTTATTTTCCACATCAATCCACACTCCATACACCATAATGACAGGCACAAAACAGGTCTGTAACAACTTCATTTAGAAATAAAAAACAGAAATGATTCCATTGCATAAGTATTTATACCCTTTTCTGGGACAACTGAGCAATTGATGGAAAAGGGCCTTGGTTAGACTGTTGAGCAAGAAGCTGATGGTGACTCTAGTTTAGTGTTTCTCAACGGGGGCGGTCGGACAGCATCGGGGGGCGCTGGAAACAATATTTCTGAAAGGGGGGCGTTGAGCTGTTACTGGGGGGCGTTTGGTCAAGACGAGTTTACACCAAAGATGTATCAGCTGAAACTTGCAAAAGAAAATGGTCTGCCACATCCTAACTGTCTTTACTGGATACGTAAAAACGCACTTTCTATATCTATCGTTCAACTTGTCTGTAACGCCGGCGTGTGGAATCCCGCAGGCAGAAATAGAACGCGGCATCCGTTTATTGTAGCGCTTGCGCTCAGTTGTTGCTGAACGACAGATTATAACGGGATCTATGCGCTTTAACACAAGTGTCGCGCTGTTCGCGGCCTGTGTAGTAGTGGTGTTTGCTGCTACTTTACACCAATACTCCCGCTCCTAGACTTGACGGTGTATCATTTCCTTAGCAACCACTTCATTACTTAAGTGTTTGCTTGACTTTCTGTAGCGCAGCTGCTGGGTCAAAACAATAGCAAGCATTTAGACACGATGAAGCAAGAGATGTTTTTTTCTTGTTTAGAAAAATTAATATTAATACTTTTTGTTTGCTGATTGGCTGCGGTTGGTTTGAATACCAAATTTCTAAAGAGTTTACTCAAAGCTCACAAAAATAGCCTAATTCATATCCACGTGGCTTTTTTGCTCCTTTTTTGCTTCTAATGATAATGATACTTAAAATGATAAATCAAAAATGTGATGAATGCCATGTACTATTCAATGACATTAAAAAATAAATAAATTTATGTATTCTTCTCATGCTAAGCTACAGTACATTACTACAGCTTTCAGTGTCACATGATCTTTCAGAAATTATGCTGATTGTTGCTTAAGAAACATTTCTTATTATAGCTGGCACAACACACTGACAAAAAAACAAAAACAAAAACAAAAACAAAACAAAACAAGATTTGAAATTAAATTGAGTATAACAAATATATAAATCAGGACAGCACTAAAATAGTAACTTTCTACAACCCCAATTAAAAGTTGGGGCATTTTGTGAAATGCCATAAAATTAAGAATATGTCATTTGTTCTCTTAA
The DNA here is from genome assembly GCA_036247105.1 of Cirrhinus mrigala. Taxonomy (NCBI): domain Eukaryota; kingdom Metazoa; phylum Chordata; class Actinopteri; order Cypriniformes; family Cyprinidae; genus Cirrhinus; species Cirrhinus mrigala. Next base: position 10,793,722 of record CM070008.1, read on the forward strand.
GCCTTTATTTAATTGACTTAAGTACAAAGAAAAAATCCATTGTTTTCACTGGCCAACTTAGTTTTATTTTGTTAATATAATCAAATTTTGAGCCATGATCCAGCTTTGCTTGCGAAGACTGAGAAGCTACATTTATAGCCAAACATGACACCCTCACCTATTATTTCACCTATTATTAATTCACCTGCTTGCTGTGTTTCAAAGCAGTTTATTTGGTTATTCTATAACCTTTTCACTTTTATTTTGCCTCTGTCCCAACTTTTTTTGAAGTGGGATGCATACTTCAAATCAATCAATCAATAAATATTTTATAAATAAATGTTTATATTTACAAAATACATTTAAGTTGGTCAGTGAAAACTTTGGAAATCTTTTCTTTGTACTTTTTTCAATTAAATAAACGTAAAATAGAATGAACAAATCACAGATTTTATAATTTTACAAAATGTCCCAACTTTTCTAGAATTAGGGTTGTACTTAAGTAAACTTTGAAATATTCTCACCAAATCTATGAAATATAGTAAAGTAGGGTTTATGTGTAAATGTGGGATTTACTAACCAAAATAACAATGTCCACTATGTCATTTTTATTTAGTCTTTTTAAATTTGGGGCAACAAGATATATCCGCATCTCAACAACACTGAAGCTATAGCAATGAAAACCACCAACATGCTCAAAAACTCTGTAAATTAATGTTATTACACTTATTTTAAAATAATTTACTTTAAAAATAGTAATTCACTGTCTTTTTTGATCAATTCAATGCATTCTTGAAATAAAGTAATTTCCTAAAAATCATAATGACTCCATACATTTGAATTACTGTAAATATAATATCAGTCCTCATTATAAACACAAAATAATAATAATCAACTTTAATATTCAGTGAGGACAGTTAGACTATGATTTATTTGATGGGGGGGCGGTGAGGGCCCTGGATAATGGGTAGGGGGGCGCTGGCCCAAAAAAGGTTGAGAACCACTGCTCTAGTTGCTCTCCATGATCATATATGGAGATGGAAGAAACTTACAGAAGGACAAACACCACTGCAACACTCCACCAATCCAGTCTTTATGGCGGTGTGGCCAAACTCAGTCCTCTACTCAGTGAAGACACATGAAAACCCACTTGGAATTTGCAAAATAGCACCTTAAGGACCCTCAGGCTGTGAGAAACAAGGTTCTCTGGTCTGATAAATCTCAATTCCCAAGCATCATGTTTGAAGGAAACCAAAACTGCTCATCACCTGCAGAGTACCATCGCAAAAGTAAAGTGTGCTGGTAGCAGCCTCATGCTGTGGGGCTCTTTTGAGCAGCAGGGACTAAAGGACTCGTCAGAGGAGAAGGAAAGCTCAGTGCACCAAAATATTGAGATAGCCTTAATGAAAACCCAGTCCAGAGCATTCAGAACCTCAGACTGGGCAGAAGGTTCACCTTCCAACAGGAAAATGACCCTAAGGACACAGCAAGTGTGGTTTTTAGACAACTCTGTGAATGTCCTTGAGTGGCCCAGCCACATGGGCCTGAACGCTATCAAACATTTCTGGAGAAACCTGAACCTATGGTGTATGGAGTGTAAACTGATGTGGGAAAAAAGTAATTTAAAGCAGTTTATCATAAGGGTGCAACATAACAAATCATGAAAAAACTGAAGGGGTATGAATACTTTCGCAAGGCACTGTAGAATGCGTAAGTGTGGGGGATTCTTTGATGAGAAATTAGAAACAGAAATGTCAAAAATGTCATAGTGATTCCAAAATTTATATTCACAGTGGGGACATAAAGTGCATGGGGAAAATCAGCTTATACACTGTCTGGAACGAACAGTTCATCATCACTGTCTTCAGCATCTTCCTGTTGGATTTCTTCTTCTGCTTTCTGTCTCTCATTTGCCTGGATGTAGTTGTCCTCGATGAATCCATCATCATCATCATCTGAACTTTCTCCTCTCCGGATCATCCTACCCCTCATGCCACGCACTGGCATCTGTCCCTCCAGATCTCCAGCTTGGCCGAACTGACTGTCTATTTCTCCCTCCAGTAATAAAGCGGGACTGTTTCTGGTCAGGCACCATCGGATGAAGCGGTACCTCACGGCCAGTGCTATCAGGAAGCCGATGGAAAGCAATGCTGTCAAAGCACCAAGCACAATAGGCCAGGCGGAGTGGACTTCAGTGATTTCTGTTGATTCTGTGGCTAACAAAAGAGGTTAAATATCAGTAATACATACATACATATATGTGTGTGTATATATATATATACACATATGTAAGTTTGTTTCTTCATCAGGTTTGGAGAAATTTTGCATTACATCAGTTGCTCACCAACGGGTCCTCAGTAGTGAATGGATGCCGTCAGTCCAAACAGCTGATAAAAACATCACAATAATACACACGACATATGCACAGGTCAAGCCCAGTTTACAGTCTAAAACACTTTTGAACAAATATGTTGGTGGATTTTGATGTAAGATAATTGTAATGTTTTTATCAGCTGTTTGGACTCTCATTCTGACGGCACCCATTCACTGCAGAGGATCCACTGATAAGCAAGTGATGTGATGCTACAGTTATCAAATCTCTTCCAATGAAGAAACAAACTCATCTACATCTTGGATGGCCTGAGGGTGAGTACATTTTCAGTTAATTGTCATTTATGGGTGAACTGTTCCTTTAACAAAAACATCATCCGACAGGAATTACATTGGTAATGTGTAATTGAAGAATAGCTGCGCACATAGTAATAGTATGTATGGACAAATTAATAACCAATTAAAAACGAACGTAATATAATATAATATAATATAATTAGGGCTGTTAAACGATTAATCACAATTAAGCGCATACGAAATAAAAGTTTGAGTTTGCCCAATATAAGTGTGTGTGCTGTGTGTAATTAGTATGTACAAATTAATGTATATTTTTAGGAGATATATGTTATTTGTGTACAAATTATTTTAATTTATATATAATATAAATTATATAAAAATTATAATAAATACATATACTCGTAAATATTTCTTAAGTATATACATGAATGTGTTTTTATTTATATATACATAATAATTACACACAGAACAAACACATATATTAGGCAAACTCAAACTTTTATTTTGTATGCGATTAATCACGATTAATCATTTGACAGCCCTAAATATAATATAATATAATATAATAAGTTCGCTTCGAAATTTCACACTGGTTCTGCCTTGCAAATAAACTGACAAGAATATGCAATGTGTGATTTATATTTGATAGGGCTAAACAGTGATTAATTAGATAACATTCACAACAGTTTTTACTTCATTATTGAAACATTTCATATTTGATAAATGCTAATGGAGATTAAATGGATGCACTAACCGTTTGGTTTATCTGAAGTACTTGTCGGTGTAAATTCTGTTGAAACATATGCTGGGTTTTCTTGAAAAGTCAAACATTCATGTGCAGACATTGCCATAACTAAATAGGCAACCAGAACCACATTAACTCTGTGTCGTAAGTTCCCCATGATGGCCTGTCCATAAGAAAAAATATTTATATGTATAAATATTTTTATATTTTATATTCTTTTGTTGTTTCCATCTGTAAATCACCCTTAGGCTGTCATATCACAGTCCTGTCAGATTGCTCAAAAAGCAAGCAGTTTCCTGATATGAACTAACATGAAGCAATACATTTTGTTTAAATTTGTCAGTTAAGCAACAGCATGGTAGAAGTACAGTAATAACAGTCTATTTGAGACACAATGTTATCTCATCTCACCATACCTGCAGTATTAAGGCTTAAATACAAGGATGTGGTGAGCAGTGTCAGCAATGCAATAGTCATATGACCCTCTTGTGATCGATTGAAAACAGAAATGCATTATCATACAGTCAAACCCCACTGAAATAACAGTAAAATAAATAGTAATGTTTTTATACATACCAGTTTCCTGGTACAATCCAATATTTCAGCGTTTTTTAGTAGTTTTGATGATCATGTTTTCATTGCGGAGTGCATCACAATGGAAGCATTTTGAGCAAAGGTTGAAAGAGGTGTAACTCCTCAGCTGAGTTAATAGGTAATTTTTATTACCTGTTAACTCATTTCCTTGTGTCTTTGCAGGTATCAGCTGATCAGCACTAGACATTTAAATATAGTTCATGAACTGTTTTGAACTGTTCACCCTGTGCAACATCTTCCCTTCACTTGTGAAAAAGGAGTACACTTTAGCATACTTTAAAAAAAGAGTACTTATTATGTAAATAATAGGCCTACTTTAAATGAATTTACTTAAGTGCAAACTGAATGTAATGTTTTCTGATGGTTCATCGCATAAGAGATAAGAAAAAAAAAAAGAAGATTCTGTCATCATTTACTCATCTTCATGTCATTCCAAACTTGTTTGAACTTCTTTCTTCTGCTAAACACAAAGGAAGATTTTTTGAAGAATGTGGGTTAACAAAACATTTTGGGTCCCTATCCACCTTATTTTTCAACGCGGAAGTAAGCTGTTTTCTGGTAATGTGTTAGACGTCCGGTTCATAATCCGCCATAGGGAAATAACGAGAAGAATATCGAAGTGCAGTAAACGGTAAAACAGTTTCCACTACAAACCAATGTGTTCATAATTAAGATAATACATTCAAATAATATGGTACAACACACCAGTTTGCAATATCAAGCAGCATAACCAGCTTTTTGTGCAGCTAAAAATAGCTGGAAGTGGATGAGACCGGAAGCCAGACACAAAAAATTTACAAATGGCTGCACCCACTCTTATGGGAAAAATAAGGTGGATATTATGGAAGTCATTGGGGACCAGCAACTGTTTAGTCCCCCTAATAAGGTCTGGCTGCAGACGTGCACCTGCATTTTCAAGACCTGCACTCTCAGACACCTGCACTTACAGGAAGTGACGTCACCTGCAAGCGACGTCTTTTTTTTTTTAATTGAATCAACATTTTACAACAGTAGCCAGGTGGTGAAGAAAAGAAAAAAGAAACTAAATCACAATTTCATTCGCAATCGCCACTTCCACTCTCTGCTACCTGCAATGTCACTTGCGATCCACACAAATTGTGCATGTTGCCAATGGAGACAAAATGCTGTGGTGGTTAAACGATTAAAACTAATTTAATATTATAACGTACAGGGTCCTGCAAGTCATCTGTAGGAGATAAAGACAAGGCCACAGAAGAGCGGAATAGTCCCTCGTTAAGCGTTTCCCGTAGAAAACCATTAACACCTAATATGGCTTAATGTATTAAGATGCAATTAAAAGATCAAATTCGATATACAGTTTATTAATATAATGTATATGTAGGCTATATAGAGTTTTCCTTCGCAAAACATGGCATAATAGGGCATAACGGAATAAGATGATACAGACTACAACTATAGGCCATCAGGTGAGCCCAGAATAAACGCAACGTATATTCACGTTTTCCCATATAGAACAATCTCTACAGCCCTTTTATATCATTGTGTTTTGTTTATATTGATTTTCTACGGGAGGAAAACGGGTACGGTGGCCGAGAGAGCTCAACGCGCTGCAACTTAAGAAAACACATGCAAACAGATAAAAACGACAACAAATTAAGAAAACATCTTCATCAGTTTGACAACACTGGTGCTGCAAATCCTCACAACGCAAACACAAATATGGAAACGCGGACCACAACGGAAATGTTTCAGGGGGACCTCAAAAAGTGACGAACCCAGCTGGGACCTGATTATTTGTTCAGTGGCTTTTGGTCAGAGTAGAGACCAAGGAATCGTATGATCAGGATGTTAAAATAAACAATAAACTCACCTCTTAGTCACCGACAACACCTCTGCTCTGACCAAAGCCACTGAACAAATAATCAGGTCCCAGCTGGGTTCATCACTTTTTGAGGTCCCCCTGAAACATTTCCGTTGTGGTCCGTGCTATTTGCCGTGCATTTGTGCGTTTGCAGCGCATTTCTGTGTTTGGTTGTGTTGTGAGAATTTGCAGTGCGTTTCCGTATTTGTGTTTGCATTGTGAGGATTTGCAGCCCCTGTGTTGTCAAACTGATGAAGATGTTTTCTTAATTTGTTGTCGTTTTTTCTGTTTGCATGTGTTTTCTTAAGTTGCAGCACGTTAAGCTCTCTCGGCCACTGTACATATGCTTGCTTTGAAGTACATTAAATTAATAAACTATATTACAAATTTGATCTTTTAATGGCACTCAGTGTATCTTAATACTTTAAGCCATAGCAAGTGTTAATGGTTTTCTACGGGAGGAAAACGCTTAATGAGAGACTTTGTGCATTGCATTCGCATATTCTGCTGTTCTGTGGTCACGGATTTGTGGGTCTTGTCTTTATCTCCTACAGATGACATGCAGGACCCTGTACGTTATGCTATTAAATTAGTTTTAATCGTTTAACCACCACAGCGTCTTGTCTCCATTGGCAACACGCACGATTTGTGTGGAATGCAAGTAATGTGGCAGGCAGCAGAGAGTGCAAGTGGCGATTGGGAGTGACATTGTAATTTAGTTTCTTTTTTCATGCCTTCACCACCTGGCTACTGTTGTAAAATGTTGAGAGATTCGATTTAAAAAAAATAGTAATTAAATAACATAAAAATAAAATAGACTGCAAGTGACGTCACTTCCGGGAGTGCAGCTGTCTGAGAGTGCAGGTCTGAAAATGCAGGTGCATGTCTGCAGCCAGACCCTTCTCCAATAGTTACCCGTTAGCAGCAAGTGCACAGGCATTGTGTGCGCTCTGTAAACATGATTCTTACTGTAGTAACATGCATTTACTCATCTCACTTGCACAAAAACAGATGCAGTATAAGTGAATAAAAACAGAATATGATGCAAACCTGCAATAATTAATGTTAAATAAAATGTTAAATAACACAAATATACTTTATTGGAATTTAATCCCATTTAATTAACCAGTGCCTTTGCTACTGACCATCGATGATCCAATTCAACCATACTTAAAGGAAAAAGTGTTTAACTTGCTTCTCTTGCATCCTATTCTTGAAATCCAGAATGGCAGCACAACTGAAAGGTTTGTTTGAACTGCACCCTCTAGTGTACAGATGTGAATTTACATTTCCTTCAGCCAGAGGCTGTATTCATTTCACTTTTGGTGTAAAATGGCTTTTACATTTGCCAATAATAGATTTTTTTATATTAAAAAAAACAAAACAAAACAGGCAAGCCCAGCCCAGATGCTTCAGCCCAAAAAGCTTTTCAAAGGTAATGTAACACATTACTTGTCATAAAAAGTAACTACGCAATTAATTAATTTTTAGGGAGTACTGCAACTTTCTCCAACACTGCCATTACTCATTTGACTGTTGTTGGTTTAATGTTGTTTTAGTGACGTATTTTGTAATTTTGTTAATTTGGCCTATTGTCCCAGACAGTCTTGACTGGTTTTCCAAGCTGCTTTTCTAAACTAGTTGAACCTAGATTGCTACTGGAAGAGGTGTTTGTGAATTCAGCAGAGGGCGCTTGTACTGAGGTCTATACGATACAGTGTCCCATTTACAATAATGGAGATGTATACAAAAGCGTTGTCCTTTGAATAAGATGTTAAACTATAATCCTGATACTCTGTAGCTATTCTAAATCTCAGATTGTAGGTGCATTGGGCATGTTAATCACAGGCTCCTATATATAAATCGGCCACATCATTCTGCTCTCCTCACCAGTGATAATTGGTGTGAAGTGAGCACAAGATAAGACATGACCAAACACTGAAAAAAAAATACTATAGACGTTATGTAGCTTCGTCTCTTTTCAGCGCTAGTGTGTTTTTCCGCCAGTGTTGCCAAGTCCGCGGTTTTCCAGCGGAATTTGGCTACTTTAACACTGTTGCCGCGGGTTGTTTTTCATGTCCGCGGGTTGAAGCGATCCCAATAACGTAATATTTAGCCCCTTGAATGCTAATTTCACCAGGGATATCCCGCCAAAAAACGTGTATTTTACCCACCAGAACGAGATTTTTCCCGGGGAGACCTTTGAAACACGATCGGGCTACTTCTGGGCTAGTTTTGAGTATGAATTGGGCGGGTTTTGCTGTGAAAACCCTGATTTCCACAGCGTGAAGGTAAGATCGTATAAATTTATGAATGAACCGCCCCTTTTAAAATCTTCCCGGTCTACTGACATTTGTTATATCCGCTTCGGACATTAGGCTAGAATGTACATGGAAACTCAAGTTAAATACAATAATAAGTAAATCCATTCAGGAGCGATTTACTTTAGACAGAATTCTAAAGATTCTAAAGAAGCATTTATTTCTCAACATAACCAATGACAGAAAAAGTCGAGTCCCTGTCAAATAAATAAACCTGAAATGTAAATCTCTGATATATATATATATATATATATATATATATATTTAATTGCCATAATTGAAGATAGCAACACTATGAATTCAAACTCAACGATATTACTATGTTTCTGCATTCTATGTTCTCCTTTCCCCAGTTCTTGCTTCAGTAAAATTGATTCCATGATCTGAGAAACTATGAGGTCACGTCACAACAGACGACTACGTGAATCAAGCGTTCACTGAAAGTCCAGAGTGTAATGGGAAGCTTTCAAGCATCAAACACTAATGTGAGTACATGACAGCAAGTCATCTTCAAAAAGCTGATCTGACCTGGCCCCCTTTACAAACACAAGCTTTTTTTTTAAGCAAACCTGTCAGAGAATTTTTCCATTTAAATGATTTTGCAGTTATTGTTCTGTTTGCTAAATGGCTACAAACTTATGCATAGTTATTATATGCATAGCTGCATAATCTATGAATGTATAATCTCAAATAACATTTTTCAAAAATGTCCCTGTTCCATATACGGTGTATTCTTTTCATATCAGAATGAATTAATTAAAAGGAAAACTACTTCTAAAAGGCATAGTTAATCCAAACAATGACAATCCTGACATCATTTACTTACCCATCATGTCATTCAAAACCCTCATCAGTTTCTTTCGTACACAGAAGGATTTGCAGGATGTCTGCACTGCTCTTTTGATAAAACGAAAGTAAATGCTCACCAGTTTATCTTCCAAAAATTAAAAAAAGATCAAGTACCAGTACTAGTCAGTTATGGATATACTGAAATTTGAGTTATACTGAAAATCTGTATGGGATTTGAATATGCACATGTTCAGGTTTGGTAAATCTGGTAAAAAAAAATTTGTCATTGACATCAAAGCTGCTGTTACATGTCTCGATTTGGCATATTTGAAAATATGTGAATGAGATTTGAATGATTTTCCTTATTATAAGTCTTTTACCCTCACGAAGCTGTCATATGGCTTCAGAAGATCTGGAATAATAAAGAAAAAAAGATATGAAATGCGTACAAGTTGTTGTTGTTGTTGTTTTGGTTCCACAGAAGAACAAAAGTAATTTGGTTTGGCACAACATAAATGTGAGCTAATAATTTTTTTTGTTTGTTTTCTTTTTTCTTTTCTGCACAAAGATAATTGTAAATGCTGCATACAAAGTAGAAATACGCTGGTAACTGGGGTGGTTTAGAAATTGCTGTCACAGAAGCAGATACTCACAGTGTCAGTGGAACTACAGGTACTTCAGCAGTCTATCTGACATGTGTGACTTCCTGGTTTGTGAACCAAAAGCTATTTTTATCCTCATTTTACCAAGCTTTTTGCTTTTAAAGGCTGTGCACAGGCAGGATTGGGCCTGTGTAGGTGTTACAAAGAAACACCAAGTGACCCAATTAGCTGTAGCTGACAATAGATTCTGACTGTAGTCTTGACACTGTGAATTTCACAGCGGAATTCAATATTCACACAAAAGGTGCTGCTGAATTGTCCAGATGAGTGTCTCAAATCCATCTGTACAGCCAGGAGAGGAAAGAGAGAAACAATATAGAGAAACAATATATCATATATAATATACTACTATTTAAAAGTATGAAGTTGATTTTTAAAATGTTTTTGAAAGAAGTCTCTTATGCTCACCAAGGCTACAGTAAAGGTAAAATATTGTTAAATATTATTACAATTTAAAATAACTGTTTACTATTTGGATATATTGTAAAATGTAATTTATTCCTGTGATGCAAAGCTAAATTTTCAGGATCATTACTCCTGTCTTCAGTGTCACGTGATCCTTCACAAATCATTCTAATATGCTGATTTGCTGCTCAAGAAATATTTCTTAATATTTATGTTGAAATCTGCTTTTCTGTTTATTATTCTGTGGAAGCCATAATACTTTTTTTCAGGATTCCCTGAATATAAAGATCAAAAGAACAGGATTTATTTCAAATTGAAATGTTATCTTTACATTCACATTTTGATTAATACATCTTTGCTGAATTAAACTGTTAATTTCTTAAAAAAAAAAAAAAAAAAAAACTGATGCATAAACATTTCAAAATTGTTTTTTATTTTTTTATTTAAATGGATATCTGAATAAATTCTAATTTATTTGTTTATAACCCATTGCATTTTTCTTTCAGTTTTGTGCCAACAGTTCAATTAAAAAGATAATAACCACCATAATTTATCGTAAAAATGTTTGTGCTTTCTGCCAAGAACTTTCTTTTAAAAATTGTCACTATATGACTTTTCCCTTAAGAGAGTTGAACTGCTGTGTGACCTGTTTGTAAAACCAGGCTGCAATTAGTGAACTTAATGTTAGTTTGGATTAAACACGGCTTGCTAATGACATTCAATGTTAGCAAAACAATAAATAAATAAATAATAAAAAAAAAACATACTGGTACTAATGGGTACCTTTAAGTGTTTTTCTGCCTAACGTAATTCAAACATAAATGAAAGGGAAAGGCAGAAAAGTGCCAGACTGTCAGATTTTGCTCTTGACCCATAAGCACTTGTCAGTGTCAAAATGTCCTATTAAATATCAAAATAACCTATTAATTTCACAGCTGAACTTGGTGAAGACATAGGTAGGTCAGTGACAAATAAGGAGTTAACAAAATGCTCAAAAACGTCCCAAGTACATACATAAATGCTTTAATCCTCCTTACTGAATGATATTGCATGAATAGTGTGTTATGAATATCACATAGATCTGTTGATCTGTTCTTATAGTTACTTCACCAATTAAAGGAATAGTTCAGCCAAAAAAGAAAATTTGCTGAAAGTCAAATCTTGTCATCTTGTCACCTTCTTGTCATCCAAAATGTAGATGAGGAACACATTTAACACTTTTAAATATATGAATATATCTCTATTTGGCTCTTCTTTGGGATATTTTACTTGTTATTTTGGAAACTAATTACTAATTTGACCTTTATATTTAACTTTTGAATCATGAAAAAACTGTATCACTTAATATTCTTTCAAATAAAGTAAATTAAATTGAACTATTATAAGAGATATGATGTCAGGACACAATTTTTGAAAATGTGTTGCTTCAGTAATATCACACCTTATAAGATCAACAATAACGTATTGAGAAACAAGGCTAAATGTAAGCATTCAGTGCATTTATATGCATGTTCAAGTACAAAGTATTCAAATGAATTTGTCTGTTTAACTGAGTTTGTGACATAAAAATAAAAAAATAAGATCAAATAATTCAATTCCAAATAAGGTAAGTACATTTTCCTGTTTTTATCCATGATGAGTCCAACAGGTGAAGTCAAAAAATATTTATAGATTATCTGATTGTCTGGCATTTCTGCAGCTTTGCTAATTCATAAATACTGTTGCATTTATATCCTGATGAATCAAACTTTTGATCTTGACATAACACAGCTTGATGAAAATATACAGTAACTTTACCGAATAAAAGCACACAAACAGCAGAAAACCATTTGAACACTAAAAACTCAGTCAGAACCTTTAGCCTCTGCACTATTTCCTATAAGCAATAGCTGTGCACAGAATGTGAAAAACTCTTTATGTGGGTCCTTCCACATTGACTCTGGTGACAGCTGCGGTGAAGCAGCGCTGAAAGAGCCGCTCAGGGTCAGCAGGACGGTTTTCACACTCCAGTTTGCGGTTGAGGAAGTGTTTGAGACCCTGAGGTCCAGTAGAAAGGCTGGGCTCAGATGTAGGGTCAGATCCTAAAAAGAATAGTAAGAGGAAACATTTTAAGGCCAGAGCTTTGCATACAAGCTGAAGTTCAATTCAATGGGGCCAGTCCATAAAAATTACACTATTTCAATAGTATAGCCATCCCCATTCACTTTCATTGCAAGTGAATAACCTGAATATTCCTTTAACAGAAACAGAATGGCATGACTGCCATCGCAGCTTAATCATGTATCAGTAAAGGAAATTCACCTCTCCATTTATGATTCAGCAGAACATTAGCATGTTCTTTAGTCTTTGATACTTTAACACATCTAGCACATCATGTTCATTCAGCATGTCATTTTCACAAAATGTTTGTCACTGAGATGGAGGAACATCATGTATAATCTAACATCCAGCATGTGTCACTATCCTTTTTTAGTGTCTGTATCCTTGATTTTGCCATTCATAGATCCATTATGGCAGAGTGTGTCACATTAATGCCATTGTTCCTGTTTCATTCATTATTGCTCAGTGCTTCTGTAGATTCGGATGTACTGACCTGGCACACTAAGGTGGAGGCCGTTGTCTCTGCGACTGGGTTTGGTGGCGATAAAGAGGTAGCAGAAGACGCATACAGTGATGATAAAGACCAACAGGACCACAGCGGCTATGGAGAGACCAACCAGAGCTCCAAAACTGAAGAGACAATTGACAAACCGCTGATGAGAGCATAGCACTCTACATTATTGCTTTTCTTCTCTATCACATATTTTGGTAATAAACTAAATTAAGTATTATTCAAAAGCTTAAATGCCTGCATTTTATCTGTGAAAATTGCTTTGAAATTAGACATTGCATTACAACAGAAATGGTACTTTACAACCTTTTAGCGGCTCTTCCCCCTAGTAGGCTGTGTCATTAAAATTCACGCCTACTGGACAATTTTATAATTGAAGAGTTCAGATGCAAAATCTCGGTCAAAAATGAGATAATGATACTGAGTGAATGCTCCCGACACATAGTATACATCCATCAAATACTTTTACTTCAAACTCGCTAAATTCCAGCCTCAGCCCAATGGCTTTAGAGATGGCGTCAGATGGCTTTAGAGGGTTTTGCATCTGAACTCTTGAATTGTTTTCTAATATTGACCTAACATATATTGTTGGAAAAGTCTGAGACTCAAGGTTCTATATTGTTTTCTGATAGAAAGGGTGTGAAAGTCAGAAACGTATTCCTTTGTGATGGAAGACTCCATTAAAACCCAGTGGCTATTTTTGGTATAGTGCCTAAATAAAATCTGACAAGAATCTAAATTTTTGTAATATCAACTTCAAATTTGGAACACAACTAGAGTCCAAATTATTTAGCAAAATATATATATTCATTTTTTGAAGTGTTGAGTGTCATCGTTAAAAAAAAAAAAAAAGAGTCTGTATTCCAAAACATTCATGAATTACAACCACTGACATTTTCACTTCTATGCTCAAAAAGGTTGGGCGACAGTTAACAGTTTTAACTGAATAAATTCAAATGTTTTCAAAAGAAGCAGATTTATGCTGATTCTAAGAAATGTGATTACATTGCATATTACATTACATAATTGCATTCTGAAAAAATTATTATTTCAAAATTATTTCTGATTATATCAAAAGCGAAAGTAGCTAGTAGGTGTGAACACATTAAAAATAATTAGCTCTGAGGGCAAAACTGTACATCACGTTGGTTTCATACGGATTACTTTAGCACAAAATATTTGTTTTTGATAAAACTTACTTTATTTAAAAGTACAGATATCAAGCTTTCTATAGATATATCTCTCCTGTCTGTGTGCGGAGTATTCACTGAGTTTAGGTTCATTTTATTGACGCATTTCTAAAAGCAGTTTGCGGAGACAGTGAAGACTGAGAAAGCACCCTGTTTATTTTCTTTATTTTAAAGAAGCACACAGTTCAGTTTTTTTTGTGAGTGTGCACAAATAAAAGTTTATTTTAATGGCTTAATACTTAATGGTCTCTAATGATGTATAACACTAATTTGTGTGACCAAAATCGACAGAGTATTTTTATTGTCTTTCGCACTGATCTTAAAAAAAAGTGAGCTGGTCAGGGAGTTAAACAAAATTAAATAGATGAAAATAGTTAATAATAAACTGTCATGATTTTTCATCATACATTTTTCATTGATGTATGACTAACCAATATGCACTACAGCTAATTTATGTTAAAACTGTATCATCCAAAAATATATGCAAAAATATACATTTCAAAACCAAAAATCATAGATTTAAGCCTGTATATATTGTTGAGTCAATTAATTAATTGATCCACTTAGACCCAGAGTATATCCAATAGCCATCACCTTTTCAATATATTAATATTAGATTGAATAATATGACACTGTGGTTACATTTCTTACATTTGTAACTAAATTTCAAGTCCACTGTTTTGGACAGCGGATTTCAGAAGAGACGTACTATTGCAGCACATCGAGATGTGATTTTAATAATTATCTTCCTACAAATTTTGTCCAATCTTCACAAAATTTCAGTCGGATCATCTGCAGAATAGAGCTTTTCTCATAAAAAGCACACTAAAGTGGGTTGTTTGGCATAATGGGAAAAAAAAACCCGCGCTTCACCTTAAGGTTGGAGGTTTGAATCCCAAGGTGGGGGGAGGTGGGTGGAGAAATCATGATGTTTTTTTTTTTTTTTTTTATTAAAACTACTTCAGCTACTTAAGAGTAAGAAAAAGAAGAGGGCAAAATCATCGAAAATTCTAAATAGTAGTGTGGTTGACATGAAACCGCACATCTAAAACATCTTTGCAACTGATAAATAAAATAATAATAGTGAGTTTCTTACCTGAGCCACCACATATATTTATATTCATAAGGGAAAAAGCTGTTGGGATCATCACAGCAGTACTTCATATCATTAAATCCACAACAGAAAACAGCTCGACTGTTACTGCCCGCTGTGGGACAGGAGAAGCCCTTCACAAAACCACTTTCTCCGCTATTGTAACTCGTGCACATCGAGCTCATGGTGATGCCGAAGTCTCATTTACCGGTATACAACTGTCTTACATGCGGCAGTAGTGTCGCATTACTTCTATAATAAAGCACAACTAACAGTCCTTGTAGAAATTCCTGGACTTCGTTTCCATGTTGTTCAGCAGCAAAAACAAAACTTCACATTTGCAGCAGAAAGATGCTGCAGTTTCTAGTAATCCGAGGCTGGTCGTGTAGTGTAGAGAGGACTGACCGAGAGCAAGCAATTATGCGTGTGCAAGGGATGCAGACTCCAGAGTGAGCGAAAAAAGTGACACAACTGCAAATCTAGAGAAATGCTTTAGTGGGAATGTCTTGCGAAAGCAAAAATGACAGGTTCCCGAGGTATTCCTGAGACCCAGCACAAAAAATGTACATTGCAGCATGGCACATTGCCAAAATTTTATAAACAATTATAATTATTTTTCGTTTTGTATTATTATATTTCATACAGTCTTTCTTTCTTTTTTCTGACTCCCAAACATCTGGTATCACAGAAAAGTACATTTGATGTAAAGCAATGCAATGCATGAATTCAAAGATATTAAGCAGGCAAATCCTCCTGAACAACTTATTACGAAATCTGCGTGGGGACATTGCGAAAATTCTCGATCGTGTAGAATTGTATCGAAATGACTTGGTTTTCAAACAACGGTAAATGTGACCGCACAAAAAAATATAAACTTGTCTTTAACTGTGCGTGACAATTAAGGTGCGTTCACGCCATATCGGAATTCCCGTAATTACGAGATTCCAACTTGTAAAAAGCGTTCAGGTCCTCGTTGAACTCGTAATCACACCTTGTGAACTGGGAGTCTTCTGAGAGCTACGACTTGTACCACATGACCGCTGTACCACCTGACCAACGTAGGCTCCGTTTAGGCTATGTTGCCATAGAAAAGCATAATTCCGAGTCTGAAGACTTAAACAGCTCCGAGTAGAACGTCACATGTTGTCATCTCGAAATTACGGTAATTACGATATGGCGTGAACTCAGCATTAGCCTATTACATTCCTTTAGCGTAATGCCTACAACCAATCACTGTTGGAAGCAACTATTAAAACCAATTATGTTTCAGTAGCATTAGTGCCTCATCAAAACTTCACAAGTTTATGTGTAGAGAATATACGATATATACATAGCTAAATAAGACTTAATGAAGAAGTTCATCTAATTCTAGGTGATACTGGATGGAGCAGGGCTTTCCATTCGTTTACATTGGTGGTAATACTCTGTAAATGCCTCAGTCAGATTTGTTTTTTGAATTACTGTATATTGACAAGTGGTGTGTTGATATGTGATCGGAGAAAACGATAATGAATGATGACAGAGATAACGATAATGAATAGAAAAGAACAGCAGTTATTTGAAACAATCTTTTGGGAACATTATAAAGGAGTTTACTGTCATTTTTGAAAGTTGAATGTGTCTTTGCTGAATAAAAGTATTTTTTATTTATTTGTAGCCCAAACTTTTGAATGGTAGTGTATCATTCTAAAGTTTCATTTTTGGGTGCACTATCCCTTTAAAGCTGTAATAATAGGTAAACCAATTATTAGAAATAACATATATATACAGTATGTCTCAATACTTTACTGCACGATTTGGGCTAAAGAAAACTGTATAAAGCATAAAAGCACAAATCTGCAGATCTCAGCAAATACTAATGGAAACATAATGAAGTTTTCTGATCAAGGTCCTTACACAGGGAAATTAAATTTTGCTTGAAGGTAAATGATATGGTAGAGAGTCTGACCTTCTGATTTAGCAAAATAAAGTAAATGGAACAGAAAGCACAGCATTAATGATCTTCTGTGAGAGCAGATGGACCTCTGCTGATTCTGACCAACTAGAAATCAATCATAGATCACTCATGCAAATTCAGAAGAGGTACTTCCTGACTAAATTAGTGATATCAAATGGAAACAAGTCTTTGATTGGATAGGCTGATCATTAGTATGTTAACCATGACCATCTGTGTTGTACTAAGAGTAACCTTAGTAACCTTAGTTTTGTGAACATATAATAGCCATCCTATTCTACACTGTGTTGCTGAAGTAGAAGGTCAGAGCAACCTCTGAAAATATTAAGAAATATAGGGAGATACAACTGTGTACAGTTTTTGGACTGTTTTGAACATCATTTGTTAGATTTACAGACATTTCTTTTAACCCTAAAACACAACAATTACATGTGTAATTCAAAATATGAGTAAATATGTTAAATACTGAAAATTTATTCTAATAAACAGTACATTGGACCCTATTTTTGCATTTTTTGAAAAGTGTTTATATACTTTGCAATTTTAATAATATATCTTTTTTTTTTTTTTATGTTTGTGGATTATATTAATCACAAATTTGTTGGGAACAATGCAATGCAAATCACAATCCAAACAGAATAAATTCGCAAAATAAATAAATAAATAAAACAAAATAAATAAATAAAAAAAGCAATAGCACAAAAATAGCCTTTATTTCATTCTATTTCTGTCTTTCATTAAGTTTCTTTGTGCAAAGAATTTTGTATAATTCTTTTAATGACCATAGGTCAGGACCACAAAACCAGTCATTAGGGTCTATTTTTTTTTTTTTTTTTCATTGAGATTTATACATAATTTGAAAGCTGAATAAATAGGCTTTCCACTGATGTATGGTTTGTTAGGATGGGATAATATTTGTCTGAGATCTAAATCTGTCATCTAAAGCAAAAAAAAATCTAAATATTGAAAAAATCACCTATAAAGTTGTCCAAATGAAGTTCTTGGCAATGCATATCACTAAACAAAAATTAAGTTTTGATATATTTACGGTTGGAAATTTACAAAATATCTTCATGGAACATGATTTCTGGCATAAAAGAAAAATTGATAACTTTGACCCATGCAATGTATTTTTGGCTATTGCTGCAAATATACCCATGCTACTTAAGACTGTTTTTTTGGTCCAGGGTCACATATGTGGACTTAGATACTGTTTCCCATCATCCACTGGAGGGTGCACAATCACACTCTCAAACACTTACCTGCAACCACTGATAGAGCCACTGCAACCCGTGTCCACATCGGCCAACTCTGTCTAAACGCCCTGCTGTGTGACATCATGTCACTTGCTTCATCTTGATTTTTTTGCCCTGTTTTATTTTTTCTTCTTTCACACGTATATAAAACAATCCCCTTCCCAATTGTTCAGAGATCTTTAATCCATCTTCAGATCGGCTTAATGCAGTGCGGCTCTAATAGGATCGCTGGTATTAACCTCTGGGACAATACTGCCAGCTGTCCCAGAGCCCCCTATTGGCCAGGCTGAAGTAAGGGTAAGGGGGGTGTGATGGGGCAGAACGAACAGAGACTAAGAGAGAGAGAGAAGGGTAGTGTGTTAGTGACTGGAAAGGGTGATGGGCTTTAGTAGTGACCAACGGTGGATTGACAAGTGCTTTTTCTTGGAGGGACCTTCATTACCACCGTTACTACCTTCCTAATTTACTTCTTCATTCCGTGCATGTCTGATTCTTTTTCTTGGAGGGACGTTTGTGCGCTCGGGTCAGGGTGTTTGTATGGCTGATTGAGAGGGAAGTAGACAGGCAGTGGACGTGTCACCATGGCGTTTGGTGCGGTGTGGAGCCGCGTTAAAAATGTGTGCCAACAGAACGGCCTCCTCATCTTGTCAGTGTTGGCAGTGGTTATCGGATGCCTGCTGGGCTTCTTTCTGCGCTCCAAACACCTCTCTGAACAGGTTAGTTTTGGTTTCCCGAACCTCCTGAACCAATAACAGTCACTGTTTCCATCTTTCCTGCAATGTCTCAACTTTCCTACCATGTGACTTCAGTTTAATGGCGAAGATTTATTGTATAGCTGTACAAGTTTATTAATTTATTCAAAAGGCATTAAAATTCACACATAAAATGACCTTTCTTTAATCAGTATGTTTGTAATTTCTGGATTAGAAAAAAATAAAAGTAATTCTTCACTGAATTTTCTGAATTAGAATAAATCTAAATGGCTTCTCCACTTAAAATTGTAATCTTTTGTCCACCAAATCAAAGTCAAGTGGTGCAACTAACCTGCAGAAAAAAATAAAACAGCAAATGATTTAATTACAGTGTGCCAAGGTCAGTAGGTCTCTTTAATTATCACAAAGTCTGACTTTTATTTAAGAAACAGACAAGGTTAGTTCAGGTTGTAAAATGTCATGTGGTGCAACACCCCAAAATGTATCAGTATTTTTGAATTAATAATCCATGCTATTTGTAAGAAAAATCATTTTTAATTTGAAAAAGACCTTGAAATTAAGTATTAAGTTGTGTACACTCAGATGTATTTGCATATGAAATTTTTTACTTAATGACCACCAAATGGCATTTACGTGGCAATTTTTATTGAAAATGGTGGGCAATTCCAGCATTACGGATGTGACATTTTGTGTTATGGACGAGACATATAAATGCTTAGAGAGTGTATGTGTTACCAATATACCGAACCATCTGTTTATATTTTATAAACCCTTGTTGAAACCCTTGTTGAGTCTAAACATCAGAAAAATATCAGTCTATGCACAAGTTTTCTATGTTAAAAAAGGGAAAAAATGATGCGTTACGGATGTGACAAAAAAAAAAGGACACTGTTTCTGAGAGACTACATAAAACAATTTATTTTCATTTTGGTGTGTCTATTTATGAGAAATATGTATTGTTATGGATGTGACAAGCCTGAAAATAGCACTTACCAGACTACTGAAAATCATGCACTAAAAATGAAAAAAAAAAAAAAAAAATGCTTTCAAAACTTTAAAACTTTAAGAGAGAACTCTAATCCACCGAATGTGCTATCAGTATAATAAAATCCTTTGGTAAAAACTTTATTCTTTCATGGTAAGGTTCACCTTTGCATGGAATTACCCTGGTATTAAACGTTTTCCAAAACCAAATCAAATGTGAATGCAAAGATTGCCTTTCCAGGAATTTGGAAAAATTGCTTTATTGTGGACACTTTTATTTGTTATTGATCAAAACAAGATGGTACGCAGAAAACAAAATGCTGAATGATTTATTTTAAAACAGTTTTTACTCAGAAAATGCTAGTTAATTTCACAAGTAATTACAAGGAAATGGTGGTAACCTTTTAACACGTTGAAAAAAATGTGAATTTCTGAAGACAAAAAAACTGAAAGTATTTTCTTGTAAAACATATTCCAATAATCAGTTTTATTTAAAGGAGACATCAGATGCCTGTTTTCCTCAAGTTGGTATGATTTTTTAGGGTCTTCATGAAATGTCTGCAACACACTGGTTAAAGGGGTCATTTGATGTTGCTATTATTTACATTATTTTGTGTATTTGGTGTAATGCAATGCGTTTACATGGTTTGAGGTTCAAAAAACACATTATTGTCCACGTACTGTACATTATTGTTGCTCTTCTCTGCCCTGCCTTTCTGAAACGCATCAATTTTTACAAAGCTCATTGTTCTGAAAAGTGCAGTGTGCTCTGATTGGCCAGCTATCCAGTGTGTTGTGATTGGCCAAATACCTCAAGCGTGTGACGGAAATGTTATGGCCCTTACCATGTTGCCGTAACCCAGCTTGACGAGACAAAAACAATAAAAACCCATTATGAATGAGGCATTTGTTGCTTCCAGTGAGAACATAATTACTAATAATGACTTATACTGTTTTTTTACACGTTGCGTTGCGTCGCGCTGCGCCGTGTAAACATAAAACCATGTCTGCATTTGTGATTGTAGAAACGACAAACAACAAGCACTAATCTACACTGCTCAAAACTCGCATTTGAATAGTCAGTAGCAGATTCTTTAAATATAAAAATGTACTTACAGGCTGTGAGTCAGAAGCACCAAGCAGGAACTACTCCACTTTATAGAAACGGCCTTTGTGCACAGCCGACATTGTAGGCTACTCTCCCAGGTTCAGGAAACAGTCCTCTGTAAAATGCACTGCACACACTCAAATATTTGCATTGTAGTGTTCTGGAACAGTGTAAATATAACTTAACCACTGATTTTTAGTTGTGTACTCATTTGAAAGGCCAAACAAAGTAGTTTCGCTTTCGCAACAAAACACACAGCATCTTCACAACATGGCGGCAGCTGCAACAATAATAAAATAAAACGAGAATAAAAGTTACGTCTTATTTCTTTGCTTTTATGGGCGGTGTTTTGCAAATCTTCCCACACAGTGATAGATTTGTGGGGGGGTGTTTGAATGAGCCATTTTAGGAAGGCGTAGCTGAGTCTTAACTTTTATAAAGAATATCTCTTTGGGTTTGAGACTTTAATCTTTGCAACTTCACAGATCTTATATATGCACAGCTTGTAACACTTCAAAGACAAAGGAAAACATGAAATCACATCATATGACCCCTTTTAAATTCGTCAATGGTCTGCTAAGGGCGGAAATATGCTGATATGGTCCATCAGTGGTCATGGGCGGGGATTGAGCAATATGACATTATGCTGCTCAGAAAATCAAAACGGCTTGATAATTGAGACTGTTTAGGTTTTTTGGGGTAAAAAAAAGGAGTGAATGGATTTTAATCATTGTAGGGTGGTTGTGTCCATGTTATTTATATGCAAACACCATGTAAAAGTGAATTTTGCATCTGATGTCCCCTTTAATTTGTACAATGTTGATAGCATAGAACAACATTTTTATTTCATTTTTTATATTCTGTCAGTAGTGAGTTCTGTCAGTCACTGAGTCAGAGTCTGTTCAAGAGTCTGTTTCACTAGCTGATTCACTGATTAAGTAAGATTTAATCAAATGCTCCCTGTCATTATGACATGAGTAAAGCAGGCATCTAGTGGCCCTGAAGGATTAGCAGTCAGTCAACTGAAACACTGAAGCTCTGTTGCATTAAGGATCTGAAGTTAGAAATCTCATCACATCTTCTCATTCATCTCGAGTTAAACAGTTCGGTTTATGAACTAATGGTACTTTGATTGAAAATAGATAAAGCTGGAGCCTTTTGGTGTCTATTTGTATATTATATTATATTATATTATATTATATTATATTTATTTATTTATTTATTTATCTTGCTAATACACAACAGAATGTTGCATATTTAAAAAAGAACCATCAAAGGTTTTTCGAAGTTGTCTTTATATACAGTAAGCAAACTAAACTGGGCATTGACTAACAAAATTATTTTAGTTTTATCTTAAGTGAAAATTCTATTTTTAAATTGTAACTAATTTAGCTTTGGTTTATAGAAAAAAAGGAAATGAAGTTGTAAAATGCCAAAAAAGTATTATAATGACCCACATAAAGCAACATTTTGGCTTATGTCTAAAGAAAATATATTGATTTAATATGGTCTTTATAACAAATAAATAATATTTTTATTTTGTATGAATGGTTTGTCTTTGGGATTTTTTTTTTTTTTTGATTAATATTAAATTAAGTATTTAAGGAGTTTATTACTGTAAGACTTTTCAATGTTATTATAGTCAAGTATAAAATCTGTTGATAAAAAACATTATTAGTTTGCTGATATGGAATGTGTGTGTATGTAAGTACGGGCATTGTACAACAATACAGCTAGTTTGATGCTGAGAAAAAAAAATGCATCAAACCTGGTCAGACTCTGACAGTAGCTAAACAGACAAATGTGATCAGTTGATAATCAATTTTGACAGTTGATCATTTAATTGAGTTGCAGTTTGTCATTATATTTTCACTCAGTTATTACACCACTGTTATGTTTAGCAGTGAGCTGTGGCATCCCTGTTAGTTTAGATTACGCCACATGGCAGCTTTACAGATTTACATGGCCCGAGTGAGGAATGCCAGTGGCAGATGTAAGGGCTTTGTGCCAGCTGTTTTTATGTTAGCATTAGCCAATAGCACAGGAATGCCAGAGATGCCCAGGCATTTGTCAGCATTGATCATGATGCTGCTTGGACAACGTCCCTGATCTAAGCGTCATGTCCCTGCTCCCTCCTTAATGCAGGCCTGTAAGCGCTTTACCACCAGCATCATGTCTCTCAGCTGCCTTCAAACACAATATGGTCCTCTATATTGTCTAAGTCTTTCTCTTGCTTACAGTCTATTCTTGAGCAACCTTCTAGGGCTGCAGTATTTTTATATAGTGCTAGTGTCATAAACTTGAAGAGACATGATGAAACTGGACAATTTGGATTTTAATAGATCTGTTTTTTCATGAACTAAGGTTTAATTTAAAAAGACTGTAACATCAAAAGTGATTAAATAGCCACTGTCATTCTGTTGTAAATAAAACACCAGTTTTTTAATGTAAATCAGGCATATTATAGATTGTGATTTATCCACAAAATTATTTGTCTGGCACATATAACTTACAGAAAGTTGTGTAAACAAGACATTTGTATATGTTCAAAATTGATAATTAGTGGTTCAGTGGATCACAAAACTCACGGTTCAGATCATATTGCAGTTTTTGAGTTTTTTTGATCAGATCAATTTTTTGGAATCAGCAAGAAAATGTAACTTTGCTTTCCATTTATTACTTAAAGCACAGTTTAAATACTTCTTTAATGCCTCAGCAAAAAAATAGACTAAGCAAGAAAGTTCAAACATGGCTGAAGACAAGTGAACAGCAAAAAAATAAAAAATAAAAAATAAAAAAAGAACAAATACGCAAATTACAAGCATAGATAAATACAATATAAAAAGTTACAAACAAAATGAGGTTTAACAGTAGTATTCAGGTCCAGAAATGTAATAATTAAGTCTAAAATAACACTGCATAGTGTTCACAGTGTAAATTAAATATAGATTAATCTTTGATAAAGATGTGCTTTGTTGTCTGTTTAGCACTGTAAAACAATTCTGTAAAATTTATGGGAAAAAAAAAAACAGCAGCTGTGGTTGCCGGAATTTTACTGTAAAAAATATGGTAGCAACATGTTAAGTTTGTAGGTTTTAACCAAAGACTATAGAATACCCACGACTTGTCACTCGTATAATTTTGAATGGGGAAAGATGCAACGCTCATTATGGCAGCGAAGCCCCGCCTTCTTAATGAAAGAGCCAATCGTTGTTTAGTAAAGTCAGCATGTCACTGCAGCTGCCGTTAGAAGTCCCGGTTGCTATAGAAACAGCGTTCTGAGATGTACGCTTAGTACTGCGCATGCGCACTGGCTGATTTAGGCTGAAAAATAAGCATTTTTTAATGCTATTGGAGTATAAGGAACAGTATTAATAAGGCAGTTCTTTCATTGGGGAGTTCATTGGGGAGTTCTGGTGAACAGGTCTGGAGAATTTGATGTTTCCCCATTCAAAGAGATAGGAGCTGCACTTGCCTGCCCAAGAGGCATTTAAAATTGTTTGAATGTGTAAACTGGCCAGACAAAGCACGTAAAAATGATACACTTTCACTCTATGATAGATCAATTTTGTGTGGTTCTGTTTCTCCTGAAGGAGGTGAAGTACTTCCAGTTCCCAGGGGAGTTGCTGATGCGGATGTTGAAGATGCTCATCCTGCCTCTAGTGGTTTCCAGGTAAGAAACAACTAAATTTACTCCTTCTTGAGGTCCCTGTTGACGAGAATCATACAATGAATAATGTAACTGTTAACCACTATGAGATGCTACATGATGCATGATGAACATAGTACATACAAATGACTGTAGATATCATTGAGTTTATGTTAAGAAAGAGAGTTTATAAGGGCTATAACTTTTAGCATAATTTTCTCACTCATTGCTTTATCAAAACAATATTTGCAAAAAACTATCAAAACCAGTATTGCCAATAATGATACCAATACAGATTATTTATATTAAAGGAGACCTATTGTGCCCCTTTTTACAAGATGTAATATAAGTCTCAGGCATCCCCAGAATGTGTCTGTGAAGTTTCAGCTCAAAATACCCCACAGATCATTTATTATATAATTTAAAGAAAAAAAGGCCTATTTTGAGTGGAAACAGAAACACATTTTCGTGCATGGTTCTTTAAATGCATATGAACTGCTGCTCCCCGCCCCCTTTTCCTGAATAGAGCTATGCCTTTATAGCTCATACCTCAGATACTCTGACTAAAAACATCTGTTTGGTTTTGATTATCATTTCTATCAATCATGCGTTTTAACTGAGTCATATGATGTCGCTAAAAAGAACATTATTTGGTGTATTTGGTGTAATGCAATGTGTTTATGCAGTTTGAGGTTCAAAAAACACATTATTTTCCACATACTGTACATTATTGTTGCTCCTCTCTGCCCCACCTTTCTGAAACGTGTCAATTTTAACAAAGCTCATTGTTCTGAAAATGCGGTGTGGTCTGATTGGCCTGCTATCCAGTGCGTTGTGATTGGCCGAATACCTTAAGCGTGTGACAGAAATGTTACGCCCCTTACTATGTTATGATGCCGTGTCCCGGCCCGACAAGACAAAAACAATAAAACCCATTATAAATTATTGTTACATCCAGTGAGGACATAATTACTGATTATAATGACTAATACTGCCTTTTCACACGTTGCGTCACATCACTCCACGTAAGCATAAAACCATGTCTGCATTTGTGATTTTTAGAAATGGCAAACAAGCACTACTCTACACAGTTCAAAACTCGCGTTTGTATAGTCAGTAGCACATTCTTTAAATATGAAAATGTACTTACAGGCTGTGAGTCAGAAGCACCAGACTGTTCTTGGAAAGTTGGAATTGCCCCATTTTATAGTGTGCACAGTCTTCTGTAAAATGCATTGCACATACTAGAATATTTGCACTGTACTGTTCCGGAACAGTGTTATAAATATAACTTAACCACTGATTTCTAGTTGTGTATTCATTTGGAAGGTCAAACAAAGTACTTTTGCTTTCACAACGAAAAAACACACAGCTTCTCCACAACAAGGTGGCAGCTGCAACAATACTAGAGCGAGAATAAAAGTAACGCTTTCTATGTTTGCATATACATTTGGGCGGTGTTATGCAAATCTTCCCACACACCGTGACATAGACGTGTTTGAATGAGCCATTTTAGGAAGGCGTGGCTGAGTCTTAACTTTTATAAAGAAAATCTCTTTGGGTTTGAGACTTTAATCTTTGAAACTTTACAGAGCTTATATATGCACAAACAGCTTGTAACACTCCAAAGACAAAGAAAAACGTGAAATCATATCATGTGACCCTTTTAAAGCCATATCAGTTTACCTCTGATATACGGTATGCGCACTGAAAGCAGCTGTCACATGGCATTTGTGTACTAAGCAAACTTTCATATCTTACTGTGCTTAAACTGTCAAATACACACAAGTTAAAAACACACGAGTTACAAAAACAGTCAGTTATGTCTGTGTAGGTAAACAGCTGGGAAAGAAATCACATATTTATATTAGATCTATGTGGCAGCGGCATAACAAATCAGTAAATCCATTGCTCTGTCTCCTCTGAGGCTGGGACCCTAAATAGTGTTCTGTGCTCATCTTTGCTGCCAACAACAGAACAGTTAGCATGCTTTGCTCAAACTTTTGCCATGGCCATGCTTGCAAAAACAAAATGACGGCACCTTGGGTGGAAATGTGCATATTAAGGGGCAGTAATATTATAAGATCTCATTTCTACGTCATGTGGGAAGTGAAATCTGAGCGGCTCGTTGTTTCACATGCTAGTGAGGCTTACCAAAACAGTTACTTGGTTGTCCTTTTTCACATTTTTTGAGTTGGTAGATGCACAGGGGACCCATTTGTAGCACTTAAACAAGGGAAAAGTCAGATTTTCATGATATGTCACCTCTAAATATAACATGTCTAAGGGTGAAATGGGCAGTTACAGTCATTAGGGCCAGAGCAGATTCTTCTTCTCCAAAATGAATCGCATTTTCCAGGGCCTAAATATGCTTGAAAACTCATGAAACTTTGCACACACGCCAAAAGTGGTGAAAGTTTACATCTGGTATGGGTTTCAGAAATGGGTGTGGCAAAATGGCTTGATATCGTCACCTATAAAATTTCAACGAAGTGCCCCTTGAGCTGTGTTTTAGATACATGTACGAAATTCAGTAGATTCGGGGCATCAAAATGGACAATTATGGATGTGCGGCTGATGTAAACAAGCATTGACTAAAGTGACCGCAATCATCCAAGGTGGCCATGTCGGAGCCACGCCGTACACTGTAAAAAACAATTCATTGAGTCAACCTTAAATAATTTGTAACCTGGCTGCATTAAAATTTTAAGTTCAATCAACTCAAAAAAAGTTTCAACTTGAAATGTTAAATTATACAAAGTGACAACTGTTATTTGAATTGAATCAACTTAAAATTTTAAGGCAGCAGGGTAACAAATTATTTTAAGTTGACTCAACAAATTGTGTTTTTTATTTTTTTATAGTGTAGACGTATACAGTGTGTGGTAAGAGATTTATTCATCATACAGTGTATTTAGCTTCACTTATAACGCAAGTGTTTTAAAATGCATAAACTTGCACTAGACTAAGCTAGGCTAATCGGTGATGATGTTCTTTGCTCGTTTTCTGTTGCTGCTTTTTAAAAGAAATGTAAGCATTATAATTAGTAACTTACAGTGTTCTTATTCAATTGTTGTCATGTTAAATACAAATTAAGTCATATTAAAAACATTAGGCTGCTTTCAGGCTTATGCTGGAGCTGGTTTTGGGCAATGAAACTAAGTATGTAAATAATACCCAACACTACTGTAGCGTATTTTTACTCACCCTCCATGCATCCTAGGTGTATATGACTTCCTTCTTTCAGACAAATGCAATCAGAGTCACTTCCAAGCTTTAGAACGTCATAGACGTGTTTCTCTTCATCAGTCCAAAACAAGTCTAATAAAGTGCATCCATCCATAATAAAAAGTGCCTCAGACGGCTCCGGGGGTTAATAAAGGCCTCCTGTAGCGAATCGATGCGTTTTTGTAAGAAAAATATTCATATTTAAAACGTAACAATCACTTTAATCTAGCTAACAGTTGTCCACGGAACTTGCTTCTATGTCAAGGGGCGTGGCAGTATTAAAGCACCATCTAAGCTGTTCGCCAATCGCAACGCACTGGGACAGCTAACCAATCACAACACGTTTCGTTTTTCGGAAGGCGGGGCTTCATTAAACCCGGAATTAATCAAGCCATTTGTGCCAGGCTGGGGAGAAAGGTATTGTAATAATGTAAATTATGTGAACAATAATGTGTTTTTTAAACCCCCAAGCATGAGAGCGTGTTCTAGTACACCCCCACAACAAAATCAAGACTTTGTAAAAGAGCATAATAGGACCCCTTTAAAAATAGTCATATGTACTACTTTTATGGTTGTTTAATTCTTTTATTACTAATAAATCACTTTTGTTGCATGGAAATGAACAACTCAGACATAATCTGTTGTGTTCAACAGAAGAGAGGTATGTGGTTTTGGAATATGAGAGCAAATAAATAAACACAGAATTTTCATTTTTTGTGAACTAACCCTCCACAACATGAAATTAGGTAAACTGCCAGTACATGCTGGATGTGCTATTTGCCTTCTCTGGTGCAGCAAAGGAAGTGGATTCTCACTCCACACACAAACCTCTGTCTGGGTCAGTGTTCCAGATGCCAAACATACACAAACACACACACTAGGGAGTCATTACGTGGGGTCAGGCTTGTTAATTACCACTAATCTAAGAACCAACTGCATATGCACAGCAGCCAAGACATCTCCTATCAGACAGCAAAGGAGTACTTCCAAATAGAAACGGCCAGCGACTAAATATAAAACAGCTAGCTCTCTAAATGTTAGTGTTTGTATTGTTGTAGTAAGTGGCAAATTGAATTAGGAAATCAGAATGGCACATTTGCTCAGTTATCAAGAGGAACGTTTGGGTTATGAGAACCTTCCTCATCAGAGTTGGAGACAGAAGATGCTGCGTTAGAGAGTCTGCCAGTGCCTTGACTGGTTTAAAATGAATAAAAATGTCATATTAATCAAATGGTATGCTAGGGCTTAGGGACCAAAGCGGGGTCTGCGTACTGTCCTCGTTTCAACGCCATCTGCCTACCAGCAAGAGCGGAAACCAGATTATCTGATGAACGCACCAGCCTCAATCGAAGACACTTTCTTATCCCTGTGTGCATTTTGGTACAATGCTGATCTTTAATCATTGGCCATGCAAAGAGACACTAAACAGTTTTAAAAAGTCACCTATATGAAATTCCATGAGAGTTTACACTGTAAGAAATTACCATAATTTTAACAGTAAAATCCTGCAAATTGGTTAAGCATGTTCTCTTAGTATAGACAGTGAAATACAGTAGTAAATCTAAAAGGACATTTCATGTTACAGTAAAATACTGTTTGAAATTCGGCCATTCTGCAAAATGTTTTAGGTTTTTTTTCGTTTTTTTCTAGCCAAAATAAATTTTAAATATATGTTTAATGTATGTTGTAACAATGAAGTTCAATTAAATGTTTTTGAAATAAAAAAATATATATATTTAGTTGCAAACTTCATATACCATATATATTTCAAAATGTATTTCAGGGTAAGAAAATACATTTCCAATATTACAGTAGCCTATATTTAGATTAAATATAGGCTACTGTAATACTGGAAATGAATTTTCTTGCAAATGTGGATGGAATAGCCTACTAGATTTATAATGATTCATTAATGTTAAATTATTTATATAAAACATTTTTTATTAAATGTAATTTAAAATATATATATACATATTTTTAATGTTTTTTTTGTTTGTTTGCAATGTATATAAAAAATGGACAAAAATATATTGTTATAAAAATATTTACATCAATATATTTCAGTTCACATTTGATGGTTTCTCATTATTTTATTTATTTATTCATCATTTATGTACATTTTTGTACAGGTTTTATATCTATTTTTTGCATTATTTCAGTGTCTTGTGTTACCATGATGTTGTTTTGTATTTGTGTGCAAATACATACATATATATATATATATATATATATATTAGTATTTACCTTGGCTTATGGGAAAGGTACTTGTGATAAGCTTTGATTCATCATGAGATTTTCTCATTACCACCTGTGTTTTTGGTGGATGTCAGTATATTTTAAGATACAAAACAGATTTTAGTACTTTAGTAGGTTGGTATAATAACTAGGGGTGTAACGGTACACAAACATGATGGTTCGGTACATACCTTAGTTGTGACGTCATGGCTCGGTATGATTTCAGTACAGCAGGGGGAAAAAACATCTTTTATTTATTTATTTATTTTTATTTTTTTACTAAACAGTGGTTTACTGAACAAGTTGCTCTTTCTTTAAATAAATTCAGTTATAATTAACATTTTCTTCTACCTCAGCTTATGGTTTAAACTACAGGGAGCCCTTTTACATTACTATAAGGTTACAATTAACAACAGAGCCCCAGCTTAAATTTAATTACTATTTATTTTTAAATATAATAATCAACACTCATCACTCACAAAAATTGTATGCAAACATGTCAATTGCACATAATGCAGTTTTTACATTAACTTATAAATTATAAAATTTCTATTTGTTATATATATATATATATATATATATATATATATATATATATTCAGTTACACAGTGGCTGTCATAACTTGTTTCATAACAGATTAATTTAAACATACATAAAAAAAATTAAGACATCACTGACAGGTAAAATAAAATATAATGAGTATATAGTCTAATATTTCGTGAAATGCTAAATGGAAAAAAATGCTATATTTGTTCGGTGCGCATGCGTATGCGAGTTCATACATTTTTTTTTTTTCTTTACAGTAAATTTAAAACCCTAAAATGTTGCTGCCATTTATTTCATGCTAAAGATCTGGCAACCACAGCTTCTGTTTTTTTGTAGCTCATTGGTCTATAGACAAATACCGTCACACGAGATGCTTTAGATGTAGTGCCTTTGATAACATGGCACTTTCTGAGCCCCAATCAAGTCCAAATCTCCATTTCCTGTCGTTCTGCGTTTACATTTTAATACATAGATGTGCAGAATGAGCATCTATATGGAGCATGATGCAGGACACATAATCCTCTCATACGGTAAAAAAAAGTCTGCTTTAAGACATTTTTTCATTTTTCACATTGGGTGCTGATGTTACTGCGCACTATGGAATGTCTTTTTTCAGCTGAGCTGCATCTCATATGGCAGCAGGTTGATGTAGTGTGATGTCTTTCATTCACTAGTCTATTAGTCGTTTACTTTAATAATTAGTGATTTACACATCATTCTTATATTTAGTACTATCTGTTCTATTTATATATTTATTTACTGCTGATTACTTTCAAAATTAGGACTCTCAATTGTTCTGTACACTATGGTAATATTTACTTGCTGTTATATTTAAATTACATAAGAATCTCACAAAACCAAGATCAAGAACATCTATGCATTATTTCAGGCCTAGTTTACCAAAAAATAAATAAAAAATCATGCTTTGCCTATAGAAAATAGGACCAACTTTAGGACCAATCATTTTGCATTGTGATTTAAAAAAAAAAAAAAAAAAAAAAAAAAAAAAAAAAAAAAATCTAATGAGTGTAAAGTAAAAATGTTTAAACCAAAAAGTATTTGCTGTACTGTGAATATTTAGTTTATGTTGATATAAATAAAATCATTGTCAAAACATTTTCCAACACTGTGAATATTATTTTATTGTATGTAGTAATGAGAAAATATTTAAAATAACTATTTTCTATTTTAAAATGTAATTTATTCCTGTGATCAAAGCTGAATTTTCAGCATCGTTACTCCAGTCTTCAGTGTCACATGATCCTTCAGAAATCATTCTAAAATGCTGATTTGCTGTTCAAGAAACATTTTTATTATTATCATTATCAATATTTAAAACAGTTGAGTACATTCTTATTTTTCTTTGATAATAGAAAGATCAGGATTTATCTGAATTTATCTGAAATAAAAAGCTTTTGTAACATTATATACTATACCATTCAATATATATATATATGAAGAGTTCAGATGAAAAACCAGCTAAAAACCACCTCGGTCAAAAATGAGATAATGGTACTGAGTGAATGCTTTTTACACATAACATATGTCCATCAAATACTTTTACTTCAAATTTGCTAAATCCCAGCCTCAGCTCAATTAGAAGTGCCAGTACTTACATACAAACCTATTCACAGGAGCCTGTTAAAAACGCTTCTTTTAAAGAAAAATGTCAGATGGATTTAGAGGCTTTTGCATCTGAACTCTTCATATATATATGTTAATTAATTAATTAATTAATTAATTAATTAAAGAAATTATAGCAATTAATTTTATTTAGCAAGGATGCTTTAAATGGATCAAAAGTGATAAGAAAATGTATAATGCTACAAAAGTAGCTGTTCTTCTGAACTTTCTATTCATCAAAAAAACTGAAAAATTTCTACTTAGCTGTTTTCAACGTAACAATAATGATAGTAATAAATGAATAATAAAAATCTGAATATTAGAATGATTTCTGAAGGATCATGTGACTGGAGTAATGATGCTACAAATTCAGCTTTGAAATCACAGGAGTAAATTATATTTTAAAATATTTTCAAATAGAAAGCAGTTTTACCATTTTAAATAGTAAAAATATTTCACAATTTTACTGTTTTTACTGTACTTTGGATCAAATAAATGCAAGCTTGGTGAGCAGAAGGGACTTCTTTAAAGACATTAAAAATCGCACTGTTCACCATTTGTACACTAGTAGTGCAATTTTTTATTTATTATTGGTAGTGTATTTTTTTGTATTATTTTACCTAAAATGTGTCCTGGACATGTTTGCATCCAATTCACCCATTTGGATTTGTGTGAGTGTTTCTGCTATATATACTGTATGCAGGTGTTTGCTTTGTCCCACCGGAGAAATATGACACCAATGGGACCTGAGTTGGTTAAAGGCCCCGGCGTAGAGACTTTATCTTGACTTTCCCATCTCCAGGCAGGATTAGGTTAATGCTCTTGTCAAACAGAGGTGCTTCACAGAAAGCTCCAGATGGTCTAGAAGTCCTGCTGCCCGTCTGTAGCAGAAACACATGCAGGGTCAGACAGCAAGGGGCTTAACACACATGTACATACACTACTACCATATATGAGCGCCTGCTCGCACACAACCAGCAGTCAGTACACTACACTGCTAGAAAAGAAAACAAGTGTGGATTATTAGACACTACAGAGTGATTAAATTCAATTAAATACAGTTGAGGTGAAAAGTTTACATACACCTTGCAGAATCTGCAAAATGTTAATTATTTTACCAAAATTAGAGAGATCATACAAAATACATGTTATTTTTTATTTAGTACTGACCTGAAGAAGATATTTCACATGAAAGACATTTACATATAGTCCACAAGAGAAAATAAAAGTTTAGAATTTATAAAAATGGCCCTGTTCAAAAGTTTACATATGCTTGATTCTTAATACTGTTGTTACCTGAATGATCCTCAGCTGTGATTTTTTTGTGTAGTGATAGATGTTCATGAGTCTCTTGTTTGTCTTGAACAGTTAAACTCCCCGCTGTAATTCAGAAAAATCCCTTTTTTCAGCATGAGGATTACTGAGGGACTCATATGCAACTATTACAGAAGGTTCAAACGCTCACTGATGCTCCAGAAGGAAACACAATGCATTAAGAGCCGGGGGTGAAAACTTTTGAACAGAATGAAGATGTGTACATTTTTCTTATTTTGCCTAAATATGATATTTTTTTTTCCATTTAGTGCTGCCCTTCAGAAGGTACAGAAGATACTTACATGTTTCCCAGAAGACAAAATAAGTTAAATTTACCCTGATCTTCAAATTCAAAAAGTTTTCAGCCCCTGGCTCTAAATGTATTGTGTTTCCTTCTGGAGCATCAGTGAGCGTTTGAACCCTCTGTAATAGCTGCATAAGAGTCCTTCAGTTGTCCTCAGTGTGAAAAGATGGATCTCAAAATCATACAGTCATTGTTGGAAAAGGTTCAAATACACAAAAACGCTGAAAAACCAAAGAATATGTGGGACCTGAAGGATTTTTCTAAAGAACAGCGGGTTACCTGTTCAGGATAAACAAGGGACTCATTAACAACTATTACTAAACAAAAAAACACAGCTGTGGATCATTCAGGTAACAACACAGTATTAAGAATCAAGCATATGTAAACTTTGGAACTGGGTCATTTTTATAAATTCACTTATTATTTTCTCTTACATGGACTATATGTCTTTTATGTGAAATATCTTATTCAGGTCAGTACTAAATAAAAAACAACATGCATTTTGTATGATCCCTCTTATTTTGGTAAAATAATTAACATTTTGCAGATTCTGTATGTGTATGTAAACTTTTGACCTCAACTGTGTATTTTTCATATGACCACAAATATTTGATTACTAACAAGCTTTTTTCTTTATCTCTGTATGCAAGAGAAATCATTTTGGCTTTTGAGTTTTACTTTTTTTTGTTTGTTGCACAATGCAGTGTGCAGCTTTCCAAATCCTCTAAACAATGGAGAATTGCTTATTTAAAATAATGAATTCAGATCTTGTGACTTTGACAGTTTAATTGCTTTTTTATCAATGGCTAAATTGATGGAGGAGCAAATTGAGTTATTATAATAGAATTATTATGATTATAATGAGTAGTGAAAGGAATGAGATCCCTAAGGAATTTCTTCATCTGTTCCCTTTGTCTTGTTTAAATTAGCCTCTCTTAGTCAAATTTGTTTTACTTTGATCAGGGACTCATTCAGGCTGAAATAGCTCTATGTATGTCAGTGACAGAGCACTTCTGAATCAGTGTCTGATACTTCAGAAGGAGGCTTCAGCTTTTAGTGGCTCTGAACATCCACTCAATTTCATTGCTAGCCAGTTGAAGGAACTAGGACGCTTGGGATGCGAGTGTCTATGGTTACAAGTTCCACTGTTACCAATATACAGTAGTTCAATGTTTCCAGTGTGTTTCCTGAATCCATAGCTCCAATGAATATTCGCAAACAGCATTGCAAAATTGTGTGGTTGGAACTACAGTTCTCAACCTGTGGTTACAGGCATAGT
Source organism: Cirrhinus mrigala (assembly GCA_036247105.1). Lineage (NCBI taxonomy): Eukaryota > Metazoa > Chordata > Actinopteri > Cypriniformes > Cyprinidae > Cirrhinus > Cirrhinus mrigala. The sequence continues at coordinate 10,828,776 of CM070008.1, forward strand.
TTCTTCATGATGTGGAAAAACAGATCGTGCATTTGAGCAAAATAAGCAAGCTGACAAGGAGTATAAAATTCATTGCATCTTTTAATTTGTTAACAGAAAAAAGCACAGTTTTTGAAGTGTGTGCTTGTCCTGAAGTTGCTATAGTAGACTCACACTGAATTGGCCTCATGTGACTGGTATGGAATGGATTGAATGCACTGATGATACATCCGAGGTCATCACAGAGCAAACATCTGTGTCTTAGTCTTACGTATGTCTCACAGCTGAGCGAAAGGTTGTTCACGGTGAAAAAAAAAAAAAATCTGTTCTGTTTTATAAATCAGAGATCTTTGTTGAGTTGCTGAGGTGGAATCACTGATGATAGTTTCGGTGATGGCACCATCAAGTCATATCAGAGCATTGCTTGTTTTTAAGATATTGGGAGATACATGATATATTGTGTCTTTTTTGTGTCTACTTTTGCATTTAATGTTCCCTAAAACCTAAAGACTGAGCCCTGGTTAAGCCTATCAAAGTGACAAATTGGGCTGTTCTGTGAAGTTTCTAAAGTTGAAGATGTCTTTAAGATATAACAGGTGACCGATGTAACCAAACAAACAATAAATAAATACATAACAGAAAAATAAACCATTTCATTTTAACCTTTAGACATCAAATATTTCAACAATGGTTTGCATTGCTTTTTTGTTGTACTCATTCTTTTTATTGTTTTACTAAAAGTCAGACTGACATCTGATTGTCTTGAGTGTGTTAATAAATATATTTCAGCATATTATTAAAAATTGTATTTTAAAAAAAAATAATTAACCACTTGATTTTATTTTTCTCTGCATTCAGCTGATTTAAGAATTGTATATTCTTTAAAAATCATTTTCTCTCCTCAGTTTGATGTCTGGTTTGGCAGCACTGGATGCTAAGTGCTCCAGTCGACTGGGCATCATGACAATCTCTTATTATCTGTGGACAACCTTCGTGGCTGTGGTGGTGGGCATCATCATGGTCATCATCATCCACCCGGGTGGAGCTGCCCAGAAGGAGGATTCGGAGGACAGCGGGAAGCCCATCATGAGCTCAGCTGATGCTCTGCTGGACCTTATCCGGTAAGCCTGTGCTGTTGCGTACCTGTGATCAGACTTTTTGCTGCCTATGCTAGGATAGTTATTGTTTAGGCTTCAGTTAACCATGCAGAGAAATATGCAGTTACTTCCCTCCCCTATTTTCAGTGACAGAATATAAAAGGCTCCAGACACTCACATGCTGAGGCTTTGAACTGTCTGTTAAACCTTGTGAGTAAAGCTCATGATAAGCCAGTTAGTGTTTGCTTGAGTAAATGAGGACGGAGTTTACCCCAGTGACACTGTGTCACTATTCCAGTCGGTCAGTGGAACAGTTAGTCAGGAACTTGTCACAAACAGTTACTGTTTTAAAAAAGACATAGACAGACAAATACATACAGACATTCATTTCACCGTGCTTGACCGTTGTCAGTCAGTCAGTTTGTTAATTCATATTTCATCCACCGTACTTGACTATTTAGGTTAGTTTGATCATATGGAGACCTTAAAGGTCAGGAAGGGACCTGTATTTTGCTACTGAAGTTAGTTAGTTAGCTAATTGTTAGTTAGTTATTTAGTTGGTTAGCTCATATGGAGTCCTTAAAGGTCAGGAAGGGACCTTTGTTTTGCTCCTGAAGTTAGTTATTTAGCTAATTGTTAGTTAGTTAGTTATTTAGTTGGTTAGTTCATATGGAGTCCTTAAAGGTCAGGAAGGGAAAGACAACCCCAGATCTTGACATTCTTTTCATCATGCTTAATTACTGAAGTTAGTTAGTTAGTTAGTTCATTTGGAGTCAAGAAGGGAAAGACAGCCTAGATCTTGACATTCCTATCAACATGATTCATTGTTGGAGTTAGTTAGTTATTTAGTTAGTTAGTTAGTTCCATATGTCCAGAAGTTCCATAAGTCTTGAGGTAAGGAAAGACAGCCCAAGATATGGACATTCTTTCCATCATGCTTTACTACTTAAGTTAGTTAGTTAGTTTGTTAGTTCATATGGAGTCCTTAAAGGTCATGAGGGGAAAGGCAGCTCTAGATCTTGACATTCCTATCAACATGATTCATTGTTGGAGTTAGTTAGTTATTTAGTTAGTTAGTTAGTTCCATATGTCCAGAAGTTCCATAAGTCTTGAGGTAAGGAAAGACAGCCCAAGATCTTGACATTCCTATCAACATGATTCATTGTTGGAGTTAGTTAGTTAGTTAGTTGGTTAGTTAGTTAGTTCATATGGAGTCCTTAAAAGTCATGAGGGGAAAGGCAGGCCCAGATCTTCACATTCCTATCAACATGATTCATTGTTGGAGTTAGTTAGTTAGTTAGTTAGTTAGTTAGTTAGTTGGTTGGTTAGTTAGTTCATATGGAGTCCTTAAAGGTCGGGGGGGGGGGGGGGGGGGAGACAGCCCCAGACCTTGATATTATTTTCATCATGCTTTACTACTGAAGTTAGTTATTTAGTTAGTTAGTTTAGTTCATATGGAGTCCTTAAAGATCAGGAGGGGAAAGACAGCCTCAGATTTTGACATTCTAGCCATCATTCTTTACTACCTTAGTTAGTTAGTTAGTTAGTTAGTTAGTCATTTTTGATTCATATGGAGTCCTTAAAGGCCAGGAGGGGAAAGACAGCCCCAGATCTTGACATTTTTCCATCATGTTTTACTACTTAAGTTGGTTGGTTGGTTCATATGGAGTCCTGATGTGGGAAATGCAGACCGAGATCTTGAAATTCATTCCACAATGCTTGACTGCATGGAAATTGGTAGTTTGTTGGTTGATTGGTTAGATGTGTGGTTAGCAAGAAGGCAAAGATAGCCCAGATCTTGACATTTCAATCAACATGATTCATTTTTGGAATTAGTTTATATGGAGTCTTGAAAAGGGGAAAGACAGCCTAGATCTTGACATTCCTATTAATATGATTCATTGCTGGAGTTAGTTAGTTGGTTAGTTAGTTCATATGGAGTCCTTAAAGGTCAGGAGGGGAAAGACAGCCCTAGATCTTGACATTCTTTCCATCATGCTTTACTAGTGAAATTAGCTAGTGAGTTAGTTATTTGATTAGTTCATATGGAATCCTGAGGTGGGAAAGACAATCCTAGATCTTGACATTCATTTCACAATGCTTAACTGTTGGAAATTGTTAGTTGGTAGGTTTTTTAGCAAGAAGAATGACAGCCCAGATATCTTCACATTCCTATTCAAACATTATTCAGTGTCGGAATTAGTTAGTTTATATGGTTTCATGAGGTGGGAAAGACATTCCCAGACCTTGGCATTCCTTCCACTATGCTTTACTGATAAAGTTAGTTGGTTGGTTGGTTGGTTCATATGGAGTCCTGAGGTGGGGAAGACAGACATAGACCTTGACATTCATTTCACAAGGCTTGATTGCATGGAAATGGGTAGTTTGTTGGTTGGTTATATGGATGGGTTAGCAAGAGGGGAAAGACATGATTTATTCAACCTATCAACATGATTTATTGTTGGAATTAGTGAGTGAGTTAGTTAGTTAGTTAGTTAGTTCATATAGAGTCCTCAAGATGGGAAGACAGGCCAGATCTTGACATTCGTAACAACATGATTCATTGTTGGAGTTAGTTAGTTAGTAAGTAAGTTGGTTGGTTGGTTTATATGGAGTCCTGAGGTGGGGAAGACAGACCCAGACCTTGACATTCATTCCACAATGATTGATTGCATGCAAATGGGTAGTTTGTTGGTTGGTTAAATGGATGGGTTAGCAAGAGGGGAAAGACAGCGCAGATCTTGACATTCCTATCAACATGGTTCATTGTTGGAATTAGTGAGTTAGTTAGTTAGTTAGTTTTTAGTGAGTTAGTTAGTTAGTTAGTAAGTTCGTATGGAGTCCTCAAGACGGGAAGACAGGCCAGATCTTGACATTCCTAACAACATGATTCATTGTTGGAGTTAGTTAGTTAGTTAGTTAGTTCATTCGCATTCCTATTAACATGATCCATTGTTGGAATTAGTTAGTTAGTTAGTAAGTTAGTTAGTTAGTCAGTTAGTCAGTTCATGTGGAGTCCTCAAGAGAGGAAAGACAGCCCAGATCTTGACATTCCTATCAACATGATTCATTGTTGGAGTTAGTTAGTTAGTTAGTAAGTTAGTTAGTTAGTCAGTTAGTCAGTTCATGTGGAGTCCTGAAGTGGGGACAGACAGCCCAAGATATTGACATTCTACAATACCTGACTGAATGGAAATTGTTAATTAGTTGGTTGGTTGGGTGGTTAGCAAGAGGGGAAAGACAGCAGAGATTTTGACATTCCTATCAACATGACTCATTGTGGGAGTTTGTTAGTTAATTAGTTAGTTCACATTCCTATCAACATAATTCATTGTTGGAGTTAGTTAGTTAGTTAGTAAGTTAGTTAGTTAGTCAGTTAGTCAGTTCATGTGGAGTCCTGAAGTGGGGACAGACAGCCCAAGATATTGACATTTATTCTACAATACCTGACTGAATGGAAATTGTTAATTAGTTGGTTGGTTGGGTGGTTAGCAAGAGGGGAAAGACAGCAGAGATTTTGACATTCCTATCAACATGACTCATTGTGGGAGTTTGTTAGTTAATTAGTTAGTTCACATTCCTATCAACATGATTCACTGTTGGAACTAGTTAGTTAGTTAGTTAGTTTGTTCATATGGAGTCCTGAGGTAGGAAAGACTGCCCCAGATCTCAACATTCATTCCAAAATGCTTGACTGTAGTTAATTAGTTAGTTTTTGTTAGTTCATAAGAAGTCCTTAGGTGAGGAAAGACAGCCCCACATGCATTGCACCCTCACATGTTCTCTGTTAATAACCAGGCATAATGACTTTATTTCATCATGAATTTCTGTGGAAAAGAAATGTTAAAGTATAGTGTCTGTTGAGGAAAGTTAAGGGATCAGGAGAGCTTAGACATGGCTCGGTTTAGGTTGGCTGAGGACTAAGGAATAGGGAATTCCTGCCCCACCTGTCACCTGTGATGCGTGACAGAACATGGCCCCGTGTTATTGGAGTGTATGGTGAAGACTGGAGGCTAAACTGATTACTGATCTGAGCCTGAGACCATATGGCCCTCACTGAGGTGCTGAAAGAGGAGGAGACTATTTACATACAGCCACAAGATTAACTCAACTTGTTAACAGTGCATTTCATGATGAAAGTCTCAGAAAGGTAGAATTAGAAAGGTACAAAATTAGCATGTAATGTTTGTGACCTCCACTGAGAGACTGTTGGGATTGATGTTTCTGGGGCGCAAGACAGTGTGTTGATAAGTGAACTAAAACACTTGGATTAGGATTAGTTGACTGTGTCTGTGTACAATTCTGCAATGCACTTAATGTGTTTTGCTGGTGACGGGAAAGAACATATGTTTAAGCATGTAGAAAGACTGAAAGACTTTTGCAAGGGGTGCTTTTATATATATTTAAAATATCATGGTTGGTCAACAGCAAATGTTATGTTTTGGATGTTGACCCCATTAAATTAGCCTAATCAACTAATTAGCCTAATGTTTGTCTAGCTTCACCAGCTTAGTTTTGCTGGTCTACAGTCTACCAGATACACTGATGCCAAATTAGTAGATAATCAGAGTAAACCAGCTTAGTACATTTAGCAGGTTAGAAGAAACCAGAATGTCACTTTTTCTGTGTAAAAAGCCTCAATATTCATTATAATGTTCATAAAAAACTTTCTTTCTTCCATCAGCAACATGTTCCCAGCCAACTTGGTCCAAGCAACTTTTCAGCAAGTGAGTTTTTATGTTTTTTCCCCCATTAGTTTCATGCCTTATGACTTCAACACTTAAGTTGTTAAACCAGAAAAAGGTCATATTAAAGATATTTATTCCAAATTCTTTTGATTCACTAATTTTTTTATTATTATTATTAAAATGTTGATTCCTAAATAACTCCAAGTGTTTTTGCCTCCAAAATTTTCCTTTTATGCATATTGTCCACATAAGAATGTAATTTTAGGTAGATGCAAGAAAACATGGAGGGTTTTTCTTCTTTTGTTTTTCTGTTTTTTTTTTGCATCCATCAATATTGATTACCTTTCAATTATGTTCTATATCAATATTGAATACCTTTGGTATCATATCTTTGCATTACTATGATTTTTGGTGAATTTGTTTTGTATATGCCATGTTAATGATGAATTATAATGTAATCGTAGTATCGCACAAGGAGCATCCCTATCATGAAGCCCAAACCCACCATTGGTCAGGACGTACTAGACACCACCACCAGACGGGTCTTCATTTATGGAATCCAGGATGAGAACAGCACAGACATCCAGAACTTCTCCCTTGACTTGACACCACCTCCTGACGTGGTCTTCAGAACGCTTCCTGGCACCAGTGAGGGCATGAATGTCCTCGGTATCGTGATCTTCTCAGCTACTATGGGTGAGTAGTAGCAGCAATGTCTTGAATTCCACAGCTTTATAAATGTTTTATAAATACTTAATTATAAATAAATTATTGTCGTTTAGGAATCATGCTTGGAAGAATGGGACCAAATGGCAGTGCTCTCGTCAACTTCTGCCAGAGTCTGAATGAAGCTGTGCTGAAAATTGTGGCCATTGTTATATGGTAAAGACAAGCGTCATTTTGTAACTAAAACCCCAAATTGATATATGTCTATGACAATAAGTCAAATAACTACAGCCACTACATAGAAAGTTATATTGTCAAATGTTTATCATGCTGGGGTCATTCTCACCAAACTATGGAAGCCCGTTTCTGCAACTGATTAAAAATTTTTGTTTTAAAAAAAGTTAATTGGGACTTTTTATCTCACAATTCTGACTTTCTTCTCACAATTGCGAGTTTACATCTGGCAATTCTGACTTTTTTCCTCAGAACTGTCAGAGATAAATTCGTAATTTCTAGTTATTTCTAGTTATTGCAATGATAAGTCCACTGAAGGAGAGTTGTGATGAACCCAAGTGCATTTTTATTAAATCAACAGTGAAATCCAAAATCCAAATATAATACAAACAGAAACTTGACTTGCACAAACTTGACATCAACAGACTTGACTCGGCATGGCATGAACAGACTTGATTTGAAACAGAAACACAGACCCACCAACAGCAGGTTACAACATCAATACACGACCAGTACACAATGGCTACACGAGGGCTATATACACTGACCAAATTATAAACACTTTTGTTTTTGCCCCCATTTTTCATGAGCTGAACTCAAAGATCTAAGACTTTTTCTATGTACACAAAGGGCCTATTCCTCTCAAATACTGTTCACAAATCTGTCTAAATCTGTGTTATTGAGCACTTCTCTTTTGCCGAGATAATCCATCCACCTCACAGGTGTGGCATATCAAGATGCTGAATTGAATGTTCATTTCTCTACCATAAGTCGTCTCCAAAGGCGTTTCAGAGAATTTGGCAGTACATCCAACCAGCCTCACAACCGCAGACCACGTGTAACCACACCAGCCCAGGACCTCCACATCCAGCATCTTCACCTCCAAGATCGTCTGAGACCAGCCACCCGGACAGCTGCTGCAACAATTGGTTTGCATAACCAAAGAATTTCTGCACAATCTGTCAGAAACCATCTCAGGGAAGCTCATCTGCATGCTCGTTGTCCTCATTGGGGTCTCGACCTGACTCTGGTTTGTTGCCTCAACCGACTTGAGTGGGGAAATGCTCACATTCGATGGTGTCTGGCACTTTGGAGAGGTGTTCTCTTCACGGATAAATCCCGTTTTTTTACTGTAAAGGGCAGATGGCAGACGGCATGTATGGTGTCATGTGGGTGAGCGGTTTGCTGATGTCAACGTTGTGGATCGAGTGGCCCATGGTGGCGGTGGGGTTATGGTATGGACAGACGTATGTTATGGACAACGAACACAGGTGCATCTTATTGATGGCATTTTGAATGCACAGAGATACCGTGATGAGATCCTGAGGCCCATTGTTGTGCCATTCATCCACGACCATCACCTCAGGTTGCAGCATGATAATGCACGGCCCCATGTTGCAAGGATCTGTTTACAATTCCTGGAAGCTGAAAACATCCCAGTTCTTGCATGGCCAACATACTCACCGGACATGTCACCCATTGAGCATGTTTGGGATGCTCTGGACCGGCGTATACGACAGCGTGTTCCAGTTCCCGCCAATATCAAGCAACTTCACACAGCCATTGAAGAGGAGTGGACCGACATTCCACAGGCCACAATCAACAACCTGATCAACTCTATGCGAAGGAGATGTGTTGCACTGCATGAGGCAAATGATGGTCACACCAGATACTGACTGGTTTTTGGACCCCCCCAATACAGTAAAACTGCACATTTTAGAGTGGCCTTTTATTGTGGCCAGCCTAAGGCACACTTGTGCAATAATCATGCTGTCTAATCAGCATCTTGATATGCCACACCTGTGAGGTGGATGGATTATCTTGGCAAAGGAGAAGTGCTCACTAACACAGATTTAGACAGATTTGTGAACAATATTTGAGAGGTATAGGCATTTTGTGTACATAGAAAAAGTCTTAGATAACCAACCAATGAGCAAACAGATACATGACTACAACAACCAATGAGAACATGACACATTGAACAAGGGAACCAATAACAGGAATAAAAGAGGGCAAGGGAAGCAAGACAAAAACAATAAGAATCAAATTACAAAATAAAAGACATGAAAACATGAATGGAAACAAACCCCAAAACCCTCACAATTTTTCTCACAATTCTGAGTTTAATTGTCACAATTATGACTTTTCTTACATTTGCGAGTTTACAATTTTGAGATATAAACTCACAATTATGAATTATAAAGTACAATTCTGATGAAAAAAGACTATTTTCTTACAATTGCAAGTTTACTCACAATTCTGACTTTATAACTCACAACTGAAATATAAATTCACAATTCTGAGAAAACAGTCACAATTGCAAGTTTATATCTTACAATTCTAACTTAATTTCTCAGAATTATGAGTTATATCATGTATTTCTGACTTTGTAACTTCATTTAGCTTTATTTCACACAATTTGCAATTACCTTTTTTTCAGTGATGGAAACAGGCTTCCATAACAAACAGTGTCATTTGTGACTCAAAATTATTATTATTTATTTATTTGTTTTTTACTTTTTTTTTTTTTTTTTTTTTTACCTTTACATAATTATGTTTCTGAGAAATGCATTAAGAATTGTGACTTTTTTATATAGATACTGGATGTGACTTTTTATTTAAATTATTTTTTAGTGAAAATATTTATAAGTACAAGATCATGTTAAAAAGCTCATATAATGTGATTTTAAAGCTCCCTGTTGTAAACACTATTAAGGGCAAATTCAGTTAAAATGAAAAATATGCCTAATTGTTCTAAAAGCAGTGGGGTTTTTTTACAAGCTAACTGTGCTGATTTAGCACCAGATTCACAGTGGAGTACTGTAGAGATCAGGCAATAGTGTAAACGCATATAAAATTAGCACCGATGCGGGTTTGCACTGGGCAATCGATACTGACACAGATGTACATTTAAACAAAAATAATTTCAGTCTCAATTAACTGAAACTGAAATTTAACTGACATTTTTGTTCAAAATATTCTTTCTTACACAGAAAGCATAGAAAATGGTTTTATATAGAATTTAGGTTCATTTAGCATGCAAATTGCACTAGGGATTTTTCTGAATGAAGCTGAATTTTTAGCCTCAGATGAGCCTATTTTACATAGAAAAAGCATGTTTGTGAATATACATACCGTGCGCAACTGTTTGGTGAATTCCTAATAAGAATGCCGTCTATTTGTGATGCAACACTGCAGGTACTTCCCGTTTGGGATTGTGTTTCTGGTGGCCGGAAAGATCTTGGAAATGGATGACCCTTCAGCTATGGGGAAGAAACTGGGCTTCTACGCCATCACTGTGGTCATGGGGCTGGTGCTTCACGGCCTGTTCATCCTGCCTTCCATGTATTTCTTCATTACGAAAAAGAGCCCCATCGTCTACATCCGAGGGATTTTACAGGCCCTGCTCATCTCATTGGCTACTTCATCCAGGTAACAGCATCATGCAACTAATAATTTGAGCTAAGCCCTGCTAGATCATAACAGACTAAAGACTTGAGTACACTACACATCTATTTAAATCTGAACAGATTTTAACACACTTGGCATCATTCACTACCAGCTGAGCATCACACACTGAATGACTGAAGATTACACACTACCAGACTTTCAAGACTTTCAAGCAGAAACAGGTGCTTTGTTGCTAGAAAACACATAAGAAATGAAAACAATATGTGTTCTAAAACTGACTCAAAATATCAAACATGTTTATTACCCTCCAACCACATGGAATCATAGTCTGAAGATAAAATATTGGAGTCTGTGTCAAACGTTGTGTGGTGTATTGCAGTCTTGAACTGAAAGTAGCACAAATGTAAACCATAAACTCTTGTGTTGTATTCCAGCTCTGCCACACTGCCTATCACCTTTAAGTGCCTCCTGGAGAACAACCACATCGACCGCCGCATCATTCGCTTCGTACTTCCTGTTGGCGCCACTATCAACATGGACGGCACTGCCCTATATGAGGCCGTGGCAGCCATCTTTATTGCTCAAGTCAACAACTACGAGCTGGACTTTGGGCAGATCATCACCATCAGGTAGGGTAAGAATGGGTAAGATGCCCTTCTCTTCCCCCTTTCACCCTTTTGTCCATAAATCTGATTTCAGCACATTTATGGTCATATTAATCTTGGCGGTTCATTTGAATATCAACATTTATCATTCATATCTTTTTTCGTTTTTCTCGATGGATATAATATTATTATTCTTTGTAAATAGTATTATTTTTTTATTTGATAATTAATCATAATTAATTATAATATTTACCATTAACATGTTTAGTAACTATTCATTATATGTAAATTTTCTATAAGGCCAATTGAGTGGAATTCACTTAATTTATTTTTATAAATATTACAACATATATTGAAATTCATATATTAATCTAATCATATAATAAAACTATTTGATAGATTACATTTTTTAAAAAATCATATAATTATATAGTGTAATTCAGATCTCTTATCAGTATCTCTTTGATTGGATTCTGTTATTTACTTATCATTATTCAACAAACTGTCGTAAAACATAATTTTGTACATAATTGTACATAATTTGACATACACTTTAATTTAGAAACCAGTCAAACGTTTTTGAACAGTAAGCTTTTTAATGTTTTTTAAAAAAATCTCTTCTGCACACCAAGCCTGCATTTATTTGATCCAAAGTACAGGAAAAAACAGTAAAAAATTGAAATATTTTTACTGTTTAAAATAACTGTTTTCTAGTTAGAATATATTTCAAAATGTAATTTATTCTTGTGATTTCAAAGCTGAATTTTCAGCATCATTACTTGAGTCACATGATCCTTCAGAAATCATTCTAAGATGCTGATTTGCTGCTTAAAAAACATGTATTACTATTATTATGCTGAAAACAGCTGCGTAAAAAAAAAAATGTACTCAACTGTTTTAAATTATAATATGTTATTAAAAAAATGTTTCTTAAGCAGCAAACCAGAATATTAGAATGATTTCTGAAGGATCATGTGACACTGAAGACTGGAGTAATGATGCTGAAAATTCAGCTTTGATCGCGGGAATAAATTACATTTTCAAATATATTCAAACAGAAAATAGTTATTTTAAACAGTAAAAATATTTGTACTGTTTTTGCTGTACTTTGGACCAAATAAATGCAGGCTTGTTGAGCAGAAGAGACTGCATTAAAAACATTAAAATCTTACTGTTCAAAAACGTTTGACTGGTAGTGTATATATCTTACACATATCAGCAAGTTCTTAAATTATATCTAAAAAAAAATATTTCTTAACAGATATCAGTAAGTTCTTAATCCAGGCATTCTGTATTTCATAAATTCTATCTTTATTTATGTCTTTTTTGGTTTTATTGCAGCATCACGGCTACAGCAGCCAGTATCGGTGCTGCTGGCATTCCACAGGCCGGCCTGGTAACCATGGTGATAGTGTTAACCTCAGTGGGACTTCCTACAGATGACATCACTCTTATTATCGCTGTAGATTGGGCCTTGTGAGTCTCTCTTTCTCATTCATTTCCAGTGTAAATGTACATTGATGTTTATGATTAACAGGGTTGCCAGGTCTTCGGAAAAAAACAGCCAAATTGTTACTCAAAATTAGTCCAATCACCAAATTAGCTATCAGAATTTCTCTAAAATCAAATTCGGGGGACACAAAATCTCCTTCTGAGAGTTTTACCTTAGTTAAAATCACATTCTGGGGGTAGACCCACAGTTTAAAAGTAGCCCATTTCTGTTAGAAAGCCATGGATTTGGCAACACTGATGACTGATGTTCATTAAGATTTATGATTTTTTATTAAGAACTTTTTATAATGTTTATGTGTATCTATTAGGGATCGGTTCAGGACGATGGTGAACGTGATGGGTGATGCTCTGGCCACAGGAATCATGGCACACATATGCAGAAAAGACTTCATTAAGGAGGGCGAGGAGGTGACAATGAGTTTGTGGAGGCTCTTTGAAACAATAAAAGAGTGGACCCTAACTTATATTGCACTATAAGATTAAGACTTCATCTCTTCTCTTTACAGATTCCTCTCATCTGTGAGACCAAGCCCATGATCAGCATCCAGCAGATGATGTCCTATCAGAAAAACGGCTGCTTCCAGCCGCCTCCGCAAGGCCCCACGAGGAAACCCGAGCACCTGTCGCCTGACGTGGCCCGGCTCATGCAGCTGGAGGAAGGCATCAGACCCCCCGACAAGAAGTCCCCACACCTGTCTCCACACCATTACAAACGAGACCATAAAGACAAAGACCACTGTACCATTGACATGAACGGTCTGGAGACCAATGTCTAGACTCCTTGAGAGATGCCAGCCAGTTCTCTTTCTCAACCTTTGGATTTTGTGTGTGAATGTATTTGTAGGCAATTTCACGATGGGAAGCTGAAGCGATCAGGGGCAGTGAATCTTTGGACCTACTAAGTGGATTTGCTAAACCTTTTTGACCCCCGGATGGCTGAGCTCCTCGCTGAAGTGTGTGGAGGAAGATCAGTGTACGTGTGAGTGCTGTTGTCATCGTGTCCTTTTCCTGTGAGCCGCAGGAGAGAGGAACAACACTCTTCGTGGACAGCTAGTCTGTGGAACGAGGATATGTGTTGTTTTATTCTGCTATGTCGTACATCATATACTGCTGAGAACTTCTTTTCATATTCAGAAAGCTTTCTCTGTTTAGATCTGTTCTTTCAGTAACAGAGAGAGAAAAAACTGTCCCCTGAAGATTTTGGACACTTGCTTTTGCTACACTTAAAAATGTCAGTGCAATAGATTAGGGGTTCCATCCAGAGCTGTAGACAACCCCAAAACCACTTATGTAAAAATGACTATAGAGCTTAAAGGGATAGTTCACCAAAAATGAAAATTCTGTCATTAATTACTCACCCTCATGTCATTCCAAACCTGTAAGATCTTTATCTTCGGAAAACAAATTAAGATATTTTTGATTAAATCCGAGAGCTTTCTAACCCTGCATAGACGGCAATGCAACTGATACGTTCAAAGCCCAGAAAGGTTGTAAGGACTTCGATAAAATAGTCCATGTGACATCAGCGGTTCAACCTTAATTTTATGAAGCTAATAACAAAAAATATTGACTTTATTCAACAATTTATTTTCTTCTGCGCAATCACAAGAGTACCACGACGCATGCCAGACTTGTAACTCTTCAGGAGGCTGGTTTCTAACCCCTGCTTTAGTGTATAACTTCTTTACACATTCAGATTTTGAGAATTAAAATGAACCCAAACTTTTGTGAAAACTGTGTCAGAAGTGGACTTTATAGACTCACACGTCATGCCACATACTCTCAAAGCCTTACAGAACTTGTATGGATTATTTGTATGAAAAATGTCTAATGTATTCATTGTGATTTGAATGAAATTCCATAAAATTATGACTCACTCAGTATGCCTGATAAAAGCGATGCATTTCTTATTTCATAGTGTTCAAATACGAGGTTTGTGTACATATCCAGTGGGAAATGTCAAAGTCAGTTACAGTCCCAAACTTCCTGCTGCCAGCTGGTGGCGCTATGACTATAACTGGATATTTGCATGTAGATGTCTTCAGGCCAGGGCTTTGATCGAACATATGAAGTTTGGTGCAAATTGAACATGGTATGTTTGAGTTAGTGTAAAACATGCCATATCCTGTTGCCAGCAGGTGGCGGTATGATTACAACTGAATATTGGCCTTTAGATGTCTTCAGGCCAGGATTCTCATGAAACGCAAAGTCTGGTGCTGTTTAAGTTAGTTTAAAAAAAATTTAGTGTCATTTCCTGTTGCCAGCAGGTGGTGCTATGATTTTAACGTAATACTGGCATTTAGATGTATTCAGGCCAGGACTCTTAATAAATGTGTTAAGTCTGGGGCAGACCGGACATTGTAAGTCTGTAAGACCACAAGTGCACATGAAGTGTTTCATTTGGGACAGGGCCATTGTATGCCTGAATTATAACAACTTACTGTTTCATGGTGAAACATCAAAATTTGTCGGGGCACCACAGATATGCCCTTCAACGAAAACTCAAGATCTTCACAATTTAACATTGCAACAGCCTTTAGAGTAGACTGACCAAATGTAATGCTGATATCATCAAATCTCCATGAGGAGTTCATTAGAGAGTAAAACATGCCACTTCCTGTTGCCAGCAGGTGGCGCTATGGCTATAACGGAATATGGTCATGGATATGTGTTCAGGACAGGACTCTTATCAAAGTGAATTTTGCTGCCGATCGGACATTGTATGCCTGAATTATAACAACTTCCTTTTTCATGGCGAAATATTGAAATTTGTCAGGCCGCCACGGACACGCCCTTCAACGAAAACTCAAGATCTTCATAATTTAACGTCACAAGGGGCTTTATATTACACTGACCAACTTTGGTGTTGATCTGTTTAAATCTCTAGGAGGAGTTTGTTTAAATACAACGCCTGAAAATGGCAAAAACGTCACAAAACTTACTGAGAAAATTCAAAATAACAGACTTGGTGTTGGGTTTCGGACTTCGTACCGGGGGACTTTTTTGTAGGTATTGGTGTGTTACATGTGTCTACCGAATTTCATACATGTATGTGAAATACAGCTCGAGGGGCACTTTGTTGAAATTTTATAGGTGGTGCTACAAGTGCCACCCCCTCTTCTGAAACCCATATCAGATGTAAACTTTTACCACTTTTGGCGTGTGTGCAAAGTGTCATGAGTTTTCGAGCACGTGTAGGCCCTCAAAAATGAAATTCATTTTGGAGAAGAAGAAGAAGAAACTGAGCAATTCCAATAGGGTCCTCGCACCATACTGGGCCCTAATATCAGAATAGCAGCCAGTTTTCTAAAATGAGACAAACTTGCTAATTTTCTTAGATTTTGTTCCCTGGTATCTGCATAATTATTCTGGCCACTGGTGGTTTAACTGTTTAAGATGCAGAGAGCAGAGCAGAACGGCAGCATGTGGACGTGTAATTAGGAACGATTGCAGAGAAGAGCAGAAGGAGAAGGCCACAAGGTTCACATGGCCACATGGACATGTACAGCAGCTGAAACCCTGCAGGAAACAACGCCATTACACGCTGGGTAAATTGCTCATTAAAACGACGCAGAAAAGTATTCTGCAAAAAAGCTTTCTTCTTGTTTTACCATGGAGCTTTTCTTGCACAGAAACTGTGTTCGTTCTGCTGATGAGCTTTACTAATCCTCTTTACTCAGGTTTTAGAACGGAGTGAATTATTGCCGTCTACTTACATTGAGGATGTACTTGAAAATTTAGTTAAGTAGCTAGTTCATTTCAAAGTTGCAAATGAAGAAGCTACTAGGAAGCTACTGTTGTGTTCTTGGGAACTGCACAGTTTGAATTCATACTGTCTTATTATACAATATGCAGTGCTGAAAATGTTAGAGATGAAGGATGTAGCCATAAACAGTCAGAGTTTAAGACCAGATGCTGTAGGTCAGACTGTTTCAGGATAAAAATTCAGCAGGTGAGTAATAAATCATCTCGAGTTATGGAAAATAAAGTGCACTCCCAAACAAATCAACTGTATGCTATTCAAGAATCACCTCGGTGAAAGAAAATAGTCATTCTTAAGCTACTCTATCAATGCAGAGTCTATATTGTAATATTGCAGACATTTTTTATTACATTTTAAATCTAGAAACACTGTAGAAAATGACAGCATGTTTTGAAGTAAATTGAATATTTATTAGAAATAAATGTAACTTTTTACAAACTTGATTAATATACAATTATACAAAAATGCTTTGAAATGACAATACACCAACTCCCACAGTTTCAGAATTTCAGAATCAAA
Organism: Cirrhinus mrigala; assembly: GCA_036247105.1. Lineage (NCBI taxonomy): Eukaryota > Metazoa > Chordata > Actinopteri > Cypriniformes > Cyprinidae > Cirrhinus > Cirrhinus mrigala. Next base: position 10,845,250 of record CM070008.1, read on the forward strand.
GTCTGTTACTCCCAGCTTTTATTTTAATTCACTTCACTACAATTAGATATAAAGGTCCAAAATTAGCCTTTGCAGGCACAGTTTGAAATCTAATGATAAAACTGTTATTAGTCAGATGCACATTATAGGACAGCTGTAAGATTCAAGTGGTGATATACTAATCACAACTAAATGCTGATTTGAGGAAGGTCAATTTACTGTGATATTTTTTTCCTAGGAAACATGACATATTTCTTCTTCTTCCTGACATACCACAATATTATTACAGTTATTGTGCGGGATCATTTTTGACATGCTTTGCTTGTGTCTTTCAGGTATGTTAGTAACATACAGTATTCTTTATGCAGTTATGTTTATGCAATGACCAACAGATTCATTGTTGTATCACAACTTCATTCATACAGTTTCTGCAAAACATTATTATTAAGAATCGATTCATTATTCTAGCATCTCTCCAAAAACACATTTGCATGAATTTGTGCCACTTGTTCATCAAGACACGCAGATTCACAGTTTGGCTTTTCCAGCAGTCAGCTGAAGGTTTTGAAGTTTCATGGCCATTCCCATATTCCCAGTTATCTTCAGTTTTCCTTGGAAAAATGCCTTTAAATAGGAATACAAGATTAGCAATTAGGGCTTCACAGAGCAGGGTTATTACCGTTAACTAAAACCATAAAAAAACACCTTTGGTACTTGAAATAAAATGCTAACAAATAAAAAAATATTAAACAAACAAAAAAAATCTGATAGTCTGATTCACAAACAATTATCTCTTTGAACCGATTCGGTAACACTCTATAACAGATACAGTGGTATGCAAAAGTTTGGAAACCCCTTGCAGAATCTGTGAAAATAAGAGAGATCGTACAAAATGTTATTGTTATTTATTTTTTTTGTAATTTCCACAGATTCTGCAAGGGGTTCCCAAACTTTTGCATGTCACTGTATACAGTCATTTAAATAATAATATAATAATATAAAATAAATTATATAATACCAAAAAACAGTGCGACATTTCTCATTTTCATCTAGTTTAACTTACAAATTTGTACAAAAATAACTAAAACTGAAATGAAAACTAAAAACAAAACAAAAAAAATAATAATGCCAAAAAACAAAATTACTAAAACTGTGACCAAATTTAAAATCAAAACAAATAATACATATATTAAAATATTAACTAGAGTAAAGTTTGTGAACAAACTTTGAAGTTGGCTTGAAAAAGCCGAGACTGAAAGTTTAGATAGAATAAATAGATGTTAATAGCAAGCTGCTAACATGATTTAACATATTGCTAGCATGTTGGGCATGATTATCATATTGCTAGCACAATTACCATATTATTACTAGAGGTCTCAATGTACAGAAGTTTGGACCCCTCAATGAAAGTCTATAGGACTTTGAGGAGGTACATTTTAAAAATTTGTCTCAGAAGAAGCAGCAGCTTAAAGTAAATCAAAATGTTGGCTTTCTCAAGTCAACTATAATATTATCTCAGTGATCCTAAAAAAGACTGTAACAGAGAAGTAAGCTGGACAATCTACAACACACATATTTACATATGATTAAAAAAAAAACAAACAAAAAGACTATTTTTCACTACTTTTGTAACATTTATTGTGAGTTAAATTTCTCCATTTGACCATTTCTACATGTCAAGAGCGTGATGGATTTGAGCTCTAAATGGTTCGGCTTTTCTATTTCAGATTAATCTGAAAATGATTCTCTTTATGGAGGATTACTGTAAAAAGAGTGGCTAATTTTTAGACGAAGCGTCTGTCAAACCATCTGATGTCCGATGTAGCGCTCCACAGATGGACAGACGTGATGAAGGTTGGTTGAGTCAACACAGATGGGTGTACATTTCAAAGGGCTTATGAAAACAATCTATTTTTCATGCTCTGAATCACATCAGTAGAGGAAGCGTTAGAGGCCATTAGCCTAATTTGGAATTGCGTAAACAACTTCCATGTCACCCTGATTGGTTTTCTGTGTCAGGAGGGTTTGTGTGCTTTAATGTGTATGATGAAGTTAAAAGAAATGAATGGACATGCAACAGGGATTCAATCAGTTGTTTCTGCATAAACCTCTAACATAATACTGTATGCATGTGATGGTAGCTAAAGCCATGTCAAGGGAATGTCAAAGTAACTATGTTAATCTTTTTTCATAGAGATTAGTTTAGTTTTATGGACTGCACATCACAGGTTAAAGGTCATCCCTGACATTAGATTAATCCGAAAGGCTACTGTCGCAATGGCAGCCAGCAACATTATGATGCAAAGATGCAACTTTTGATTAAAAGAAGAATATTAGGTTATAAAATTAGATTTTTACCTTTTTATAGGGTTGAGGAAAAAATATTGATTTTCCAGTTACTCATCGTCGTTTGAATAAATGCTTGATATTAATTCTTAAAATTTCACTGTTTTTGCATAACTTGCCAGCATTGGCTCCTGAATCCTGAATTTAAACCAGTAGTAAGCAGGTGTTAATGATTATCTGGAGAAAAGTAGTTTAAATTACGTTTAGTCATTTTAGATTACGTCATGGAAAATACCAAATTGCTTTTAATTGAGTGATTTATACCTACCTTTATTAGAAATTAATTGCATTAATGGTAAGTGTTCCTAAAATGTTTATGAATACATTAATGTGTATCAATTTGCCTTATAAATAAACATTTCTTCCTGTTAATAACCTTTTAATATTTTCATGAACTGCAGATATATTTGACATTTTTAACCATATATCCAAACCTAAACATAACCACTTTTCAAAAAAGTATGAAAAACATGGTAGGAAGAAATATCTAATATATTTTAAATACCATTAGATATATCTAAACCCAAGCTACTCTCAACAGATGCCATTCAGAACATGATGGTTATAATAAAAGAATAAACTAAATTCAATATTCATAGAATGCATAAAGATTTGTAAAACATTTGTATGTTTTTAAAGTTATTCATACACTACCAGTCAAAAGTTTTTTAACAGTAAGATTTTTTTATGTTTTCTTAAAGAATTCCCTTCTGCTCACCAAGCCTGAATTTATTTGATCCAAAGTACAGCAAAAGCAGTAATATTGTGAAACATTTGTATTATTTAAAATAACTGCTTTCTATTTGAATATATTTCAAAATGTGATTTATTCCTGTGATCAAACCTGAATTTTTAGCATCATTACTCCAGTCTTCAGTGTCACATGATCCTTCAGAAATCATTCTAATATCCTAATTTGCTGCTCAAGAAACATTCATTATTATTATTATTATTATTATTATCAATACTCAATAGAAATTAATACTTTTATTTAGCAAGGATGCTTTATATTGATCAAAAGTGATGATAAAGACATTTCTAATATTCTAAAAGATTTATATTTCAGATAAATGATGTTCTACTGAACTTTCTATTCATCAAAGAAACCTAAAAAAAAAAAATCTACTCAACTGTTTTCAACATAATAATAATGATAAATGTTTACTGAGCAGCAAATCAGAATATTAGAATGATTTCTGAAGGATCATGTGACTAGAGTAATGAATCTAAAAATTCAGCTTTGAAATCACAGAAATTAATTTCATTTTTAAAATATATCCAAATAGAAAACAGTTATTTTAAATAGTAAAAATATTTCTGTCAACTGTTTTTTACTGGTTTTGCTGCTCTTTAAATCAAATAAATGCAGGCTTGGTGAGCAGAAGAGACTTCTTTAAAAAAAAAAAAAAAAATAAAAAATAAAAAATTACTGTTCAAAAACTTTTGACTGGTAGTGTATTTTTAACTAGTGTTGATTTGTTGATGGTGTTGAAGTTGTGCACTTTTTTGTTTACTTTTATGTACTTTTTAAAATTATTGTCAAGCTTTGGAAAAAAAATATCCACAATTATTTTTTTTTACATTTAAATTTCTAAAAATAATTACAGTTGAAATAAGTAAATAAATGAAAATCAAAAAAAAAAAAAAATCAATCAATCAATTAAATCAATTAATCGGTCTTATTTTTAGCTATATAACCCCAGCCCTATTGATATGTAGTATCATTCTTGTTGCACTTTCAGAACGGGATGAAAAAAGTGCAGTTTGAAATTGCCCAAATGAAGTCAAAACAGTCTACAAATGTTGTGCTGGCTGTGATACTTAAGATACTTGCATTGAGAAGGCTAAATTAGTAGGCCAGACGAGCGGTCAGTCTGTCTGTCTGCAGGCCATGGCACGAGTTTTAAGACTAATCCTGCACCGCTGGCTCTGTCCCAAGACAATCTCAAACCTTACTTAGCCCTCAAAATACACTGATACACACCAACTTATCAGAACAGCTTCAATGTTCTTTTTCTTCATAAAACACACAAGATATCATCAGACCACTAAGAATAAACCATCATCAAACTGTACCGTTTGTGGATTCAACTGTCCTGTCATCAATTCCAGCAGATCTGAGTCAGACATAGAAATGGTGCAGTCGGCCTTTTTACCTGTGTGAGAAGTAAACAGTGAAACGTCAGTGAAACAGTAAAAATTGTTTATGACAAAGTGCTCTTGGAGACACTGAATTCAGAGTTAAATCTAATGACTGTGTAATGACTATTTACAATAATAATAATAATAAGAAGAAGAAGAAGAAGAAGAAGAAGAAGAAGAAGAATTGGTTCTGCTGTTTTAATTAGAATATCAAAAATAATATTTAAAGAATATTCACAAGTTTAGGGTCATTTATATGATCAAACATACAGTAAAAACAGTAATATTGTGAAATATTACTACAATTTAAAATAACTATTTTCTATTTGAATATATTTTAAAATGAATATATTTAAAAAAAAAGCATAAATAAACATATTGCTGACCCCAGATTTTTCATGCTTGCACTATGTAGTCTATCTATCTATCTGTCTATCTATCTATACACACATACAATAATACACAATGAAGTGGACAACAAAATTGAACACACCTGCATCATTGGTCACTGAACCTCTGCCATTTTTTACATCCACGACCCATAATGCTTCACTTCCACCGGGACCGTCCTTTACTTTGAAAGCGAAAACAGCACCAATTTTCTTTACATATGCATCTCCATCCTGTTAAAAATGATTATACAATTTAATAAATCTGTAGAAAATTGGATTTGTTTTTCACCTACTTGAAAAACCCTGTGATTCTTATTCTTGACAAAATATTTCACTTACAGCATACTATTGTACTACTTTTCATCTTAACACTGGTACAAATGATTTCTACAATAATACAAGCAGTGAAGATTTACAGCTGCACTGACTTAATTTAAAAAGTCATTTGAGATGTGATTTAAACATCCTCCAGGAATATTACTCCTTCTAGGAAAAGAGTCACGAGTCATTGTTCATTCTTGTCTATCTACACATCTTATATTTGGGTGTAATAGGTTTGCAGAAACCACAAAGACATTGCACAGAGGCAAAGTCTGATTTGCATGGTATAATTGGTGAGAGGCAGCCTCATTCCTGATGAATTACCTCCTGGAGTCTATTTTCAATCTCCTTGAAGACAGTGTGAGCTTTGAAGCCTTTGAGGTCAGTGGACGCACTGGTGGCCACTGCAGCAATCCTAGAGCTGAGAAAGTTTAATTCACAAAGTTCAAAACTGCTTGCGCATGTATGGTGTGTACTGAGTCCAAAGGTCTAGTTTTCATGTAAAAGAATTACGGCATTTAAAGTCCCCCTGTAGTGAAATTCAAGATTTTTATGTTGTTTATTTGTCTATGTGGTGTTTTTATTATGCTTTTAAACAAACCATGTGCCAGTCCATTAATCAACACCATTGCTGAGTATTTTCTCCTTAAAACTGTAGTTTCCCAAAGGCTGTCCCAGAAATGCAGTTTGAAACAGCACTTTTTTTTTTTTTTGCTACGTCACAAGCTTCAGTAACCAATCACGTCAAAGGATAGATTCCTATCATTAGCATGCAAAATATACCAATAGGATTAAAAACAAAACCAAATATTAAATAGAGCATTTAATAGAGCACATAGAGCATTAAATATGAAAAATAACCCGCGGCAACAGTGTAAATGTAGCCCGGAGTCAGATGCATCTCTACCGCATCGCCGTCTGCACTTTACTCGCATGTGATCGTGGGCGCAAACTGGAATCACAAACTAGGCTGCATTCGAGCCTTCAAGGCATTTTGAGGACACGACATCAGCACAGTATCTACTGTAGTTGTCTGCTAGTAAAAACACTGATAAAACTCAGTCATTGTCCATGTTTCGCCTTTATATTGCGTTTACTACAATTCAGTTAGTGGATCAGGCCAGGGGGCTCTGGCTGGTGCGACTGTGTGGGGGGGCGGGGCTAATTTGCATATTCATAGATCCACATATAGTAAATGAGGCAAGGGGGGTAGAGTTACATTCAAGCTGTTTTAAGGCATGAGAAAATTATTTTCACAAGAAAAAACATTTAAATATGTCATTTTGATGATCAAGGATCAGTTTTAAAGGTGTCATCAGATGCCCATTTTCCACAAGCTGATATGATTCTTTAGGGTCTTAATGAAAAGTCTATAATATACTTTGGTTAAAAATTCTCAATGGTAGTGTAAAACAACACCCTTTTACCTTGCCAAAATCAGCTCTGCAAAAATCATCCTGTTCTGGTTGAGGTCGCTTTAAATGTTAATGAGCTCTGCTCGCCCCGCCCCTCTCTTCTCTCTGCGGAGTGACGAGCCTGTTTACTTTAGCCATGTTTAGCCGCTAAACTTGCTAACTAACATGTTATTAGGAAAGGCAATCACAAAGATTCATAAAAAAACCCTTATACTCACTTCTGCTGTAAGTGAAGCTGGATCACGAAAGATCCGCGCGAACATAGACGGATATATGTAGATCGGGAGGCGCATTCCCTTCACAAACAAACGTAATCCACTGCATCTTCAGCAGCTCAGATGTCAGGAGTAAATGACGACCACTATGTCATTATGACATCCAGCAACACAACACCTCAATTACTCAATCAGAGATATTCTTGTCTAACTTACATCCCTGCTCCGACATCGAAACAATAGAGTCGGACTGTTACAGCTGATTTAGGGCGGGTCTGTGGTAAGACGCTCACGTCAATCAACTATCGTAGGAGCAGCCTCTGTTGGTGTGACGCCACACCGACAGGCATCCGAGAATGGCTCTATTTGAAAAAGGGGATATTATTTTTACAGATTAATTAAAAACCACTGCATGGATTTTTATACCACTGCATGGTGTATATACACTACCAACACACATTAATGTTCAAACAACATGTAAAAGTGAACTTTGCATCCAATGACCCCTTTAAGGGATAAAAATTTTGACTACAGGGGGACTTTAACAACATTTAATACTTAAAATCAGATCATTTTCTGAATATTCTAATGACTTACATTATAACTTCACATACTGCATGTACACAGAGACTTAACATGTGCTTTTGCATGTAGGTCATATAGAAATACAATCTTTTAACCTTGGATTTTGTACCCTCTGTCAGTGTACTTAAACATATAACAGAGATAAATGAAAAAAAAAAATGAAAATGTGCACTACTGTTCAAAAGTTTGGCATTAGTAAGATTAATACTTTCATTCAAATGAATATATGTTTATTCAGCAAAGACACATTAAATTGATCAAACGTGACACTAACATAACTTAAAAGGTTACAAAAGATTTCTGTTTCAAATGAATTCTGTTTTAAAGTTTATATTCATCAAAAAATCCTGAAAAAAGTATAATGGTTGAGTTTCCAACATTGATAATGAAAAGAATTGTTACTTGAGCACCAAATCATCTTATCATAAGACTGGAGTAATGATGAGAAAAATTCAGCACTGCATCACAGAAATAAATTACATTTTACAATTTATTAATATGAGAAAACAGTCATTTAAATTGTAATAACATTTTCCAATTTTACTGTTTACTGCATTTTTAATTAAAAACAATGCAGCTTTGGTGAGCACAAGAAACTTCTTTTAGAAACATGAAAAAGTCTTAACACGGCCAAACATTTAATTGCATTGTTGGGATTTTAAAAAAATAATAATAATTGACAGAATTTTGAATATAAAGCTCGTAGAGATTAGAAAAGCTATAAAAGGAGTCCTTATTGCAACATATTTAAGCTTTAAACATACCTTGTTTCTTGAGGGAAGCCCATCCTGTAGAGAGTTACGACCACCGCTCCACCAAGACCGATGTTGTGCTGCAGGGCGACCTTTGCCCCGGGGACCTGCCGAGGCCCCGCCTCCCCTCTCAACTGCCAGCACAGCTCTGTACACTGAGCCAGACCTGAGTCACGAAAACAGGCCAGAGTTCATCCACCGCCTTCACTCGCTCTCAATGTCACGGCCATCTGCCTTCACTGGTTCTATGTGAGCGTTTCAATATTCTGTGACCTGTTGAGGTCTTTGTTAAATTTTCATTTATATAGCATATTGCACAAAGTAGCTGCACTAAAAATTCTCTGTCTTACATACAACATCTTGTATACGTATCTATAATGTAAATATTCTTTACATGACTCAAAACCAGGGATTAGAAACAGTTTAAGGAACGAACACAAACTGAAAATAAATGATATTGCAAAACACAATACATAAAAAGGATTTAAAAAAAAAAAAAAAACTTTTTTTCCGATAGACCTTAGGCAGGGTGGATGCAATATTGAAAGCTCAAAATTTCCAGACTTTTATGGAGTTTTTTTTAATGAAGATTCTATGGAGCTTTCTCTGTGGATTAGTTTAGTATTTCTGGCAGTAGATAATATTTAAGGAAAATGTTTAATAACAACAATGGGCAACAATGGCCTTCTAAGCACTATGATCTCACACTGTCCAGTTAAGTCAAGACCTCCTTCTTTTCTTTTCTGATTAGTGTCTCTGCACTGCTGGACGGCGGGTGACTTGACACCCCACCTTAATCCCTGAGGTCCTGACTCGTGTTGTTAACACTCAGGCTGAGCATTTTATCTTGTTGGGCTAAACTGCTTGCACTTTTGCTCATTATCCCCAACAGGATAAGGACTTAGAATAAGACCTTTTCAGTTAGGCAGAGCAAGTCTGTGACTTCCAACTCCTCGTAGAAAAGGTGAGGATCGAGATCAGGAAAAACGGTTAAACCATAGGAATGGGAGAAAGAAATAAATCAAGCACCTCAAATATCTTAAAGGAGTAGTTCACTTCCAGAACAAAAATGCACAGATGATTTACTCACCCCCTTGACATCCAGGATGTTCATGTCTTTCTTTCTTCAGTCATAAAGAAATTATGTTTTTTGAGGAAAACATTTTAGTATTTCTCTCCATAAAGTGGACTTCCATGGTGTCCGTAAGTTCTTTCAAAATGCAGTTTAAATGCTGCTTCAAATGGCTCTAAACAATCCCAGTTGAGGAATAAGGGTCTTATTAAGTGAAACGATTGGGTATATTCTAAAAAAAAAAAAAAAAAATTACAAGTTATATACTTTTTAACCTCAAATGCTTGTCTTGTGTATACTCTGTGTATTCCTGTTCGTGGCAGTTAGGGTGGGTCGAAAAACTCCCACCTCATTTTCTTCTCCAACCTCAAAATCATCCTACATTGCTGTTTTACTCTTTTTGTAAAAGGCGTTTGATCTTCTTTGCATGTTCACTTTGTAAACACTGGGTCGGTACTTCTGCAGCGATTTTGAAGTTGCAGGAGAAAATGAGATGCGAGTTTTTCGACATACCCTGTCTTGAACCGGAATGCACAGATTTCACACAGAGCTAGACAAGACGAGCATTTGAAGTTAAAAAGTATATAAATTGTCAATTTGTTTTAGAAAATACCAGATTGTTTCGCTAGATAAGACCCTTCTTCCTCGGCTGAGATCGTTTAGAGCCCTTTGAAGCTGCATTTAAACTGCATTTTGGACGTTCAAACTCGCAGGTGCTGTTGAAGTCCACCATATAGAGAAATTCTGAAATATTTTCCTCAAAAAACAATTTCTTTTCGACTGAAGAAAGGTCACCAGGGGAAGTAAGTACATTAAAAAGTAAATTTTTGTTCTGGAAGTGAACTTCTCCTTTAAGATTCATGTACCAAAATATAATCAAACCACTACAATAATGATCCAGTAAATTCATTTAGAATACAATGTCAGTTCAAAGGTGAATATCAAATCAAGTTTTAACCCCTTCCACCTGCACTACTATGTATCTGCGGTTCAGTGCAGAGGAAGACAGGAAGTGGGATGAATGAATGGATGGAGAGGTTAAATTGTGACCATAATTGTCCATGAATGTAAACTGGTGGTGTCATAAAACCAGGTGCAGAACGATGGGCTCTTTACATCATCTTTCAAATGTTAAAAGGATGATGTAATGAGCCCATTGTTCTACACTTGGTTTTATGACACCACCAGTTTACATTTAGAAGACAAACCAGTTTGATATTCCACCACACTGACTAGGAGTAACTCAACCCAGCTGTGGAGTTGATGTACTTGAGTTTTAGTTTACTAGTTAAAAGATGTGACTCCCCCTGCTGGTGAAGAGCCACATACGGACATAAACACATTAGGGATGAACACTGTCAAGCAGAGGCGTCTTTCAACCGCAGCACAGAGATATTTTTAATTTTTTAATTTCTTAGAATGATGTGCTTGAGCGCTTTTCCTGGGCATAAACTGTGCACATTTGCCATTGTTTGCGAATAATTATTTTGCAGGGGTATTTGCTCATTTTGAGGTGCTGTTCAGAGGTGCCTCTTATTATTCTTATATCAGCAGCTGTGTATAACATGCCAGGTTATTTCCTGCCAAAAGCTATGCGATTATTTTTTTTATTTTGACTTTTAATGATTAACTCTATTTTCGTCTTTATCTCTTCTGTCATTCTACACTTAATTGATTTGATATGGTCATGTGATATTGTTAGGCTAGATAACATTATCTGAACTTGCCATACTTTGACTTTTAGTGAACTGATGCCACTACTGTCAAGCTCCAGAAAAGACAAAAAAGCACTACAAAGTATTTAAGGATAAAAGAAAAAAAAAAACAAGTATAAAAATTTTTTAAAAGGGGTCATCGGATGCCCATTTTCCACAAGTTGATATGATTATCTGGGGTCTTACTGAAAAGTCTATAATATACTTTGGTTAAAAATTCTCAATGGTAGTGTAAAACAACACCCTTTTTACCTTGCCAAAATCAGCTCTGCAAAAATCATCCTGTTCTGGTTGAGGTTGCTTTAAATGTTAATGAGCTCTGCTCGCCCCGCCCCTCTCTTCTCTCTGTGGAGTGACGAGCCTGTTTACTTTAGCCGCATTTAACCACTAAACTTGCTAACTAGCATGTTATTAGGAAAGGCAATCACAAAGATTCATAAAAAAACCCTTATACTCACTTCTGCTGTAAGTGAAATTGGATCACAAATGATTCGCGCGAACATAGACGGATATACACTACCGTTCAAAGGTTTGGGGTCAGTACATTTTTATTGTTTCTTTTTTTTTTTTTTTTTTTAAGAAATTAATACTTTTATTCACCAAGGATGTATTAAGTTAATAATTAAAAGTTGATTAAAAGTTAATAATAAATAATTTACATTGTTATAAAATATTTATATTTTGAATAAACACTACTTTTTAAACTTGTTATTCATGAAAGAATTCTGAAAAAAAAAATTACAGGTTCCAAAAAATATTTGGCAGCACAACTGTTGATATTATCCAATATTGATCATTCTAATAATAAATCCGCATATTAGAATGATTTCTGAAGGATCATGTGACACTTAAGACTGGAGTAACAGCTGATAAAAATTCAGCTTTTCATCACAGGAATAAATTACGGTGGCCGAGAGAGCTCAAAGCGCTGCAACTTAAGAAAACACATGCAAACAGAAAAAAACGACAACAAATAAAAAAAACCCATCTTCATCAGTTTGACAACACAGGCGCTGCAAATCCTCGCAACGCAAACACAAATACGGAAACGCGCTGCAAATTCTCACAACACAACCAAACACAGAAACGCGCGGCAAACACAAACGCGCTGCAAAGAGCACGGACCACAACGGAAATGTTTCAGGGGGACCTCAAAAAGTGACGAACCCAGCTGGGACCTGATTATTATTATTGTTATTATTATTATTATTATTATTTTTATTTTTTATTTTTTTGGTTTTTATTCAGTTTCATCATCGAAACAAAAAAACAAGGCAACATTGCACATTTCAAATTGCAAATTCAACTGCAAAAAAAAAAAAAAAAATCCATGGCAGTTACATAAATTTGAAAAGAGAGGGTTTCAAGGTAAATTTTAAAATTAGTGTTACAAAATGTAATATATAATGGTTTCTTCTGACTTATATTTGACTTGTGAATATAAAAGTTTGCTAAGATAATTAAGAGATTTATAATATAAACCTGTTTATCAGAAAAAGAGGGGTTTTGAAAACAAAGTAAAATATCATAAAAATCTAAATTAAGGGGTTTGCTTAATTTCTTTGTTATGCCTATTTTAAAGTCAGTCCAAAATGAAATAGCATAAGGGCAATAGAAAAATAAATGTTCAATATCTGGACCTGATTATTTGTTCAGTGGCTTTTGGTCAGAGAGGTGTTGTCCGTGAACTAAAAGGTGAGTTTTTTGTTTAACATCCTGATCATATGATTCATTGGTCTTTTGGATATTATTAGACTAATCTGACGAATTACACACTTAACTGTGAAACGTTATTAACTTAATTGCAAATAATATAAATAAATAAATATATGCAAATAAATATAACGTTCAAAGTTCACGAAAAAAAACTGCAACGCTTTATTAATAGTTAAAATCAGGTCAAAATTCAGGTCCCAGCTGGGTTCGTCACTTTTTGAGGTCCCCCTGAAACATTTCCGTTGTGGTCCGTGCTATTTGCAGCGCGTTTGTGTGATTGGTCGTGTTGTGAAAATTTGCAGCGCGTTTCCGGATTTGTGTTTGCGTTGCGAGGATTTGCAGCGCATGTGTTGACAAACTGATGAAGATGTTTTCTTAATTTGTTGTCGTTTTTTTCTGTTTGCATGTGTTTCTTAAGTTGCAGCGCGTTGAGCTCTCTCGGCCACCGTAATAAATTCTATTTTAAAGTATGTTAAAATGAAAAACATTATTTTGTATTGTAAAAACATTTTGCAATATTACTGTTTTTTTTTCTATATTTTTAATCAAATAAATGCACTCTTGATGAGCATAAGAGACTACTTTAAAGACTATTACAAGTCTTACTGACCCCAAACTTTTGAACGATAGCGTATGTAGATTGGGAGGTGCATTCCCTTCACAAACAAACGTAATCCACTGCATCTTCAGCGGCTCAGATGTCGGGAGTAAATGATGACCACTACGTTCATTATTACATCCAGCAACACAACACCTCAATCGCTCAATCGGAGATATTCTTGTCTAACTTACATCCCTGCTCCGGCATCGAAACAATGGAGGTCAGACTGTTATAGCTGATTTAATGCGGGTCTGAGGTAAGACGCTCCACACCGACAGGCATCTGAGAACGGCTCGATTTGAAAAAGTGGATATTATTTTTACAGATTAATTAAAAACCACTGCATGGATTTTTATCATTATAGGGTAGATTTGTACATACACTGCCAACACACATTAATGTTCAAACAACATGTAAAAGTGAACTTTGCATTTGATGACCCCTTTAAGACTTCTGAGCACATATACAACATTTTTAGTGGTTAATAGTTTAAATTGTGGTCTGTTCTTCACAGAAAGTTCCTATATGCCTTCAGAAGACTTGTAATTTAGTTCAAGAGTCACACAGATCACTTTTATGGTAGGTTTTTTTTTTTGAGCTTGACAGCAGCTGGTCACTATCTGCTTCTGGAAAACAGCAGTGTGAGCATTGTGCTAAACTTCTCCTTTTGTGTTTCATGGTCAAAATAAACATCTGGAGCAAAATGAATGTGAATAAATAACAATTTTTCAGGTGAAGGATTCCTTTAATTCACCCAGATACCATCAGGTGTGTTTGATAAACCGTACCTGTAGCTCCAAGTGGGTGTCCTTTTGAGATGAGTCCTCCACTGGGGTTTATCACCCATTTGCCACCATATGTATTATCACCCCGATCAATCAGCTCACCGGCTTTACCTACAGATGAAAAGACAGATCATATCTTAAGCATACTCCTAATCTAAACCTGTGTTTAAAAAGCTGTGCTAGAAAAGTGTGCTTTTCTTACCTTCAGAACACAGTCCCAGAGCTTCATAGGTGATGAGCTCATTGGCAGAGAAGCAGTCATGCAGCTCAATGACGTCAACATCTGACGGCTTCAGACCAGCGGCGTCAAAGCACCTCTGAGCTGCAAGACGGGTCATGTCATAACCAACCTGCGATGGGCAGAGTAAAGAAAACACATTACATTAGAGATTGAAGATGTCAATATATAGAATCATACTTTAGAGGGACAGTTCACCCAAAAATGCAAAGCCTATCATTATTTACTCACCTCAGAGTTGCCAGATTTTCACAACAAAACCCACCCAATTGCTACTCAAAACTAGTCCAAAACTAGCCCAATTGTGTTTTGGTGGGGGTCCTAAAAATCACGACCTAAATATCATGTTGTTGTGGTCGCTTAAACCCATGGACATGAAAAACAACCTGCAGCAACAGTGTTAAAGTAGCTCAAAACTTGGCAACACTGACTCTCCTTCATGTCGTTCCAAACCTGCATGACTTTATTTCTTCTGTGGAACACAAGAAAATATATTTTTATACAAATCAGTTTCATTTCCCACTGACCCCCATTTGTATTTTTTATCTATACAATGGGAGTCCAAGGGAACTGAATCTGTTTATATACCAATATTCTTCAAAATATCTTTTTTCCACAGAAGAAAGTCAGTCATACAGGTTTGGAATGACATAAGGCTGAATAAATGACAGAATTTTCATTTTAGGGTGCAACTATCCCTTTGAGAAGCTGCTCTTACCATTTTCATACAGCTGTTTGCCTCAAAGGTACTGGTAAGATCTGTGACCATGTCCTGAGCAATGATCTCCACAGCCTTTTTCTCCAATCCGTTTCTCCTCACAAACTTCTCACTGGCCAGAACTGCCGCTCCTGCCCCATCAGATGTCGGGCTACAGAAAAATGAGAGATGATATAAAAATCTGCTTCTGCTGGACAGAATGATGGACCCATGTGGTTCACAGTTTAACAAGCTATCTAATAAGACCATACAAATTTCCTAGACATGTAAAAAAAAAAATAGCATGTATAAACCAGATTAATGACTGTCAAGCAAAAAAGTTTACCAGCTTGTATAAAAATAGAAATATATAGCTGGATTCAGCACATATTAAAGGAAAAGTCCACTTCCAAAACAAAGATTCACATATAATGTACTCACCCCCTCGTCATCCAAGATGTTCATGTCTTTCTTTCTTCAGTTGTAAAGAAATTATGTTTTTTGAGGAAAACATTTCTGCATTATTCTCCACATAATGGACTGATATGGTGCCCCGATTTTGTACTTCCAAAATGCAGTTTAAATACCTTTTCAAACAATCCCAAATGCGGTTGTAAACAATCACATGAGATGGGAGTTCTTCAACATGCCCTAACTGTCATGAGTCAGAATGCACAGAGTTCAGGGAGAGTAAGACAAGACGAGCATTTGGCATTAAAAAGTATATAAACTGTATTATTTTTATTAAAATAACCGATCGTTACACTAGATAAGACCCTTCTTTCTCGGCTGGGATCGTTTACAACCGCATTTGGGATCGTTTGAAGCCGCATTTAAACTGCATTTTGGAAGTTCAAAATCGGGGCACCATATCCGTCCATTATATGGAGAAAAATGCTGAAATGTTTTCCTCAAAAAACATAATTTCTTATGTTCTTAAGTAAGAAAGACATGAACATCTTGGATGACAAGGGGGTGAGTACATTATATATAAATCTTTGTTTTGGAAGTGGACTCCTCCTTTAAGCTCAATCAAGAGTATTTGTGGAATAATGTTGATTAACGCAAAAAATTATTTTGTGTTTTGTTTAAAAAATAAGGGTCAATTTCTGAAATTGAGATTTGAAATTGAGATGAATAAGCTTTCAATTGATGTATGGTTTGTTAGTGTAGGACAATATTTGGCCGAGATGCAACTATTTGAAAATCTGGAATCCGAGGGTGCAAAAATATCTAAAAATTGAGAAAACTGCCTTTAAATTTGTCCAAATGAAGTTCTTAGCAATGCACATTACTAATCAAAAATTAAGTTTTGATATATTTACGGTAAGAAATATACAAAATATCTTCATGGAACATGATCTTTACTTAATATCCTAATGATTTTTGGCATAAAAGAAAAATTTATCATTTTGACACCAAACAGCGTATTTTTGGCTATTGTTACAAATATACCTGTGCTGCTTATGACTGGTTTTGTGGTCCAGGGTCACATACAGTAAATCATCAACTGCACATTTTAAACTGTATTTTAAATATAGAATTTGCTTGTTGCTTTTCTGTCAAAATGCCAAATCAATCAACTTTTGACACCACATCTCCCACGTGCCAGTCAACACACCAGTAAGAAACAGTAAGAAATACCAAACCTTTTTAAAATCTGAAACTTTTTACCTTGCACATTAATAAACACACATATTGTTTATGTCTTGTGGCTATACAATGAGTGTTCTAACATTTATGGACTGGCTCAATCACACTTCCATTGTAAGTGCCACACTTTTGTGGATATTTAAAAATATGGCAACAACCTTATTAAACAAGGCTCTCTGCTCACTGTCTGGTGCACTTACCAACACTGTAAGAGTGTGAGGAACTCAAAAACCTTCCTGGAGTTAATGACCTGGTCCAGGCTATATTCATCCCGAAACTGAGAATATCTGGGTGAGAATGTGGAGGAGAAGAAAGAGAATCAAAGACTGAATATGTCTTCCAGTTACCTGTGATATGATAAAAATATATATACACTACCGCTCAAAAGTTTGGGGTCAGTACATTTTTATTGTTTCTTTTCTTTTTTTTTTTTTTTTTTTTTAAGAAAATTAATACTTTTATTCACCAAGGATGTATTAAGTTAATAATTAAAAGTTTATTAAAAGTTAATAATAAATAATTTACATTGTTATAAAATATTTATATTTTGAATAAACACTGTACTTTTTAAACTTGTTATTCATGAAAGAATCCTGAAAAAAAAAATTACAGGTTCCAAAAAATATTTGGCAGCACAACTGTTGATATTATCCAACATTGATCATTCTAATAATAAATCCGCATATTAGAATGATTTCTGAAGGATCATGTGACACTTAAGACTGGAGTAACAGCTGATAAAAATTCAGCTTTTCATCGCAGGAATAAATTCTAATTTAAAGTATGTTAAAATAAAAAACATTATTTTATATTGTAAAAACATTTTGCAATATTACTGTTTTTTTTTCTATATTTTTAATCAAATAAATGCAGCCTTGATGAGCATAAGAGACTACTTTAAAGACTATTACAAGTCTTACTGACCCCAAACTTTTGAACGGTAGTGTATATATATTTTGCACAGAATGAAAGTTGACATTTCCTTTATAACAAACTTGTTAAAACTTACGGATTATTGGTGGAATGCTTGTGGTTCTTCCAAGCAATTTTGGCAAAATGCTCTGGTTTCGTGCCTAGAGAAGACACAAAGATTTTATTGCAAAAGGAACCTAGCCTAAATAGTTCAATCAATCTAAACCACTCATATCACACACTCAACTTTCTTACTGCGATCTTACCGTACTTCTCCATGTGTTCTCTGCCAGCGTTGCCGAACATCTGAGGTGCGGCTGGTGCCGACGCCAACCCATAATGGTTGATCATCACCTCCATGTGCTTGTCCAAAGGGTTGGTTCTGTCCATGTACTGCAAACCCATGAGATGACATGAGACACAGGTTGATTCACTTCATCACTGGTGTAATAACAGAGCTGTGAGATGTGCTCATACCTTTGTGGATAGTGAACCTCTTTCCATCTTCTCAAACCCCAAGGCAAGAACACAATCAGCCAAGCCTGAGGGCAAGATATAATATTATACAAGATTTTTGTATTATATACAAAAAACTATATTACAAGTTACATTTATTATATGTGACCCTGAACCACAAAACCAGTCATAAGTATCACAGGTATATTTGTGGCAATAGCCAAAAATAAATTGTATGGGTCAAAATTATCGATTTTTCTTTTATGCCTAAAATCATTAGGATATTAAGTAAAGATCATGTTCCATGAAGATATTTTGTAAATTTCTTACTGTAAAGATTTAAAAACTTAATTTTTGATTAGTAATATGGATTGCTAAGAACTTCACTGGGACAACTTTAAAGGTGATTTTCTCAATATTAGATTTAGCTTTCAGATTATGTATAATTCTCAATTTCAAAAAATTGACCCTTATGACTGGTTTTGTGGTCTAGGGTAACATATCAGAAGTTTTAATGTAATTTATTAGAATTTAAACTTTGAATTTTAAATTAGAATTTTCAGCGGTGTGTGTGTGTGTGTGTGTGTGTGTGTAATATATATATATATATATATAAGATAGGGAAGTAAGACTTTAAAAAAGGAAAAAATAAAAGAAAAATAAATTGATACTTCTATTTAATAAGGGTTGAAAATTGACAATTCAGCTTTGCCATCACATGAATAAATTAATATATATTTTAAAAATATATTCAAACAGGAAACAGTCCTTTTAAATTGTAATAATAGTTCACAACAGCACTGTTTGTACTGTATTTGATCATATAAATGCAGCCTTGGAAATCATTAGAGACTTTGTAAAAAAAAAAGTAAAATCATACAAAACTTTTGCAATTTAGTGTGTGTTATTTTTTTATATTATTAATATTATTTTTATTATTTGTTTTTACTATTCAGTAAAAGAGTATGTTCAATACCACAGTTTTGAAAAAAATACATTTAATTTATAAACACAAATAAATAAATACATTTAAAACTCCAACTATAGCACAGTCTTTAGTCTTCAGCAGACTGTAGAAACCTTCTCACCTCCCTGAATGAGCTGACGGGCCATAAAAAGCGCTGTGGAGCCAGTAGAGCAGTTATTATTGACGTTGATTATTGGGATCCCTGACAGACCCAGACTGTGATAAATAGCCCTCTGGCCACATGTCGAGTCACCTGGAGAAATACAGCAGACTCACATAAATTCAACACTGACATCAGAGAACATATAAGTCAAAGGTGTAACACATAAAACCCTGCTGACATGTCATACTATATGGTGTATTGACAGTAAGTATAACGTACCATACACATAGCCAACACAGGCTTGCTGGACGGCACTGTACTTGATCCCAGCATCCGCCAGCGCTTTCTGCCCTGTGCCACAACAGAAAGGATTCAAAAACATTCATATTACCACAGTACAATGTGCTAAATATTCGAACAAGGTCAGCATCAACTGCACCTGCTTCTTTGGCCATGTCTGGGTAATCGATGTCTCTTGCACCTGGCTTTTCAAACTGAAAAACAGAAGAAAGCATCACTGAAATGTATCTCTTTGGAACTATGTCCTTTAAAAAAAAGCCTGAATTTTTAATAGCACGCATTCTGGAGATTATATTTAATAGAGCATGTATAAAACATATAGCGTATAAAATCATATATAATGAAAAATTTTATTAATGTAATAATGATTAATGTAATGGTTCAGTTGTACTAATTGGTACCACTGAATTTATGCTGAATACAGTTCATTCACATGGCGTAATTTTACTTCCGCGCCACTAGGAGCCGCAATAAAAATCATATTTATTCTTTCAATGTTACTTTGAAAACTACGACCACAATGAAACGTTGAACTGAGCTTCTTTCTGATTGTGTAACTCACGTTCATTGTCATCTTGCACAGTAACCTATGACACATTTAATTCATGGTCATACTGACCGATTATCCTGATATATTTGCGTTTGCGTGAAGGTCTGAAGGACTTTAGCACTGTGCAATGCTACAGTTACTCAACACGCACAGTGAATCTCTGATAAGAAACCTTACATTGCATAACTCTTTTTAATAACACTTTATTCAGATCACTGAACCTCCACACCATGCGATCTGAATTTAGCAATAAAGCTAGTTACTGAACAGCGCATAACTAAACAACATGCTACGTGCAATATTTTAATAAAACATATTTTATTCAAGCTGAATCTCTCTCTATATAGTTAGTTTTTATATATACAACTCCAACTCCTACAGAATTTGCCCTTAACTTCACCACAGTCTGATTGTAACGTGCAAGCTAGGCTGCTTTACAGTTTCCTTTTAGCAAACCAGACAATTACAACCCGCAAATATCAAGGCAATCGATGCGTTTACCTTTGTCATTCCCACCCCGATAACAAAAACTCTGTTTCTTGCCGCAGCCATCTTCGGGTTTGCGTTGTGACAGCTCAACTGGACTACACTACTCAAACTAAACAACAGCAGCTGATTATAAACCCAAACACACGCGAAACACTGGGTGCAGCGCTGCCAATGTCACACAGATGGCGCTCTAGCCTCAGCCATGGGCAGTCAAATCAATATTTAAGTCAAAATGTTATGTAAAAAGGGGGAGATCTATGTTTATGATCATTTGTCAAACTGTTTTAACATTTATTCCTTAAAAATTAATAGTTCATAGTAATATCTATTTTTTTATGTTACTAGCCTGCCTATTTTTAGTTAGTAATACACAACAGTATCTTTTTCAATTTTAGTATTACTATTCATTAGATAATCGTAGTTACTTCAGTAGTGATAATTAAATAACTATTACTTTATTAGGCCTACTATTACTGTTGCATTACTGGTAACAAACTGCACATTTTGCCTTTGATGTGTACAAGGATTTGTGGTTCAGATATATTCTGTTCACCTCCAGCTAGTAAGCCTATACAGTTGAGGTCAAAAGTTTACATACCCCTTGCAGAATCTGCAAAATGTTAATTATTTTACCAAAATAAGAGGGATCATACAAAATGCATGTTATTTTTTATTTAGTACTGACCTGCATAAGATATTTCACATGAAAGACATTTACATATAGTTCACAAGAGAAAATAATAGTTGAATTTATGAAAATGACCCCGTTCAAAAGTTTACACACACTTAATTCTTAATACTACGTTGTCACTTGAATGATGCACAGCTGTGTTTTTTGTTGTTGTTGTTTGTTTAGTGATAGTTGTTCATGAATCCCTTGTTTGTCCTGAAGTTAAACTGCCTGCTTTTCTTCAGAAAAATCCTTCAGGTCCCACCAATTATTTGGTTTTTCAGCATTTTTATGTATTTGAACCCTTTCCATCGTTGACTGTATGATTTTGAGATCCATATTTTCACACTGAGGACAACTGAGGGACTCATATGCAACTATTACAGAAAGTTCAAACACTCACTGATGCTTCAGAATGAAATACAATGCATTAAGAGACAGGGGTGGAAACTTTTTGAATTTGAAGATCAGGGTAAATTGAACTTAATGAGTCTACTGGGAAACATCTAAGTACCTTCTGTAGCTGAAGGGCAGTACTTAATGTGATGCTTGTAATGCATGGTTTTTCCTTCTGAAGCATCAGTGAGTGTTTGAACCTTCTGTAATAGTTGCATATGAGTCCCTCAGTTGTTCTCAGTGTGAAAAGATGGATCTCAAAATCATACAGTCATTGTTGGAAAGGGTTCAAATACACAAAAATGCTGAAAAAAATTTGTGAGACCTAAGGGATTTTCCTGAAAAACAGTGGGCAGTTTAACTGTTCAGGACAAACAAGGGACTCATGAACAACTATCACTATAAAAAAAACACAGCTGTGGATCATTCAAGTAACAACACAGTATTAAGAATCAAGTGTATGTAAACTTTTGAATGGGGTCATTTTTATAAATTCAACTATTATTTTCTCTTGTTGACTATATGTAAATGTCTTTTATGTTAAATGTCTTATTCATGTCAGTACTAAATAAAAAATAACATGCATTTTGCATAATCCCTTTTATTTTGGTAAAATAATTAACATTTTGCAGATTCTGCAAGGTGTATGTAAACTTTTGACCTCAACTGTATGTTCTCATAATGACTAGAACTTCTTCATTAGCTATTAGTACATATTTATTAGTGTATTTCCCAGTTGTTACTAGTATGATTTAGCATTGTAGTAGTACAGTTTTAATTTAACAATAGCTATTCTGACTGTGGTTTCATGGTTTTTTTTTTGTTTTGTTTTTTTTTAAGTAATTAGAATTAACAAGATAAAAACAGTAACAAACTGACACTTTTTAGTAGAATTTTAGAACTTTAGATTAGGGAACTATTCACTATTCACTATATGTTTGTATAATTATTACACCTGTATGTATAATTCATGTTTTAATATCCAATAATGGCACGTAAATATATACTCTTCTCCTTCATTATCTGGCTTGCAAACCCTGATATTTATGCTGCTTTCCACATGCACATAAACACAGATTAAAAAAAATCATATCGTTCCATACTTTTTTATTGTAGTAACAAGCCTTTTACCAACAGCAACTGCCAATCAGCACGGACTAACGAGTGTGTGGTGTAGTCAATTTAAAATTGATATTCTTCATTCAGTAACCAGTCGGTTGTTCTTCAATCAGACCTCTTTATTTTTCAGCACTTGATGAATTGATGTGTGACCTCATAGATCCCCACAGACTCACTGGCCTTCTCGTCGTAGTCCGTCCAGTCCTAAACATGTGACAGAGACTGTTACGACTTCCTGAATGAACTAGAAGGTGTGAAATGACTGCGTGAATTCTTACGTTCTCTTGCAGGTTGATTTCAGGGAACTGGGTGGTCGTCTCCGCTCCGCTAGCGGCAAAACCAGCCTGTAAAATAACAAGGTGATTGTTTATGTTTTTTATTTAGATTAGGGTAAAACTTCTGAAGATTATTTGACAACTAAATGATTATATACACTACAATTCAAAAGTTTAGGGTACGATTTTTATGCTTACCAAGGTTGTATTTATTTGATCAAAACTACAGTAAAATATTGAAATATTTTGAAATAATATTACAATTTAAAATAACCGTTTTCTATTTGGATACGTTTTCAAATATAATTAATTTCTGTGATGTAAAGCTGAATTTTCAGCATTATCACTCCAGTCTTCAGTGTCATGTGATCCTCATTACAATATGCTGATTTGCTGCTCAAGAAACATTTTTTATTATTTTATAGTTTGAGTAATTTAATGCTTCCTTGCTGAATAAATACTTTCATTTCTTTAAAAAAATATATACAATAAATAATAAATAATATACACCTGAGGTTGAAAATCGACTGGTTCCAGGCCTCGACACTCAAACTGGACAATTGTCTTAAACCTTTCACTGTCTTCTGCCTTCAGAAGAAAAAATATATATACTGGTAAGTCTAAGCAAATAATATATGCAACAGTGCTCTGCCAGTCAAAAGTTTTTGAACAGTAAGATTTTTAATGTTTTTTAAAGAAGTCTCTTCTGCTCACCAAGCCTGCATTTATTCGATCCAAAGTACAGAAAAAAACATTATTTTGATTTTTTTTTTTCTATTTTCTATTTTAATATATTTTTAAATGTAAATTACTCCTGTGATTTCAAAGCTGAATTTTTAGCATTATTACTCCAGTCACATGATTCTTCAGAAATCATTCTTATATTCTGATTTGCTGCTCAAAAAAACATATTATTGTTTAAAAAACAGCTTAGTAAAATTTTCAGATTTCTTTGATCAATTTAAAGCATCCTCGCTAAATAAAAGTATTCATTTTAATAATTTCTTTCCCAAAAAAATAAATAAATAAATTATACTGACTCCAAGCTTTTGAATGGTGTAGTGTATAATGTTACAAAAGCTTTTTTATTTCAGATAAATGCTGATCTTTGGGTCTTTCTATTCATCAAAGAATCCTGAGAAGAATGTACTCAACTGTTTTAAATATTGACAATAATATTTAGAAAAAAATTCATGGAAAAAAAACAAACAAACAAAAAAAAAAAGTTTCTTGAATAGCAAATTAGCTTAATAGTATGATTTCTGAAGGATGATGTGACATTGTAGACTGGAGTAATGATGCTGAAAATTCAGCTTTAATCACAAGAATAAATTACATTTTAAAATATATTTAAAGCAGCTGTTTTAAATAGTAAAAATATTTATTTGGATTGTACTTCGGATCAAATAAATGCAGGCTTGGTGAGCAGAAGAGACTTCTTTAAAAAACAAAAAACATTAAAAATCTTACTGTTCAAAAACTTTTGACTGGCAGTGTAAATTTTCATATGCAACAATTTTACTAAGTACATTGTAGTTTTTAAAGTAACAAACAAAAATCAATTTATTCTGTCTTACATTGTAAGGTGTAATTGTGTCCCTCAGGATATCTGGAAACAGTAAGACATCCAGTTAAGTCCAATAAGACATCCACATGCACTTACCCAACCAAAAATATAAGAACAAAAATACAGAAGATATTATTTATAAAATATCTGCATTTGGGCCATGTATAAGCATTTTATCAGCACATTTAAAAGCTAGTAGGCTGAATACCAATGGAGTTTTCCCGAGAACATAGTTTGCACTTCTGCACCATGCTAGCACTCCCTCGTCCTCCTTTCAGTGGCATGCTGTCCTGAAGAAAGAAAAGGATCAGCGATCACCATACAGATGTTTATTTCTATGCACTAAGGCAAATTTAGTAAACATGAAGTCACACAAGTGCAAAAGTACAGTGTATCACTGCAGGTACGATTATGAATTAACAACTTATAAATAAATAAAAATAAAAATAAGACTTTTCTATTAATTTTACACATTTTGCAACAGAAAGAGACATAAAAAGTGACATAAAGTGCATATGCATTTGTCCTGGAGGAAAAAAAAATGCAAACTGCATTTTGTCACTTGTTTTGAGAAATAATAAAAGTGTAAACAAAAAATGTTCCCTATCAGTGTTTTACAGTTTTTTTCAGTTCACTTGCAAAATGTAATAGAAAAAACAGCTTTTAAAATAGTTTAGATAAAAATATCTTCACTGCTAATATGATTGGCTCCCTGTTTGAAACATCTTGCAACAATACTAACAGATGATGCAGACCAGCTATTGGCTATATGTCCTACACACTGCAACCTACCAGTAAGGTGATGTACTGCCATTTATCAGACACCTCACCACAATTCCCACACTTCAGCTGCAAGAACAGGAGACAGTAATTAAATGACTTGTCAGTCATTAAATCAAATGGCCAATAACAACTTAAATAGATTTCAGAATTGTCAGTATTCATCACATTTACAAATGACTCTAATAAGTCTATATAAATCCTGAAACGTTTCCATAAAGAACAGTGAGCAACTGCTTGAAGTATTAATATTTTATGCGAGCAAAACAACTACATGTCTATTAATATTATCAGTCCACTGACAGCATGTCACACGAACACACTTTACCTTCAAATACCAGCGGAAATCATCTCCCACCGGCCTCACGTTTGTAACATTCTCCAAAGTGGCTTTAAACTGCAGTCCAAATTTCTATAAACAAAAAGAAATAGTTGAGCGACTATTCATTGACATTTTTTACAAATATCCAATGCTTTTACACACATACCCCCATATTGAGCCACGCCTCTGCTGCCCACGTCATCCAATTACGTATAAAATGCGCGACGGATGCCACGATAGCGGCACCGCCTAGCGGATATACGGGGTATTACATGTGTGAAACGATGTGAAAGAGTGGAACAAAGAAACAGAAACTGTTTATAGTTTTATTTATTTTTTTTATTCCACCACAACGTAATGGATTATTGATCAGCAAAACCAGATGTATACAAGTAATCCAGTGAAAAATTAGTAGAAAAATACTGGGGAAAGTTAACACAGGCTTATTGAATTAGTGTGCACAGGGTTACTAAAATAAGTATAATTCAAGTAATCAATTTTTTGGTGTTAACAATAATTGTGTTTGAGGTATTTAATGTAATCCCTGATTTTATCTGGGGATTGTAGTAACTTGGGGATCAGTTATAATACTCTGTATGCATACTGAGATATTGTGGGCAGAAACAAGAACTGTAAATATAGTCGACCAAACATGACAAAATGTCATGTCAAATGTACAAAACACTACAATTGTAAGAACCACATAACAACATCGAGATTCAACTAGAAAGCTAAAAAAAAAAAAACAATATAAAATACTAGCGTACCATGTTGCCATCATTATGAAATCACACATCTCTTCAATCACACCACACATAAAAGGGCCTCAAAAATGAGGTACAAGGGTTTTATCTTTCGTGGATGGAAAAACCCACCCAACCTGAGATCTGACTTCAAGTATGTATGCAAACAGCACTGTAATCAAAGTTGTCTCTACTTCCAGTCTGACAAAAATTTCCATACTATTCCTTTATTTTCTGAGTGGCTGAGAAAGCAGATAGACACACTGACAGGACAGGCGGAGTGTGCTATCAAACCTTCCATAAAACATATAGCACTTTCAAAACCCTGTAACAGCAAACAATTATTCACAACCACAACATTTCAAATGCAAAATGCAAATCATAGGTGACAATAACAAAGGCATTTCAGCTCCTGCATCCCCTCATTGTCATTGGATGAATGGGATGTACACTGGTATTATTCAGTTCCGCCCTCTCCTCAATGGAGGGAAGGGCTACAGTGAGGTCAGTGAGGTCGACTCGACTCAGACGCCCGTCTTTGTCTAGGGGTTCCGTGGCCGTTCTGAAAACCGTTCTGTCGTTTGGTGAATCCTCCGTTCAGGATATCCTGAATATGCTGAACAATCAGATTAATAGCCACTAGAAAGAGAAATAAAAGTACATCAAGTTAAATCTCTCCAGTGTATATTTCAAAGCAAATAACTAGTGACTACTGACTCACCGAGATTGTCTGCTCCTCGGGGGATAATGACGTCTGCATACTTTTTGGTCTGGAAATATAAATGATCAAGATCATTTAGGGCACAAAGAATGAAGTAACAGTGAGAAAGCTTATGGAGAGTGTCAAATTGATATGTGTGATAACTTTTCTCACAATGAAGTATGGTTAAAAGCACCTATAATAATTGAGAAGTGAGCTTTAGTTTGAAAGACATTTATGAAGGTACTCACAGGAAGACAGAACTCCTCAAAGGCTGGCTTCACAAAGGTGATGTACTGGTTCAGAACCTGCTCCAGCTCTCTGCCTCTCTGACTGATGTCCCGCAACACTGAGACAAACAAGAAAACACAGTTAGTATATAGCGTTGGGAGGTTTAACCAAACCTTCACACTCATTTTACCTCAATATGGCTATTACTGCCAGAAGTTCGTCTCAAAGGTGTTTTATAAAATTACGTAATAATGTCTGATTTTTTTTAAATAATCGAGCATATCACATGCAAATGAATGGTACTTTATCTTATTGAATTATTTAATGATTTTCATACACAGCATATATAAAAAGATATATTTAACTTAAAATTATCATTATTTTCCTGTTTAACACAGTAATTTGCCTCGACACAATCTGTATTGTATTTTTTTCTATTTCTATTGTAACATTTCTTTAATATTTCACTGTTTTAGTAATTTTAGTACTTATACTTACACTACCAGTCAAAAGTTTTTGAACAGTAAGGTTTTTGATGTTGTTTTTAAATAAGTCCTTGCATTTATTTGATGCAAAGTACAGCAAAAACAGTACAATTTTGAAATACTTTTAAAATAACTTTTCTATATGAATATATTTTAAAATGTAATTTATTCCTGTGATTTCAAAGCTGAATTTTAGCATCATTACTCCAGTCCATCATAAAATCAGAAATCATTCTAATATGCTGATTTGCTGCTCAAAAAAACATTATTGATATTATGTTGAAAACAGCTTGAGTAGGATTATTATTAACTGTAAAAGTAAAATTAAAATTTTTACTGTTTTTGCTGTACTTTGGATCAAATAAATGCAGGCTTGGTGAGCATATGAGACTTATGTTAAAAAAAAAAAAAAACTAAAAATCTTACTGTATTTTATTTCATTTGGTTCCCAAGGCAACATCTCCAATATATGTACATTTTTTTAAAGTGTTAAAAAAAAAAAAAAAAAAGTATTCAAGTAGCTTCATAAAATTACAGTTGAACCACTGCTGTCACATGGACTATTTTATCAATGTTCTTACTACCTTTTTGGGCCTTGAACAAGGTAGTTGCATTGCTGTCTATGGAGAGTCAGAAAGCTCTCAGACTTCATCAAAAATATCTTAATTTGTGTTCCGAAGATGAACGAAGGTATTATGGGGTTGGAACGACATGATGGGGAGTAATTAATTACAGAATTTTCATATTTGGGTGGACTATCCCTTTACCAATTTTTTTTTTCTTAATTTTAGGTAATAATGACCCTGAAAACCCAGAGGTTAGTCATCATAATCAACAAAGATCACAGATCTACTCTACTTAAAGGAAAAAAATACAAAAATCACTACCTAAACCAAAAAAAAAAAAAAAAAAAAATGACAAATGAAAGCTCATCTACCTCTTCGGGAGAGGCGCGTGTCTGGGTCTGTGTCCACAAACAGCTTCATCTGAAACAGATCTCGAATCTCTTGTGAGTAGAACATGAGAATGCCCTCAAAGAGAACCACATCTGCTGGATACACAGTCACAAACTCATCCTTCCTGTAAGAGGTGTGGAGAACATATGATTCACTCATTAGAACACCCAAAATAGCAGCTTGTGAAGAGACAGAGAGAGCAGCGCTGCTGACCTGGAATGGGTAACAAAGTCATAAACTGGGATGTGCACAGTCTTCCCCTGAATGATGTCACACAGAGTCTTCATGACAAGCTCATTGTCGAAAGCATCTGCGAATAATGGAAACATTGGTAAACAGATTATTCTCTGTAGAAAACTATTCAAAAAGACTGCAATTTCGATCTTTATAACAAATGTCCATAAAAGTAGTCCATATGACACATCTTCAAACAAAAATTGAAGACTGGCAGAAAACACCACTGGTTCTCACGTGCATAGTAGCCAAAGATCTTTTTTTTCCCCTGAATATAAGTAATAGATGACCGTATTCTAACTTCTGAGTAAACTTCTGACTACTTTATCAACCCTCAGACATTAAAGTACCTGGGTGATCGAAGTTGAACTGGCCCTTGAGCGCTTTTGCTTTCTGTTCAGGTGTGAGCTCCCTGTAAAAGCTGTCTTGACTGAGGATGACCACCTGCCGCTGGTGACGGTCAATTTTATTCTGGCCCAACAGCTCCATGATCTTCTCACATACTGAAGACTGAGAAGAGAGAACACAAAACCACTTAGAAAGTGCTAAACTCTAAGCTACCCGGTTCAAATACACTCAACCTGAAGCCAAAGTGTTTGTATTATAAACCCCATGAATCATATCACAACTGCTTAAGCCTCTAAATTATCAAACATGATCAAAACTTTGCTGAAAAACCCGTTGTACACAATCTACTACATGCCTTCTGTCGTCTAAATAAATGGCCTTTTAGTATAAATATAAAAAACATTTAGTTTGTGGTCCATGTGTCTTTTTGCTGTGAAATCTTAACTGACTTTTATAAATCTACCATAGATTATAGTTTATATATGACCTTGGACCACAAAACCAGTCATAGGTCGAATGGGTATATTTGTAGAAATAGCCATAAAATATACTGTAAGGGTCAAAATGATCAATTTTTCTTTTAAAAAAAGTTAAGAGGTAAAAATCATGTTCCATGAAGATATGTTGTAAGTTTTCTACCGTAAATATCAAAACTTAATTTTTGATTAGTAATATGCATTGCTAAGAACTTCATTTGGACAACTTTAAGGCAATTTTCTCAATATTTTGATTTTTTTTGCACCCTCAAGATTCCAGATTTTCAAATAGTTGTATCTCGGCAAATATTGTCCTATCCTAACAAACCAAACATCAATGGAAGGCTCATTTATTCAGCTTTCAGGTGATGTATAAATCTCAATTTCAAAAATTAACCCTTTTGACTGGTTTTGTGGTCCAGTGTCACATATAGTGAAGAATTTGCTTTTTTCACTATTATTCCATATGTTAGGCTTTACTGAGTTAAAGTAGTAGGTCACCAAAAAATAAAAACTCTCTCATTTCATTCCATACAATGGAAGTCAATGGGAACGATCTTCGAAACATCTTTATGTTCGGCAGAACATGAAAAAGGGAAGCAAAAAGAGACTTTTCCTATGCCTATGCAGACATGTGCTGTGAACTCTAGCGTGGTGGAGCACCATGGGGGTGGTCACATATCCCATGTAAGGAAATTCTGAGGGAAAGCATGGCCTCCATTCATCGGCCAAGTGTGCATTTAAAATCTGGGTCAGTTACTATTTGTTTGGATAATAGACTTGTTTTGATTCCGCCAATATGTGCAGCACTTCAGTGTCAGATCTTAAACCGCATTTTGACTAAGTAACATGGTTTAATATTTTCATAAGCTCAAATGTGATTCTTTATCGGTGTGGGAGTGAAATTTCCTGTACATGAAGGTCAGCGGAAGATTGCGCCAATGTAAACATCCTCCGCTATTATGACGTCACGTTCCCGCAACTTTCGTTCGTCTACCTACGTGGAGGAAGTAGCACTTTATCTAAAAACAGCGAAGGCAAACCACTTTTAAACCATCATAGCAACAAATAAACAAATAACATAATACGTCAACTTACAATTTAGATATTCGAGGTCGATTGCAAGCAATAAACAACAACAGGACACACGGTAATTCAAATGCTGCGCCACGTGGAGCTAAAGCATGACGTTATCAACATTTAGAATGTTAGGAAAACAATATTCTAAACAAGTCTTAATTCAAATTACGAGTTGTCGGTTAGTTTAAGTTTAAAATTCTTTTCGCGTTTTGGAAATGCACTCATTGTTTCCAGTAATGAAACAAAGGCTTACCAGCTTGACAATATTTAAATGTTTTAAATAAGCTGTATAGATTTTAACCTATATGGGCGTGTGAATACATTTTAAAATCCCATATGTTGTATTTTTTTTTTTTTTAAATCGCGTTCTTGTATATTTTATTATAGCCTGGCTAAAGCCACGCGGTCGGTCGCTGGAGGCACCGGCGTCATAGAAAACCCCCGATAACCTACATGATAATAGCGGAGTCTGTATGGTTCTTGATAAACACTCATAAAGCTCAAACCTTTCCGCTGGCTGTGCCTCCAGACACACCGATGAGGAAAGGCTGTCGGATATTGTGGTCGTTCTCCGCTCTGTCCTTAAGATGTGTTTCACTATCGCCAGCCATGCTTGCAGTGGGAACACAAGAGCGTGTGTCGCTATTCTAATAATACACACACACACACAGCGCTGCTCCTCCTCCTACTGTCCCACGCACTGCTTTTTCCTCAAAGAAAATAATGCAGAAATGAATTTATACATTCATATGTTTCTAAATACAAGTCCCTATATGTCAAAATAAATGGCTTCACAGAGTAAAATACAATATTTACAAAAGGAAAGCAGAAAACTGATTTTGCCTCAATTAAAATATGTGGAAAAGTAGGCCAAAATGGTAGGCTTGTTGACAGGGAATTTCCGTTATCTCCGTATAAATATTTACCGTGTAAAATAAAATGGAAACATATTTCAATGTTTTATCATATGTTATCATAATAACAAAATGACAACATATTTCAGTGATTTATTATATGTTATCATAATAACATTCAGATTAGATGTTTTAGGTTTATTTCATAGTAATAGAAACTTTACAAAATAAGCGGCTACATCCACATATTTAGAAACAATAAGGTTCATTTCATATATTTTATACAATATTTTAAAATTCTATTTAGGTGGGGTTTTTTTCATTTGCGGAACCGTCAAATGACATCATCAAGACGAAACCAGTGGGAGTTGTTCTTACGTATAAGCCCCGCCCTCAAATGCTCGAACATGGCTGAACTAATCTGAAATCGTCAGACCTGCTCTAGGAGGTGAGTGAATGTCTCACAGCAAAACCTTTTCTGACTAGTATTTTTAAGCTTCAACGCAACACTTTCTCTGTATTAAGTTGCATTTAGGCACACCACGGCTGATTCTACTTTACAGACTTTTATAGCAGTAACATAGTCATGAATTTACATATACAAATAATTTGTGCTTTTATTATTATTTAAATCTCTTCTACTTTATGCTTTACTGTTTGATTTTTATTACTGTAACATTATGTTTTGGTGCAAAATCTCAGAAGACCCTGTTTGTTGACACTCATCCAGGGTGTCAAAGTTCAGTGCTAGGCATTTGAAGATGGCCCTGCTGAGATCTCTCCGGACCCCTGGTCTCCATGGAGCCCTGTACTACAACGGGACCAGGACGTTATCTTCAGGAACGCTTAATATCAAAGATCCACTGAACTTCTGGTGTGGAGGCCGGGTCAACCTCAAAGATGTAAAAACCAAATCCGAACCAGTATATGAGCCTGCAACAGGTAATGTATTTACTAAACTAGTTTTCTTCATTTAACCC
Source organism: Cirrhinus mrigala (assembly GCA_036247105.1). NCBI lineage: Eukaryota > Metazoa > Chordata > Actinopteri > Cypriniformes > Cyprinidae > Cirrhinus > Cirrhinus mrigala. The sequence continues at coordinate 10,877,867 of CM070008.1, forward strand.
TCTTCTAAGCATTACCCAATCAATCAGACTTTGCCCTATCACATGATCACAGTCACATCTGGCTATGTATTTACCATTAAGTCCTTCAAAAACTTTAAAAAAACATTACCATCCCTGATCTTTGTGAATGTATCACAGGTCGTGTGCTGTGCCATCTGCAAGCTTGTGGTGCCGCAGATGTTGATGCAGCTGTTGAGAGCGCCAGTGCTGCTTTTACGGTGTGGAGTAAACTGGCAGGCATGGAAAGAGCCAGAGTCATGCTAGAGGCAGCTAGACTCATAGAGGTAGACATGGAATGCGTTAATCAGGCATCCTAATACATTGCATAACAGTGCTGCATCGATTTAAGTCATTTGGAGTCTGATCTTTCCAGTTGTCTCTGTTGTCGAGAATAGAAGAGAAGAGAGGAGATTGCTGAGATAGAGGTTGTCAACAATGGCAAGTCCATCACCGAAGCCCGTTTAGATGTGGACTCAGCCAGACTGTGCATTGAGTATTTTGCAGGACAAGCCACCACACTTTCAGGTTAGTTGTCTTGGCACTGATCATTCTTATACGTATGGAAGCCTGTTTCCGCCACTGAATAAAAAAAAAAAAAAAAAAAAACATTATTGCAACTTATCTCACAATTCACAAACTCGCAAGTCTGACTTTTTTGTCAGAATTGTGAGATATAAACTGCCAATTGCGAGTCATTAAGTCAGAATTGCGAGATACAAAGTTGCAATTGCGAGAAAAAAAGTCAGAATTGTGTGATTAAAAAGTCGCAATTACCTTTTTTATTTTCTATTCGGTGGTGGAAACGGGCTTCCATGCCATAAGAGATACAGTACCAAAGGCTAAAACTTCATTACTTAAGTTTACACTAAAAAATGTACACTGCAGTTTAAAAGTTCAGAATATAAAAGGCCTTTTTTTTCAATATTTTTGAAAAAAGTCTCATATGCTCACCAAGGCTGCACTAATTTCATTAATAATGTTAGATCAGGTCCCCACGCCAGACAATTAGGATCCAGCCCCGGACACCAGATCCTGTCAGAAAATATCAGTCTTTCCGGTAACAGAATAACTAGTCAGCAAGCTGTAGTTAACCCAACCCCACTAACAGCAGGTTTCTGTCAGTTATGAAGTTGACCGATGGAAGCCAGAAAAGAGTAGAAGCAGGAGACGAAGTAATGATGATAAAAAGGAGCAGAGTTTATTGAATAGTCTTAGTTGCATATGTCTCAATGCTCAGACTTCATCTGGTAAAAGTATTGTTATGCCAAACTGATTCACAACAACATCCCATAAACCTTGAGTTTCCATAAACATTCCCTTGTATCTCTTATTCATGAAGCCAAACAGCCCTTGAAGCTACACAGTCATAAGACTAAACAACAATGGAAAAAATATATAAAAAACAACTATAATATAATATGAATTACTAATCAATTAATGAATCAATAAAATAAATATATATATGATTATAATGATTATTATAAATGATTATATGTTTAAATGGAATAATAAAATGATGAAATGATTAATGATTCTAAATGAATAAATGAATAAAGAATAAATGAAGAATATATAAAAAGAAAGCAAAACACAACACAAATGTATGGTTGCTCTGAGGAAAAACACACAGTTTGCATTTGAGGATCGTCAGATCCTTCATTCCCCCCTCTTAATCATATATGACAACATAAATTGATTATTGCAAGCAAACTTTCATAATCTTTATCAAAACATACTTTGAAAAGTTTGGGTGATCAGGCCGTACTCTTCCCTTCTACATGTTAAAAGAACAGGTCACTTCTGTCATCCCACATACCAGCGTCGGATAAGGGAGATTGTGTCTCTGACCGTTGTCGTACAACAGTAAACTGTAATCTGATAAAGCAAATCAACACTCTTATGGAAATGTACAAGAGTAAGATGATTGACACTCTTCAAATTGTAGAATGTTGTTACAATTAAAAATAACTGTTTTCTATTCTAATATATTATAAAATGTTATTTATTTCAAATCTAAATTTTCAGCAGTGCTCAATTTTCGTTTGGTGCTTAATGTTTTTGGTGCTTAATATTTTTGTGTAAGCATGATACACTACAATACAAAAATTTTAAAATAATAAAAAACAAAGAAAGAAAATAATGCTTTTATTCAGCAAGGTTGCATTAAATTGACCAAAAGTGGCAGTAAAGATTTGTTATGCTACAGGAGGTTTCTATTTCAAATAAACGCTTTTCTTTTGAACTTTCTATTCATCAATGAATCCTGAAAAAAAGAACAGTTTCCACAAAAATGTTAAGCCGTAAAAACTGCTTTAAAAACATTAATATAATTTACACAAAAATGTTAATATAATTGATAACTAAGCAGCAAATCAGCATATTAGAGTGATTTCTGAAGGATCATGTGACACTGAAGACTGGAGAAATGATGCTGAAAATTCAGCTTTGTATCACAGGAATAAGTTACAAAATAGAAATCACTTCTTTTAAAATGTAATATTTTATAATATTTCTGGTTTTACTGTATTAAAATAAATGCAGCCTTGGTGAACACGACAAGCTTCTTTGATTTAAAAAAAATCATGAATGACGATGTACATAAAATTGTAGTTAACTTAAATAAGACTGTACAGGTGGGCTATTCTTTTTCAGGTCAGCATGTTCAGCTACCAGGAGGTTCGTTTGCATACACACGTCGGGAGCCACTAGGTGTGTGTGTGGGAATAGGAGCCTGGAACTACCCCTTCCAGATTGTAGCTTGGAAATCTGCTCCTGCCATCGCCTGTGGTATGTGTTACATAAGTGCGTCTTAGCATACTGGAATCACAGAATGAGAAAGCTTATACCTTGAATAAAGATATCCACTGATAAGCCAATACATTACATGATATAAATGGATAATAATACAACTCTATTTGATTTTGTCTAAATAAATTTTAAAAAATCAATTTTAAATGTTACAAGGGTTTCTCCGAAGAACCAACCAACATTCTATGTTGACCCAACCAGAAGCCCCTGGTTAAAAAAATGTAGATTTAGATTTTTCTGGTAAAGGAAATACATAATTAAATAATTAAATACATAATACCAGCTGTATGCAACATGATCCACGCTTACTTTTCTTTTTAGGAGCACTTGTGCTCATAACTTAAAAAATGTAGGAGCACAGTCAAAATTTCAGGAGCACCTTCTAATCAATAATCAGAAAATCTGATCAAAAATTAGCCTTTACATTATGAGATGATATTTGACACCTTAAAGTGATTTACAAGGGAATTTTGCTTTTACCTTTGTAATGGCATTTTTCTAACTTTATTAAAAGTATCATCTTTTATGTCAAATTTATATATATATATATATATATATATATATATATTTCAAGCTTTTTAAAATGTCTAATTAAAACAACAGAATAAGAACTGGAATAAGAATAAGTTACCAATCAAATTAAATTAGTATTAACAAAATTAATCTCTACTACAGAGGTGGCACAGATGAACACAAAAGTGGCTTGTAGGTGTATTTTCATTTGTTTAATCAGGCTCAGAGGTGGCACGACTGCAATCAAATTTATAAACTCATGTTGAGATTAATGTTTTAAATATCAAATTTTGAATAAAGAAATATTAAATGATTTAAATAACTGAAAAGATACTTTAAAAATGAAACTAAATCTCCCAGTAGGTGGCGGCAAGTCACTGATTTAATTACTGACTCATTCATTCATTTGATTCGTTCGAATGGCTCAGTTGTGGTATTTTTGACGACGAAATAGAGCCAAATCAGACAATAGTGTTTTAGTCAGACAATGTAAGTCACTTAATATTAACTTCTTTATTTAACAGTTGTATTAAATCAATATCTCCCTTAAACTCCCTTAAAAGTCATCTTAGTTCATTGTGACCTTTAAAGCTCCCCTCAGCGCAAACACAAATATGCTGATCGGGTCAGTCGCACATGGTGCTTCTAAATATTTTTTCATAGTCGCACGCACCGAAATGGTCGCACTGTAGAGCCCTGATATGTGTACAATTGAACTGTTTATTCATGAGGCCACATTGAAATGCATTAATGAGAGAAGTCTGTCATTTCACCAGAAAATCTAGCTCAGGTATTTTACCTAAAAAAATTATGGCCATAACATGTTCTGCTACAGACATGAATGATACCTTGAAGCTACATTCAAAAACGTTACAATTTTCACCTGGTGCACTATAAAACATTATCTTTGACCCTAATCTTGGTGAAGAACTTTATTTGTTTTATATCCTCTTTGTTCCCTCTTGATCTGTCCTAGATCTGTGCCTGATATGATTATATTAATACTCTCCATTTACACTCTTCTATTACGATTCTGTTGTAGGCAACTCTATGGTGTTCAAGCCGTCACCGGTGACCCCTGTGACTGCAGTGCTGCTGGCTGAGATTTATTCACAGGCTGGGGCTCCTGAGGGCCTGTTCAATGTGGTGCAGGGTGGACAAGAGACGGGTTCTCTGCTGTGTCATCATCCATCTGTAGCGAAAGTCTCTTTCACAGGAAGTGTGCCCACAGGCAAGAAAGTAAGACGACTCGAGGAGTAATAATAGCTGTCACAGAACTTCACTTAAAGGGATAGTTCACCCAAAAATGAAAATCATTTACTTATCCTCATGTCATTCCAAACCCATAAGACTTATATAACAATATTTTAATGAGACCTGAGGGATTTCTGTCCCTTCGTTAAAAGTCCAGGTAACTAAAACCTAAAAGAAATCCATGAATAAAACAGTTTAATCCTTCATAACTTTTTTTTTGAAGCTTTTAAGTGTTGCTTACCTATGCTTTCAGTACAAAAACCCCTCACAGTTTGTCTAAATGATGAATGAATTTTCATTTTTGGGTGAACGATCCCTTTCAAAAACTGGCTTAATATGCCTGGTTTAAAAGAATGGTACACTCCAAAATGAACATTTGCTAGAAATCTACTCTCTTCAGCCATCCAAGATGTAGATGACTTTGTTTCTTCATAGGGATTTTGGAGAAATTTAACATTACATCACTTGCTTATGGGTGCCGTCAGAATTAAAGTCCAAAACAGCTGATAAAAACAACACAGTAATCCACAAGTAATCCATAATTAACAATTATAATTCAACCAAAAGTCCTCTGTTTGTTACTTTCTTTAGTGAAAAAATCGTCTTATCTGAATCAGGAGAGAAATATGCACTAGTCAGGCACTGTTTACAACAGTCAAAACTGTTCTAAACAAATATGTTGGTGGATTTTGATGTGAGAGGACTACAAGGGATTGCCTGTTGTTTTACTGGAGGAAGCATTATTAAGGATTATGGATTTATGGACTATATTTTGGACAGAAGCAACAGTTTAACATTAAAAATGTCTTAATGATAGATTTGTTTATTACAAACACAAGGCTTTCCACTTCACAAGATGCTGATGGAGAAAACTGATGGACTGGAGTGGTGTGGATTACTTGTGGATTATTGTGATGTTTATATAAGCATTATGGACTTTCATTCTGATGGCACCCATTCACTGCAGAGGATCCACTGGTGAACAAGTGATGCTAAATTTCTCCAAATCTATTCTTATGATATTTTGGATGTCCTGAGGGTGAGTAAATCTTTAGAAAAGTTGCATTTTTGGGTGAACTAGTTGTATTTATTATACTAGATATTATACACTCTCAAAGTCAAAGTCATTAATAGTAGCTGTAATGGAAACGAGCCTGGAATGCACTTCCCTCATTCAAATGCATATTTTGGCCCAACAGATAATGGAAATGGCCTCCCAGGGGGTTAAACCAGTGACACTGGAGCTGGGTGGTAAATCTCCACTGATCATCTTTGAGGACTCTGACCTAGAAAACGCTGTTAGAGGAGCACTCATGGCCAACTTCCTGTCTCAAGGCCAGGTACTGTACTGGAAAGTCAAGTCAAAGTATCAACATACATCTTTTTCTCCTCTCTGTTTCATATAAAATATATTTAAAGAACGTTAGCCAATAACAAGCTTACAGGTAATCACAGCCATGCTGATATACAAGACCACCTGCACAAATACAAGTACAATATTGCTTTAAATGCTGAATTTAAAATTCTGAACAGAAAGTTAAAAAGAACAGCATTTATTTGAAACAGAAATCTTTTGTAACATTATTGATTTTCGCAACATTGCAATCATCATTGATTTTACTGTCACTTCTTTTTGTATTGCCCATTTGTAGGTGTGCAGCAATGGCACCAGAGTTTTTGTGCAAAGCTCCATTCTTCCTCAGTTCTTGAAAGAGGTGGTCAAGAGAACTAAAGCCATCCAGATAGGAGACCCTCTGTTAGATGAGACTCGTATGGGAGCTCTAGTCAGCAAACCACACCTGGACAAGGTGCTGGGATATGTGAAGCAAGCAAAGAAAGAGGTATAGTTGTTCAGAAACTATTTATATACTAGCATGACTGTATCATTTACCATATGATATGGGTTTTAAAATAGCTACTTTTTCTTGATAGGGAGCCAGAATCCTCTGCGGAGGGGAGCCCTTCACTCCAGCAGATCCTAAACTAAAAGACGGATACTATATGACACCATGTGTGCTTGGTGAGTTGGAAAAACTGTTGGTGGCTGATGCTGAGATCATGTGTTTTGGAAACATTCAATGGTGTATTTTTGTTCTGTTCTTTTCCTTCAGTCTGTGTTGTGTGTTCATTAATGTGTTTTGCTTTCAGACAACTGCACAGATGACATGACGTGTGTCCGAGAGGAAATCTTTGGGCCTGTGATGTCAGTACTGTCCTTTGATACCGAGGACGAGGTTCTTCGGAGAGCCAATGACAGCGATCTGGGTCTGGCTGCAGGAGTCTTTACTAGGTAACAGTGACAGTTATTTTTTATACACTACCATCTAAACATTTGAGGGTTTTGATGTTTTCGAAAAAGGTCTCTTATGTTTACCAAGGGTACATTTCTTTGATTAAAAATATAGTAAAATCAGTAATATTGTGAAAAAATATTACAATTTAAAATAAATATTTTCTATTATAATACATTTTAAAATGTAATTTATTCCTGTGATCAAAGCTAAATTTTTAGCATCATTACTCCAGTCTTCAGTGTCACATTTGCTGCTCAAGAAACATTTATTATTTTTATCAAATTTGAAAGCAGTTGTGCTGCCTAATATTTTTGTGGATACTGTATATTTGATACACTATCAGCCAAAAGTTTTTGAACAGTAAGATTTTTAATGTTTTTTTTAAAGAAGTCTCTTCTGCTCACCAAGCCTACATTTATTTGATCCAAAGTACAGCAAAAATAGTAATGTTGTGAAATAGTTTTACTATTTCAGACAACTGCTTTCTATTTGATTATATTTTAAAATGTAATTTCTTTTATCAAAGCTACATTTTCAGCATCATTACTCCAGTCTTCAGTGTCACATGATCCTTCAGAAATCATTCTAATATGCTGATTTGCTGCTCAAGAAACATTATTATGAATATTTAAAACAGTTGAGTACATTTTTTCAGGATTCTTTGATGAATAGAAAGATCCAAAGATCAGCATTTGTCTGAAATGGAAAGCTTTTGTAACATTATACACTAAAACCATTCAAAGGTTTGGAGTTTTTTTTATTTTATTTTATTTTTTTGGAAAGAAATTATAGAAATTATTTTTTTGCTTTAAATTGGTCAAAAGTGATAAAGACGATGATAAAGACATTTCAAATGTTACAAAAGATTTCTATTTTAGATAAATGCTGTTCTTCTGAACTTTCTATTCATCAAAGAAACCTGAAAAAATTCTACTGTGTTGTTTTCAACAATAATAATAAATGTTTTTGTACAGCAAATCAGAATATTAGAATGATTTCTGAAGGATCATGTGGCACTGAGGACTGGAGTAATGATGCTAAAAAATTCATCTTTGAAATCACAGGAAATAAATTATATTTTAAAATATATTCAAATAGATGACTAAATAGCAAAAATGTACTGTTTTTGCTGTACTTTGGATCAAATAAATGCAGGCTTGGTGAGCAGAGGAGACTTCGGTAACACTTTACAGTAAGGTTCATTAGTTAACATTAGTTAACTACATTAGTTAACATGAACTAAGAATGAACAATACTTTTACACCCTTTACTAATCTTAGTTAATGTGAATTTTAGCATTTACTAGTGCATTATTAAAATCACAAGTTGTGTTTGTTAACATTAGTTAATGCACTGTGAACTAACATTAACAAAGATGAATAAATAGTGTAATAAATGTTTTGTTCATAGTTTGTTCATGTTAGTTAAAACATTAACTAATGTTAACAAATGACACCTTATTAAAAAAACAGAATAAAAATATTAATTTCTTTTTAAAAAAATCGTCATGGTTCCAGACTTTTGAATGGTAGTATAGTTTGTGTGATTGGGTGGTCTCTAAATGAACAAAGCTCTACTGGGGCTTTCCCAATTGCTCATATGTTCCTATCCTGTCTGTTTCTGACTCACCAGTGATGTTAAGAGAGCCCACCGTGTTATAGAAAACCTACAGGCTGGATCTTGCTTCATCAACAACTACAATATCACCCCTGTGGAGGTGCCGTTTGGAGGATACAAGGGCTCAGGTTGAGTTTTCAAACATTTTTTGTCTGTGTGTTTGCTCTGTAACACTATACACTCACTGTACTCAAATTAATCATGACATTTTATCTGATTTTAGGTATTGGAAGAGAAAATGGCCAGGTGACCATTGAGTTTTACTCTCAGTTGAAGACTGTGGTGGTGGAGATGGGTGATGTGGACAGTCTTTTCTGAACACGAGCCAGGCGTGAATACGCTGGTTGCGGATTAATGATTGGATCTTACAGCAAGATCTCAAATTGGAATTACTCGCATCTCACATGTCCTTAAGACTGATACACACAGTTAATGTTTATGTTAATGTTAATGTTTATCACTAATGTTTAGCCTGCTAACATAATTTCTGTCAAGTAATGACAGCTGTCTGTGAATATTTCACAATCAAGTGCCTGTACCGTAGGATGGTACGATTCTTAATGAGCGTAAGACTGTAAACAGCATTAATTTAAAAAAACTCTGATGATATGTGATTATTAAAAGCTCTAATGTTATATTTTGGTTAATGTGCCTGTGTATCAGACAATGCTTGTGCTGTGAATATATCCTTTACCTTGTGCTTGAGGAAATACTATGCATGTAATCTTTTTAAACTAATGACAAAAAGCGATTTATCATTCTAATTAAAAAGCTTGTGTATAATAAAGGAGTTCTCATGTAAGGTCGTCTGAAGTGTTATTTATTTTATGTATGTACTTATATATAACAAGTTGCTGATGTGTCATGCATTCAACATTGTTTTGTACATTCAGTTAAAAGATCTTCCTTCTTCGTCAACTACAAACAGAAAGTTCACTCAATAAATACATAAATTCTAGAATATGAGGATGATGAATTCTCCATAACTAATTACTCAGTCAAAAACTCAGTCTACCTAATAAAAGGCAATTTACTACCATTAACTTAAAAAGATATATTAGCAAAAACCTATTCAAAACATTTTTAGTTTGTCTGATGCAAACTTGTCGTGTTTTTTATTTTTCAATAGCATTTCGTCTTTTTCTTTCTTGAGACTTTGCTTCTGACACATTTCCTCTGCAAATATATAATGAAAAAAAAAATGAAAACATGATATAAAAGAGACATAAATCTCTTAAAAAATCAAAACTATCTTACCTTTGCTATAGCTTTTTTGGGCTGTTTGAACTGTGCAATTGATTCTGCAAAAGATAAAAAAGACGGATAACATGTCTCCACTTCCTTCCAATATAGAAAAGTGAAGCCAAAATATCCCAGATGTGGCCGGTGTCATCTTGTGCTGGTGACATCATTTAGAGCCTAAGCCTGTGCAGTAGTGATTCATTTGGACCCCAAGTCTGCGCATTAGTGATTTCCCAAATTCCTGCATACCCAATCACAAGCTCACAATCTTGATGCCACATCCCATTTTTATAGCATCAAATAACTAACTAAACACAAGCTAATAAGAAAAATGAAAACTTGAACATACATCAACTTTGAGAAAAATTTATTTGAAGTGCAATTAAAATTTTTAGTTTGGTTTACATCCCATTGGTTTACATAGAGAGGATGGGATTTATGACCTATACTGCAGCCAGCCACCGGACAATTATCGAAATGTTTCGGCTTCACTTTTCAGGACGTGTGCAGCACACTTTTTTCTGAACAAAAACCTCTGTTTTAGGTACTTACCATCTTCAGAGGGCAGGTCTTGCTCATGGTTCACCTGTCAAAAGACAAAGAAGTATTTCATAATCTAAAGACGCATATCAAAGCTTATCCTGTTTAACTTTTTTTTTTTTTACCATTTCTGCTGCTCGCATCTGAGAGAGAGAGGGTGTCTCCATCTCCATGTCATTCTCACTTAACTGGCCTGCCTCCTGTAGCTTCCCAAGCCGGCTCTGTGCTGCTGTCACGCGCAACTTCATGGTGTGGAAGCGAGATTGAATATCGCCCACTCTGAAATGCACCGCGGTTCCCTCGAACCACAGGCTATCATTTACACCTGCCTTGAATCCTGGTGGCTCATATTCCGGTGGTGTGACTTAAATCGAGACAAAAACACACTAGTCATTAAGATATTTCACTTAGCACAATAATTGTTCCCTAAAAACATTTCTAATTTAAACTCTGCCATGAGGCAACCGTTCTTATCCACGTCTCTCAACATACTACAGGGGATGTCAGGGTTCTTACACATTTTCCATTTCAAAATTCCATACTTTTTCAGATTTCTCAAATGTTCAAACCTCTCAGTAGATTTTCAGACCATACTTAACATAAATGGTTCATAGAGCATTATTTTCAGCTTTATATTTGGTATAAAGTACAGTCATCTGTAAATATTTACACTTTCTCAAAGTGACAACATATAAAGCCCCTAAAATAAATAAATAAATAAATAAATAAATGGAAAACACAGACTTTTACATGCACACAAGAAACTTTTTTTCTGCCTTCGAGAAACTATTCACATTCACTTGGGAATTTTTTTGCATGCTTCGCATTACAGTTTCTAGTTTTATAACCTATTTCCTTTGTGCATCACTGCTATCTTACTATGACTAAAATGAGAGCATGGATGCACATGAATGAACACAGATATACTTGTTCAAAATTTGGATTTTTTTTTATGGTAGTACCTCAAGGCCTAAAGTTCAAGTTCAAAGGTCTATAAAAAAAAAGCCAGGTAAACTAAAAACTTGGCTTTCGTTAGGGCAGTATGTCATTCCAAGGCCTCAGGTCTCTTTAACACACACTTTGTAGAGGACAAGTAACCACTCTGCAAAATGGGCTGTTGGCACAATAGATGGCTTAGTGTGCATTGTCTTATATGATAAGTTTAATGGTTTCTGTGTGCACACAAAAGTCTGTATGTTTTTTATTTTTGCAAAGGTCCTGGAGGCTATGTAATACGGTGCTAAGAACAGAGTGAGAATAAACCCAAAGTGCTTATAACCTGCATTTTGCATAATGAAAAAGTGCACCTTGAATTCATTTAGTCGTATTTGACAACCACTAAAGAATCAGGAAAAAACAACAACTCCATTATTTACTTTCATTAAATTCTTAATTTTCTATTATTAAAAAAATACATAGGGACAAAAGTCTGGAAACACAAATATTTTTTCATACTTTCTTTTTTTGAACCTCTTAAATCAAATTCCATACTTTTCCAAACACCGTAGAAAACCTGAGATGTAAAAGCAGCATGTTGTACCATCATCATAGTAGTAGAGTTTCATAGTGAGGTAGACTCCAGTGGGCAAAGACTCTAGATTCTGCATGAGGAGGAACAGCTTCCTGATCAGAAGCGATGAAGCTTTTTTTGTGTCCTCCAAGGTCACTTTCATGTCCCCATTACTGAAATGAAGAAAAGAGAAGACGATTAGTCTATGTGAAGTGATTTTGCGATTGTTTTTGCATTAAAGGGATAGTTCACCCAAAAATGAAAATTCTGTCATTAATTACTCATTAAGCCTCATGTCGTTCCAAACCTGTAAGACCTTCGTTCATCTTTGGAACACAAATTAAGATATTTTTTCATTTTTTCACAAATTTTCATTTTTGGGTGAACTATCCCTTTAATGTAAATTGAACTGGCAGCACCTGTCCATGCAAAACTATATGCAATACAATTCAAAAGTTTGGAATCAGTAATATATCAGTAATTTATTTAATCAAAAATACAGTAAAAACAGTCAAAATTTTAAGGTACAATACCACACCTCAGGATGTCCATCTGTGGTCCACACTCTGAGTATCTGAACTTAAACTGGTAGGACTCAATGACATGCTGAGAAAACAAACATGTAAGAGATAAAACAGCCAGTTTGGAAAAGTGATGTTATTAAAGTGCACTTTTTCCAAAAATGTATAGCACTAGGAACAAGTTTATGTGTTAACATAAGTTATTAATAAAATGTATGTAACATTTTTTGTTGTGTCTAAGGACTCTTATTTTGATGTGTTTCAGTTTCTGTTAGTTACAATGCTTTCTTCTTTAGTTGCTCATTTGTTTATGTACTGTTTATAAACTGTGTGTATCCACCTTATTTTTAAAGTAAGAACATGTGCATTTGTAACTTGAATGTGCAAGTTCAGGTGGTTGCCACTTCTAGGTATTTTACCTGTACAAAATATCTTACTTCCGAGTTGCAAAATAAGATGGATTTTGCACTTTGTGTCAGTTGTTTATTATCAGTTCTTGCATTTTGCTCAGTCTATGTTTTGTTAAGACTTGCATGCAGTGGTTTTTATGTCTGTATTTCTGAGCTCCTGAGTTTCTGGTTTTCTTAAAATAAAAAAATAAATGAATAAAAAATCCACACCTCAACTTATATATTGAAAATGTTTCTCTTCAGGTTTGCAACTAACATTATTCTAATGTGGGTCTAAACCTTAAGTATGGTGGCCGAGAGAGCTCAACGCGCTGCAACTTAAGAAAACACATGCAAACAGAAAAAAACGACAACAAATTAAGAAAACATCTTCATCAGTTTGACAACACAGGCGCTGCAAATCCTCACAACGCAAACACAAATACGGAAACGTGCTGCAAATTCTCACAACACAACCAAACACAAATGCGCTGCAATCACACAAACGCGCTGCAAATAGCACGGACCACAACGGAAATGTTTCAGGAGGACCTCAAAAAGTGACGAACCCAGATGGGACCTGAATTTTGACCTGATTTTAAACATTAATGAAGCATTGCAGGTTTTTTTTTTTCGTGAACTTTGAACGTTATATTTATTTGCATATATTTATTTATTTATATATTTATTTGCAATTAAGTTAATAACGTTTCACAGTTAAGTGTGTAATTCGTCAGATTAGTCTAATAATATCCAAAAGACCAATGAATTGTATGATCAGGATGTTAAACAAAATAATCAGGTCTAGATATTGAACATTTATTTTTCTATTGCCCTTTTTCATTGCTATTTCTATTGCTATTGCTATTTCATTTTGGACGGACTTTAAGATAGACATAACAAGGAAATTAAGCAAACCCCTTAATTTAGATTTTCATGATATTTTACTTCGTTTTTTTTAAAACCCCTCTTTTTCTGATAAACAGGTTTATATTGTAAACCTCTTAATTATCTTAGCAAAGTTTTATATTCACAAGTCAAAATTAAGTCAGAAACTATTATATATTACATTTTGTAACACTGATCTTTTTAAAGCTTTTCAAATTTATGTAACTGCCCTCGAATTTCCTTTTCTTTCTTTCTTTCTTTTGGCATGTTTGTGTTCATTTTGTGTGTTTTCTCTTTCTGCTGTTATTTATTTATTTTTTTATTATTATTTTTTTTATTTATTTTTTTTTTGCAGTTGAATTTGCAATTTGAAATGTGCAATGTTGCCTTGTTTTTTTTTTTGTTCAATGATGAAACTGAATAAAATAAATAATAATAATCAGGTCCCACCTGGGTTCGTCACTTTTTGAGGTCCCCCTGAAACATTTCCGTTGTGGTCCGTGCTATTTGCAGCGCGTTTCTGTGTTTGGTTGTGTTCTGAGAATTTGCAGCGCGTTTCCGTATTTGTGTTTGCATTGCGAGGATTTGCAGCGCCTGTGTTGTCAAATTGATGGAGATGTTTTCTTAATTTGTTGTCGTTTTTTCTGTTTGCATGTGTTTTCTTAAGTTGCAGCGCATTGAGCTCTCTCGGCCACCGTACTTAAGACCTTAACAACAATATAGAAGCCAATTATTTAATATTGTAATTGTATAATATTCCACATACATAGTACCTCACAGTATAAATGATTCTGAACACAAAAAAAAATATTTTTAGGAGTCCTTGGCATCAAAAATGTGAAAAACCCTGATCTAAAATCTTAATGAAAGATTGTAGACTTACATGACTGTCATCTGGGCTTGTGTGTACCTGCAGTTAAAAAAATACATAAAACAAACAGGAAATGAAATAATGTGCTTTTTTTAATATTATAGAAATGAAAACATGCATACTGACCCCAATGACCACCATTTGAAGCTGCAAAAAACAAAGTGAATGAAATAATAATTAAAAATAAATAAATAAATAAAAAGAAACATGGATTTATGTCTAAATATGGTGCTTTTGCCTTACATATCTCTTCTCCAAAGCATCGAAACATCCCAGCAGCCTTGAAGGACAGAAGTATGATTATGATGACTTTTTATAGCATCATATTTTACACATTACAAATATACTTTCCAAAATATATTTTAATATACACACATGGCAATTTACGCTACAAATAAAACATATAAAATTACCATTTGATGAGTTTGCGGGCTTCAGGGCATTGACAATCTTGTTTGAGGACTTTGATACACAAATCTGAGGAACAACATTCATCAAAACTGATTGTATGACATATTTCAAACAGCCTGGTGTTCATCCACTAATAAATTAATGTGTATACTTATACCTTCCAGGTATCTGGATCTGTAGGAGTCCTCTGGAAATATCCCACGCAGATAGGTGATGGAGGATACAGCTATAACCACCATGCGTTTGACAAAAACCATTGACTGAGCCCTAGTATCCAGCGCCTGATGAAACACAGGGGTTTCGTTGATTTATAATACTGTTTGAAAGCAGCTTTACAAAGAATGGTGCCTTGAACTCCATACACATACACTACCAGTCAAACGTTTTTGAAGAGTAAGATTTTTAATGTTTTTTAAAGAAGACTCTTCTGCTCACCAAGCCTGCATTTATTTGATCCTAAATACAGCAAGAACAGTAATACTGTTAAATGTTTTTACTATTTAAAATAACTGTTTTCTATTTGAATATATTTTAAAATGTAATTGATTCCTGTGATCAAAGCTAAATTTTCAGCATCATTACTCCAGTCTTTAGTGTCACATAATCCTTCAGAAATCATTCTAATATGCTGAACTGCTGTTCAAGAAACACTTATTATTATTGTTATTATCAATATTTAAAACAGCCGAGTACATTTTTTCAGGATTCTTTGATGAATAGAAGATCCAAAGATCAGCATTTGTCTAAAATAAAAAGCTTTTGTAACATTATACACTATACCATTCAAAAGTTTGGAGTCAGCATTTTTTATTTTTTTTTGGGGGGGGGGGTAGAAATTAATACTTTTATTTATCAAGGATGCTTTAAATTGATTAAACATGATAATAAAGACATTTATAATGTTACAAAAGATTTCTATTTCAGATAAATGCTGTTCTTGTGAACTTTCCATTGATCAAAGAAACCTGAAAAAATCTACTCAGCTGTTTTGAACTGTTTTGAATAATAATAATAATAATAATAATAATAATAATAATTTTTTGAGCAACAAATCAGAATATTAGAATGATTTCTAAAGGAGCATGTGACTGGAGTAATGATGCTAAAAATTCAGCTTTGAAATCACATGAATGAATTACATTTTAAAATATTTTCAAAGAAAACTGTTATTTCAAATAGCAAAAATATTTACAAATTTGACCGTTTTCCTGTACTTTGGATCAGGCTTGGTCAGCAGAAAAGACTGTTTAAAACCTTTTGACTGCTAGTGTACTACATACACAAATGTTAATTTGAAGACATGTAATTGAGCGCACAGTATATTGATAATACCCATGATAATTATCATACATAATAATTTCAACTAATGTAATAGAAGTATAAATCCGTGGCCTAAAGGAGTAGTTCACCCAAAAATGAAAATCTAGGTCCTCCAAGATGAAGTAACAAACTCATCTACATGAATTTGGTCCTAGTCGTTCTTTAAAATATTACAATTTAATTAAAAACATTACATTGTCTTTTTACCATAGTAAAAGCATTACAAAAACTACCATGGTACAGATAAAGTATCAGATAGTAGCGGTATTTAAATATAACGTTAATCCATTAAATTAATATTTGATATATACTATAGTAAGTTACTGATTTACTACTCGGAAAAAGTGATCGTTTACAGTAAAATTGTGGTAAAAACATTAGGCACCGCTGTCATTTAAGATAATAACAATAATCATAAAGAAACAAATTGTTATTCGGAAAGCTTCTTCCAAACGGACCAGATTTCACAGTATTAAAACGAGGTAAACTAACGTACAATAACATTTGAATCGAGCTCCTTATTTGGTAGCATGGTATATTTTTGTGAGGGTATTTTTTATTTACGTCCACATTGTTAATGTTACTGATTCTGTATCTCACCTCAACAATCACCTCTTTGTCTTGAGCTAGGGTCTTCTGTCTGGTTCCCATGTTTGAGCTAACTTTACCGTTAGCTTCTTCACACTGAAATTGCCTTCTCAAAAGCTGTTATGTCATCAATAAATAACTCTGCACGTTATTAACCCAACTTATCTGTCGTTGTTTATGTAAAGCAAAGTGTTTTTTGATAAATGCTATCGTTTATTGTTAAGTACCGCGGAAAGAAAAGCGATAACAGTTTAAGGTAAATTGCGGCCCGGAATAAAGGCGCGCAAAAGACACCTGCTACTGTCACGCGCATTTGGCGGTAAACTCAAAGCCAGCGAATTATCTTCATTGATAACTTCCTGAATAATATTTACTTATAATTATGTAGTACTACATATTTATGTAGGTTACTAAATTAATACAATTTTATAATAAAATCATTTTAATTTAAATAATAAACTGTTTAAACATTGTTTAAAAAAATGGTTTATTGTTTGAAATGCAAGAATTTGAAAATACAGTCAGCTGGTCCCCACTATATAACATCTCTTTTCACAACAAAAAGGTCCATAAGACGCATTATACATACTAACTCAAATGTTACAATACATTGTAGGTAGTTTTGAGAATTATACTTTAGTCCTACACCTTCTCACAATATATAGAACTACACATTATTCATTACCACTCCTACATGGATGTGCTAGTCTAACCAGTAGCAATACTTCATGGTACTGCTGTTCTGTTGATAGTCCTTGTACAGGCCCATTAGACTATGCTGCACAGTCTAGTGCTTTTTTTAGTGCTGTTTGGAGAAGTAGTCTTTGCTCTGCTGGACGTCGGGCTTAATTGTGTCTTTTCCGGGCTTCCATCCAGCTGGGCAAACTAGGGAAAATAAGCAACAACAAAAAACAACTTTATATTTAATCTTAGCATTAAAAAGTCTTAGCATTTAAAAAAAAAAAATGAGCTGACATGGAAAACCATCTACTTTCTTGCATTGCACATACTGTTCTGTAAGAAAGGAATAGTATGTAAAATCAGAAGTACCACCAAAAGATGAGGAAATATGTTGTACCTTCTCCATGTTTGTCGGTGAACTGAAAAGCCTGCACCAAGCGCAGCGTTTCATCAATGGAGCGGCCCACTGGCAGATCATTGATGGTTATCTGCCTTAGAATGCCTTTGTCATCAATGATGAAAAGACCTCTAAGTTAGGAAAGAAAAAAACAAACAAACAAACAAAAAACATCAACAGCAAAATAAAAGAGAGATGTGAATTGTTTTATTCTAATCTTGTGTGCCAAAATCCATTACTACAATGTAGTAGAAAATACGCTCAAACGTTCAGTTTGTGGTTGGTTAGGGTTTTTTTTTTTTTTTTGAAAGAAGTCTCTTATCCTTGCCTAGGATGCATTTATTTGTTTAAAAAATACAGCAACAACTGTAATATGGTGAAATATTTTTACAACTTAAAATTATAATTTTCCATTTTAAAATATTTTAAAATGTAATTTATTTCTGTGATGCAAAGCTGAATTTTCAGCATCAATACTCCAGTCTTCAATGTCACATGATCCTTCAAAAATTATTCTAATATGCTGATTTGCTGCTGAAAATCATTTCTTATTATTGTCCCTGTTGAAAACAGTTGTGCTGCTTAATATTTTTGTGGAAACTGTGATTGAAAGAACAGCATGTATCTGAAACAGAAATCTTCTGTAACAATGTGAATATTTATGTCACTTTTGATCAATTAAATGCATCCTTGCGTATTAATAGAGCATTCATTTCTTTTAAAAAATACTGATTCAAAACTTTTGATTAAAAATTTGTATGGTACTTTTCAAAATATTCTATTGGATTTGGATAGTCCTTTCATACCTGTATGCAATACCCTCATCTTCCTTAAGAACACCATAGTCTTGAGATATGGAGCGGAGGGAATCTGCCACCAGAGGGACCTTCATATGTCCTAAACCTCCTTGTTTCCGAGGTGTGTTTATCCTGTAATGATCACACAGACGAAAGACTATCATTCATTAGTAAGCTTATCATTTAATATTGAGCAACCCTGCCTGTAGCACTATAGAATGACTAAAGACGAGGTTGTTGCAGGCACAGAATGAGTGTCAAAAAAGGAGTATAAAGAACACAATGGAGGGGCTTCATACAATCAGCAATGACATCCTCCCTGTTCAAAAAAAACAAACCAAAACAAAATTATTAAAACTAAGCTGCTGTTATGAACGTGGCCTTCCATTTAAGTTCATGATGACAGAATTTCATTTTTTGGGTGGACTATCACTTAAACCCTGTCTTCTAGAAAAAAAAAAAAAAATAATAAAAAAAAAAAACTTTCAAAATCAACTTCCATTTTCAAAAACCCTGGAGTCCAGGTCAAGATTTTGATTACTCAATAGGTGTCATTTACATGTATAACCCTGTATCATAAACACCTTAATAATGAGATAATATAATAAACTTTGTAATGTAAAGCAGAACGTACACTATTCTGGTTGGCAGTACTTTAATTTCATATTAGGTCTGTGGTTGGTCTGAAATTAATGAACTTTGTTGTCACCTTTAATGGTGGCATTCACTTACCTCTCGTTTCAAATACATGTTGTTCAGTTAAGTAATTATAATCATTTAGCTGCCTTCCATTTTAAATCTTCATTTTAATTTCATTTTATTCTAGGTAAACGATTCTTAGCCAAATAAGCTGAGTGAATAATTCAAATGCTCTCTAAAAACACATAAGCAGGTGAGACAGGTTTATTGTCATTAACTAAAACTAAAACAAAAACCATTAGGAAAAATTACATTAACTGACATAAAATATATATACATTTCATTTGCACTAATTGCAAAAGCAATGTTTCTAATTTTCTTTTTTTTTTCTTTAAGATGAAGTAACTAAACAAACTAAAACGTAAAGGAGAAATCCACTTCCAGAACAAAAATTTACAGATAATGTACTCACTCCCTCTTATGTTTATTATGTTTTTTGAGGGAAACATTTCAGGATTTTTCTCCATATAATGGAGTGATATGGTGCCCCGAGTTTGAACTTCCAAAATGTAGTTTAAATGCAGCTTCAAACGATCCCAAATGCGGTTGTAAGCGATCCCAGCCAAGGAAAAAGGGTCTTATCTAGTGAAACGATCGGTTATTTTCATAAAAATAATACAATTTATATACTTTTTAAATGTCAATTGTCTTACTCTGCCTGAAATGCTTTTTTCCGGTTCATGACGGTTAGGGTATGTCGAAAAACTCCCATCTCATGTTTTCCCTCAACTTCAAAATCGTCCTATATCACTGTTTTACCTTTTTGGTTAAGGGTGTTTGATCCTCTTTGCATGTCCACTTTGCATAGACTGTGTCGGTACTTCTGCAGTGATGTAGGATGATTTTTATTGAGAATAACTGATCCTTTTGCTAGATAAGACCCTTCTTCCTCAGCTTGAATCGTTTACAACCACATTTGGGATCATTTGAAGCCGCATTTAAACTGCATTTTGGAAGTTCAAACTCAGGGCACCAAATCAGTCCATTATATGGAGAAACATCCTGAAATGTTTTCCTCAAAAAACATAATTTCTTTACGACTGAAGAAAGAAAGACATGGACATCTTGGATGACAAGGGGGTGAGTACATCTGTAAATTTTTGTTCTGGAAGAAGACTTCCCCTTTAATATAGTAAAAAGACATTTTAAAAATAAATCAGAATGACAAAAACACTATATAATTTGTAAAAATTGTACAGAAAATATAAAAACTAAATAAAAATATTAAAAATACTATAGTTGTATATTAATGATACTAAAATATACAAAAGAGTATGAAATGACCCCTTAAGTTCGACATGTTTTTTATTCATCTTTTTTGCTCACCAGGCAAGATGACAGAAGTGAGAATCAACAGAGGCACCAATGACCTCGCAGTTGATTTTCTTGAACTCCTCCACTGCATCACTGAAGGCAATGATCTCAGTAGGGCACACAAAGGTGAAATCCAGTGGATAGAAGAATAACACAACATACTTCCCTAAAAACAAAAGAAATGGATTTGCCTCAAATGCATAGGGTGTGTAGACAATGTGTACTATCATTAATAAAATATTTGTGTGATCCAAAGACACACCCTTGAGTTTCCTGACAATGCTTCCTTGCACAGTTTTTTTTTATTTTTTGTTAAACAAATAACAAATGCATAATGTTTACAGTTAAATACTCTTCATGTCTCACATATTACATTCTGTTTGTGTATTAACAGCTTTTCTTCACTGCAATAATATTAAGGTCGTACCTTTGTAGTCAGACAAACGGAGATCTTTAAACTGTCCATCTGGCATCACAGCTTTGGCTGTGAAGTCTGGAGCAGGCTTGCCAATACGTGCATTTCCAGCTGCCATTTTCTACTAGGGTCAAAAGAAGAAAATGTGTTTATTGAAAAACAATAAAAAAGAAAAAATAATAATGTTTGCAGAAAAAAAAAAACAATCAAAACTTAAAAATATTTTGATCTATGATTAACTGCTTGTTCTAAATAGAACAGAACAGAAACGAATAGAATGTGACAGTTAGTCTTGAGGAAGTTCTTTTCTTTATTCGTTATGTCAAGATTTCCTTAATTTGCAACCCATGTGCAGTTGACTTCCGTAATAGTAAAATTTACGTAATTCTATTTATATGTATATACAAATTTAATATTATAATAATTTTATATAACCCTCGGGTATGCACATCAGAAGCATTAAAAAAAACAATTAAACCTGAAAGCATTTTTGATTGCTCGAAGTGCAACAGGTATGTGCCTTAGAAAAAAGTTTACAAGGCAACAATTGTCAATGCGTTAATAATAATTCAAACTTATGTAAAGACCTCATCTACCTAAATACATCGTGTTACAGAAAACGAAACTCTCTCAACAAGTAGTCACATAGTTTCCATGATAAACAAAAGCATGAAAACGTATACGGTTACTTCGCATGCAAAGCATTTTCAGGGGAAAGAAAAGAAAAAGTTTTAACAGAGTATTGCTTACCTTCAAGCGTAATCTCAATCGGAGTGTCTCTGTCAATGAATGAGTGTGAACTCACGGCAGTGGTCGCTGTTTAAATAGGTCCTCTTCAAGTATCGCGATACTCCGCGAGATCCACTGCTGCCTCGAGAAGTAAATGCTCCGTGGAATGACCAAATTACAGAGATCTGTTTATGGCAGCATGACTTTGCACATTTTCTCTGCCGGACACATGCGGAGATGTGCTGTTTTCAAAATCACTGTTTAGCCAAATACTAATATAACGTCACTTAAAAATTCAGTAGGCAAAGTAGAACATCTAGCTAATGGTTATTATAAACTATACGCTAAATCAGTTTTAGTCTATTTTTAGTCAGGACACAAGACAAGTTGTGAACTGTCACTGAGTGACTCATGCATTTGTTATTAAAACGGTGTACACTTATGAGCTAACACTTTATTTCTGCCTCAAGCAAAACTTCTTTAACAGGATTGTTTCTCAAATACAACTAATCAACCATAAGTTTCATGTCATAGGATTCTGCCATGTGATATTAGTCAAAAGTCAGAGGTTTTGTCACTCTTAATTCAGATTTTCCTCAACTTCACAATACATTATGTAACTGTAGACCCTCACTGACCTTACACTGACCTCACAGTGCATAGATCATTATAATCTTTCAGCCTTTCACATTCACTAAATTGCTATGTCATAAGATAAATGCACTGTGTGTGCGTTTCCTTGTTAAGGAGGAAACACGGTTCGTGGAATTTTCCCTGCTGTCTTGTGTCAGACCGATGCTTTAGCATTCCTTTAGGGTCTGCCGGTGTTTACTCTTGTTTCACATTAATTTCCTCTTCTGTATTATCTGCAGCGCTTCCCAGAAAGTAAATCATTGCACTCATCCAAACATGCATAAATCCATGTACAATAAACACAATAGCTTGGCATTCCCAACACTTCCTCAACATTTAGACAATCTTATGTTCTTTGTTTTTAGGCATTGAGCTGTCATTTACAGATTTCATCTTGTTTGGTCTCTTACCTCCACCTCCCCCTCTGTTTCAGCGTCCCGTCTCTCAACCTAGTTGCCATGGGCACCAAATGAAGGGTCTGATAAGAGGCGGCTGGACACAAAGAGATCATATTAAAAACGCAGCTGTGGGCTTCAGATCAAACGTGTTTTAAAAGGAACTGCTTTCAACCAACAAACATGGGCATAATCAGCATATCTCTCATCGTTAATGACTGTCTCTACTCCTTTGTGTCACGTTTACAGGTTTTAGTGAACATGTATAAAAGACAACATCTATAACCTGGGTTTTGCTTACTTCAAAGTGGGTTCAGTATGCTAAAATCTTGAAAGGAATGTTTTAGCAGGATTACATATCTAGACAGGCCTACAGCATGAGTCAATATGAAATGTTTTACAGTAGTGCTGATAAGAGCAGTATAACATAAGGATATAGTCATAAATCTGATTCAGTACACTTTAAGTTATGCAAATCTGTCATTTATATTTTTATTTCACTTTGTTTCACAGGATTAAATTGCTATTTTGCATATTACATTTCAAATTGAATTTATAATCAGTGTTCAAGTGTCAAAAAATCCTTCACCTCATGCATCTATTTACTTCAAAGCAACTATGACTGATACTAGACCAGCAAAAGTACTGTTGACTAGGGATTATTCTCCAGCAACTGGTGTTGTTAGCGCTTGTCTTGAGGAGGCCCTGCTGTCAGTGCCTGCTGTGAAGGGAAACTCCTGTTTTCCCTCATGCCATCTTGTTATCTATACGTGGCCTATTTTACCCAATTGGATCACTACATAGGCAGGCCTGGACTTATTTACATATCCCTCATACTGAGAAGTGTACGGCTGCACTAGCATGACAGTAATCAGATAAAGCAACAGCCTAATTTAGTCAGGCTGTGCACTGACTGCATCTAATGCTGGTGAAGTACGTGGCGACATATGACTGGCTTTGAGATATTCATATTTATCAAGAATATTTGTTAAACACATGATATTTGAATCCCAATCTGGCTTGTGATAATGTGATTTTCTGTTAGGCTCGCAATGATCTGGATCTCGGTTAAAAAAAAAAACAAAAAACTTTTGCATAACTTTATGAAAAAGAACTACACTTGAACATACCTTTTAAATCAGTACTTATAACTTATTATAGTTTAAACGCTTACACTTAAATGTGAACTGAATGTAATGTTTTTGGACACTTAATTACATATTATTTGCAAGTGAATGAAAATGTATAATAGTTTATATTTACACTACCAGTCAAAAGTTTTTGAACAGTGAGATTTTTAATGCTCACCAAGCCTGCATTTATTTGATATAAAGTACAGCAAAAATAATACCATTTTGATTTTTACTTATTAAATATTAAATTAAATATTTTACTATTTAAAATAACTGTTTTTATTTGAATATATATTAAATTGTAATTTATTCCTGTGATTTTAAAGCTGAATTTTTAGCATCATTACTCCAGTGACATGATCCTTCAGAAATCATTCTAATATTCTGATTTGCTGCTCAAAACATTTATTATTATTATTATTATTATGTTGAAAACAGCTGAAATTTTTCGTGTTTCTTTGATGAATATAAAGTTCAGAAGAACAGCATTTATCTGAAATAGAAATCTTTTGTAAAATTATAAATGCCTTGATCAGTTTGAAGTACCCTTGCTAAATGGAAGTATTCATTTCTATAATTTCTTTCCCAAAAATAAAATGGCAAATATTGTACAATGTTACAAAATGTTAATGGTATAGTGTATAATGTTACAAAAGCTTTTTATTTCAGATAAATGCTGATCTTTGGATCCTGAAAAAAATGTACTCAGCTGTTTTAAATATTGATAATACTGTTTCTTGAACAGCAAATTAGCATATTAGAATGATTTCTGAAGGATCATGTGACACTGAAGACTGGAGTAATGATGCTGAAAATTTAGCTTTGATCACAAGAATAAAATAAATGTAAAAAATATAGTCAAATAAATACATTCAATTTTTAAATATTAAAATGTTTCTACATTTTACTGTTTTTGCTGTACTTTGGATCAAATAAATGCAGGCTTAGTGAGCAAAAGAGACTTCTTTAAAAAAAAACATTAAAAATCTTACTGTTCAAAAACTTTTGACTGGTAATAAAAAAGTTATTGAACTTAAGAGTGTTTTCTGATCCACATAAGTAGGACTTTAAGTTGCAATTTAATATATTTAAAATATATTAACTGTAAATATAATAGTGAATAACACACTACAGATAAAATTATAATTTAGCAGGTCATTTAGCATGTTAGTTCATGTTAACCTGCATTCTTCAAAATAAAATATATTATTTTAACAGAAGAAAGAAGCTCATACAGGTTTGGAACAACTGGAGGTGATGACTAAATTCAATTTTTCTGGGTGGTTTAATTTTTAATTTGACATCACATAATCTGAAAACAAAAATATTCCAAAATGTACATACAAAATAGCTGTTTATATTAAATTATCTGCAAGCAGCAAGTACAGTTTAAAAACAGACATTTTTAAACATAAATAAAGATTTGAAGAGGTCTTCGCGGTATGACGTCATAATAAAGTTTGTGGAATCCAAGAGCAACAGTGGAATTCTCTCTCTTGCACGGTCTCCTCAGACACTACACGGGTACCTGTTCTCCTACTGGGATTACTCAATAAAAAATTTAGTATTTGCCCTCCTATGTGCAACGGAGAAACAAAAGCGGTCATTTACGATGTAACCTGCCCGGGTTGAGAGACCCGGTATCGCGTGTAGTAGTTCTACACGCGATAAAAAAGCAAGATGATATCATGCAAACAGTTCAATGTGCATGCATGTTTACATAAACCAACAATTTTAAAAAATCTAATAAAAAGCACAGACAAAATACAAGAACAAACATGTTTCTATCAAAACTTGTCATGTATTTAAATACATTTTGAAGCCATGATGAAGCCTTTGTGTTAGGCCTTGAAGGATGTAAATTTAGCTCTGCTGAGCTCTAATGATGTTGGCCAGGTTTTCACATAAAGTGAAAGAGGCCTTTGCATTGACTTTGACCTATAGTTACATGTTTCTTATGGACTGTTATCCCTCTCCACTTTCCCTGTACAGTCCCATGTGTCTGCTCACATATAACTGTTATTCACTGTGTGTTAAATACTCTGCATAGTTTTTCAGGTCATTTTGGACACGTTCCTCTGCAGTTCTCTGCTGTGTTCACTGTCAAGTCCTTGTTTGGCCTGTGTTAGACTTGATATTACATTGTGCAGTACAGATGATAAGCAACCTTTTGATTTATTAACAGATATCATATCAGAGAGAAAACCAATACGATTCTTGTAAAATCTTGTTGTATCTCGTACAATGTCAAAAAGGTTCTGGTGGTATATAACACTGGAAAAAAATGGTATATGATTTACTCACTCAGAAATTGCTAGTAAATTTCATGAATAATTACACAGAAATGGCAAGTAACACAATGAAAAAGATAAGTTGTTATATTTACAGTTTGAAAAAATAAATTTTTACAGCATAACTGGGGAAATAAAGAAAAAAGTCACAAACGTTTTAAAAGCAGTTTTTTTTTATTAATATTAATTGGCCAAAGGCCAAAACTGGTGTGGTTCCTTTGAAAAATATAATATAATATAATATAATATAATATGTGACCCTTAAGTCTTAAGTAGCACGGTTATATTTGATTTTTCTTTTATGCCCAAAATCATTAGGATATTAAGAAAAGATCATGTTCCATGAAGATATTTTGTATATATCAAAACTTAATTTTTGATAAATAATATGCATTGCTACAGACTTTATTTGGATAACTTCAAAGGTGATTTTTTTTTTTTTTTTTTTTTTTGCACCCTCAGATTCCAGATTTTCAAATAACTGTATCTTGGCCAAATATTGTCCTATTCCAACAAAACATACATCAATGGAAAGCTTATTTATTTAGCTTTCATCTCAATTAAATGGCCCATATGACTGGTTTTGTGGTCCAAATGTCCTTTGAAAAATATTATATAATGTTATATAGAATTACAGTGGCTTGCAAAAGTATTCGGCCCCCTTGAACTTTTCCACATTTTGTCACATTACAGCCACAAACATGAATCAATTTTATTGGAATTCCACGTGAAAGACCAATACAAAGTGGTGTACACGTGAGAAGTGGAACGAAAATCATACATGATTCCAAACATTTTTTACAAATAAAGAACTGAAAAGTGGGGTGTGCGTAATTATTCAGCCCCCTGAGTCAATACTTTGTAGAACCACCTTTTGCTGCAATTACAGCTGCCAGTCTTTTAGGGTATGTCTCTACCAGCTTTGCACATCTAGAGACTGAAATTCTTGCCCATTCTTCTTTGCAAAACAGCTCCAGCTCAGTCACATTAGATGGACAGCGTTTGTGAACAGCAGTTTTCAGATCTTGCCACAGATTCTCGATTGGATTTAGATCTGGACTTTGACTGGGCCATTCTAACACATGGATATGTTTTGTTTTAAACCATTCCATTGTTGCCCTGGCTTTATGTTTAGGGTCGTTGTCCTGCTGGAAGGTGAACCTCCGCCCCAGTCTCAAGTCTTTTGCAGACTCCAAGAGGTTTTCTTCCAAGATTGCCCTGTATTTGGCTCCATCCATCTTCCCATCAACTCTGACCAGCTTCCCTGTCCCTGCTGAAGAGAAGCACCCCCAGAGCATGATGCTGCCACCACCATATTTGACAGTGGGGATGGTGTGTTCAGAGTGATGTGCAGTGTTAGTTTTCCACCACACATAGCGTTTTGCATTTTGGCCAAAAAGTTCCATTTTGGTCTCATCTGACCAGAGCACCTTTTTCCACATGTTTGCTGTGTCCCCCACATGGCTTGTGGCAAACTGCAAACGGGACTTCTTATGGTTTTCTTTTAACAATGGCTTTCTTCTTGCCACTCTTCCATAAAGGCCAACTTTGTGCAGTGCACGACTAATAGTTGTCCTATGGACAGATTCCCCCACCTGAGCTGTAGATCTCTGCAGCTCGTCCAGAGTCACCATGGGCCTCTTGGCTGCATTTCTGATCAGCGCTCTCCTTGTTCGGCCTGTGAGTTTAGGTGGACGGCCTTGTCTTGGTAGGTTTACAGTTGTGCCATACTCCTTCCATTTCTGAATGATCGCTTGAACAGTGCTCCGTGGGATGTTCAAGGCTTGGGAAATCTTTTTGTAGCCTAAGCCTGCTTTAAATTTCTCTATAACTTTTTCCCTGACCTGTCTGGTGTGTTCTTTGGACTTCATGGTGTTGTTGCTCCCAATATTCTCTTAGACAACCTCTGAGGCCGTCACAGGGCAGCTGTATTTGTACTGACATTAGATTACACACAGGTGCGCTCTATTTCGTCATTAGCACTCATCAGGCAATGTCTATGGGCAACTGACTGCACTCAGACCAAAGGGGGCTGAATAATTACGCACACCCCACTTTTCAGTTCTTTATTTGTAAAAAATGTTTGGAATCATGTATGATTTTCGTTCCACTTCTCACGTGTACACCACTTTGTATTGGTCTTTCACGTGGAATTCCAATAAAATTGATTCATGTTTGTGGCTGTAATGTGACAAAATGTGGAAAAGTTCAAGGGGGCCGAATACTTTTGCAAGCCACTGTATATAGAATTAATTGCATTTATTATTGCATTTTTAGTTCACTGTTTCATTACTTTGAAACATTCTTATATGTCATTGATCTGATCATGTAAGAATAAGAACCACTAAAACATGTCGATTTCTTCACTTTTTTTTCAGATTATTTCAATATGAATCACAGCCTGATTTTTTGATACTTTCAGCTTCAAATGTTTGCCACAACAGCACCTCATAAGAGTTGAGTTTGCTGCATTTATATGCAATAAATAAACCAGTTACTCTGTCAGCATATTATTTGGTTTGGAATAAGTCATTCAAAATCTAATAAAGCATAAGCAAGTGAGTAAATATAATTTCAATGTCTGTTTAATGTGCCATGGGGAAATGATTCCTTTGCTCATTACTGAAGTGTACTATTGAGGAGCTTAATTTTGTCAAATGGCCACCAGCAGATGTCACATTTCTACAGTTGATGTTCAAAAGCAAGCAGGTTCTGTGAGGGAACCGAGAGCCTTGCAATAATACACTTAAAAAAATATTGATAATATTTTAGAACAGAACCTCTTTACTTATTTTAAATTGCATGCTCAATAATTATGCCAAATGGGAAAGAAAGTCAGCAATAAACAAGACTTTTTATTGTAATCTCCAAAAAGCTTTTTACTAAGCTCAACAAAATAATATTCAAATTAATTTTACTTCAGAAATTTAAAACCTGGTTTATCATAGAAGAGGTGTATTCAAGAAATTGTCTGAATAATTTGCATTTAATGTATTATCATTTATTTTAAATAAGTAAATAAATAAATCAAATTAGATAAAATTATATATAAAATGTGATCTTGTGGTTTATGTCATTATAATGCAGGACTGTAACTGTTCTCTTCTACGCCTCTTCTGGTAGTGCGCGGAATTACACTCTTTCCCCTCACAGCTGATTTGCTCGCCATCTTGACATGAACATAAACATTTATGCCCTCTGCTCAATGATCGCACCATCATCATTAAACACCGAAAAATTGGCAGCACCGTACCGAAACAGCCTTAATACCTTGTTGCAGCTTCGGGAAAGCGCGAACTAGATGTTTGGGAAATCACTGCGCACGTAGCTGAACATACATGTCAGTATAATGTGGGTCTCCTGAGCACTTGGTTAAGGTAAGATGATTCGCTTTACTACTACGAGGTTTAAAGGTCTTCAATATTTATTAAACTCATAAAAAACATTGTTATCCTGTCATAATGTTGGATATTAAGCTTCAGTTAGCTTAACGTTGCTAGCGAGCTGCCATGGCAACTGATTACATACGCGTGTTTACAACCCTCCTGCTGGCATAAATGCTGTTTCCTCTATCAACACTCGGTTTTTTTTTTTTTTTTTTTTTTTTTTAAATGACCATGAATTACTTCTAAAACGTGTGCTTTTGCATTTCTAATGTGGTTAATGTAGTGTTACGTTTGTTATCTTGCAGAATAATACTACAGTTAGAATTATTTTTTAGTAAACCAGGTAAAAATGCAGTTCATGTGGCAATCAAAAGGTGATGAACTGATATATAGAAATGACAGACGAACTTTGTGGGAGATGTTTCAGCATTTGACAATGTTATAGGTATGTGGCTTGTCACCCACTGACAGCTGTCACTTAAGCAGATACTGAGGAAAATATTACGAGTACAGTGTTATTCAGTCATGGATAATTTTTTTTTTTATAGGGATGGGAGACCTGGAAGGACCCCCATCTGCAGACTGAGGGAGAGAGTCTTACTGTAGATTACAGTAGAAATGGACCAGGACTATGAAAGACGCCTGTTAAGGCAAATCAACCACCAGAACGTCCCAGAGGGCCACCTGTCCAAGGTAAGCATAAAATAATATCATATTTTTAACCAGATTTCAAACCCTATAAACATAGCCTTGTTAATGCAGACAGTTCATTAACATACAATTTTAATTTGAATGATTAGATTACATTTTTTTTAATGTAGTTTATTACCTAATAATTGTAGAATGAAATAATCAGCATCTCATATTGTATGTGATATTAAAACTATGAGTAAATGATGATATAAGTTTCATTTTTGGGTGGACTGTTTTTTCAAAGAGGCAGAAGTGTAAATGTGTTACTGTGTGTGCAGTCAGGGTATGCAGCTTGCAGTCCGGTTACTGTGAAATCAGGAGACAGATTTATCCCCACACGTGCCGGCAGTAACTGGAGCATAAACTTCCACTATGCCAATGTAAGTTACCATTCATCTTAAGCGTTTACAGTCATCCGTTGTAAAGAAGAATGATAAATTAAAGCCAGTATGTGAGTGTCATTGCACCACTAAAAATTCATGTGTTTGCATATTCATTTGCAGGAGAACTGTTGGTCGCCCAATCAGAATCAGCGGGCAAAGGATGCAAGTACAGACACAGGGAAAGGTGAGGTCATTCTGCGTCTTCTTGTACATGACCTCGATTTTTTACATTGAGCAATATATATGCAATTCTTGCAAGTCTCTGCTGCCTATGAAGCCTGCATGTATTTGATCCAAAGTATAGCAAACACAGTAAATTTTGAAATATTTTTACTATTTAAAATAACTTTTTATTGTTTTCTAATTTAATATATTTTAAAATTTTATTAATAATGTGATCGCAAAGCTTAATTTTTAGCATCGTTACTCCAGACACATGATTATTATTATTATTATTATTATTATGTTGAAAACAGCTGAGTAGAATGTTTTCAGGTTTCTTTGATGAATAAAACATTCAGAAGAACAGCATTTATCTGAAATAGAAATCTTTTGTAACATTAACATTTTGATCAATTTAAAGCATCCTTGAAAAATTAGCTTTGAAATCACAGGGATTAATTACATTTTAAAATGTATTCAAATAGAAAACAGTCATTTTATATAGTAAAAACATTTCAAAATGTTACTGTTTTTGCTGTACTTTGGATCAAAAAAATGCAGGCTTGGTGAGCAGAAGAGACTAAAAAACATTACTTTTAACTGGTAGTGTATTTTTTTTCTAGGATTCTTTCATGAATAGAAAGTTCAGAAGAACAGCATTCATTTGAAATAATAGTTAATAATTTGGTTTTTTTTTAACAACATCAGAGTGTTTACTGTCACTTTTGATCATTTCAAATAAATATGCAATTCAGCAGTTGAAAAGATTTAGAATAGCAAGATTTTATTTTGTCTCTTCTTAAAAGTCTGTAATATACAAAATATATAGTGAAATATTCTTGAAAAATTCAATTCGGTGTAAAATAACTATTTTCTGTTTAAATATATATTAAATTATAATTTTTTTGAATATATATTAAGTTGAATTTTCAGCATCATTACTTCAGTTTTCAGTGTCACATGATTCTCCAAAAAACATACTGATATATTGATTTGCTCAAGAAACAATTATTATTATCGTTATTATTATTATTATTATTATCAGCGCTGAAAACAGTTTCTTTCCAGGATTGTTTGATAATCAGAAAGTTAAACGCATTTATCTGAAATGGAGAGCTTTTGTGACATTATACACTATTGTTCATTTTTTTAATGGGTTAAAGAAAAAAAATGTATTCAGCAAAATGCAAAATACTTTTGAACCTATCGGTTCATTTATTTAGATATAAATAAATAGATATAAATAAATTAATATGGTTTGGGTGTTTGCAAAAGGAATTATTTGCAATTCTGAAATTAGTATGTCCTATTGACACGCTAAAGCAAAATATACAAACATTTAAATTAAAAATATATCAAAACAAATAAGCATTATTGTGTTTTACAGATGCTGTGGCGTATGCTGCACTGCTAAGGAATGAGCTGTTGGGAGCAGGAATTGAAACTGTGCCTGATCCTCACACAGATGACCGTCGACACACCATCCTCACACAGGACACACACAGCCTCTTCAGGGTGAGCTTACACTGTAACGTTTACATGACAGATCCATGTAAAATTCCTTGTCATATAAAAAGCTCACTGGAGAAATGGACATGTTTTCTGCTCGTTCTCACATTTTATAAAATTGTATTAGACTCCTGTTTTTCTTGTGTCTCTCAGTACACCATCCACACAAAGAGAGTGCCTTTTGACAATGAAATCTCCCCCTATTCCCTCTCTCCTCTCAGTAACAAAAGGTATCGTTTCTCTGTTGTCTCTGTATTAATTCAGAATAGAGTTAATAATTTAATTTATTGTGTGCACTGCAAAACATCTTTATCATAAAACATGACAAATTTGCTTGAATTAAAGGAGAAGTCCACTTCTGGAACAAAAATTTACAGATAATGTACTCATCCCCTTGTCATCCAAGATGTTCATGTCTTTCTTTCTTCAGTCGTAAAGAAATTGTTTTTTGAGGGAAACATTTCAGCATTTTTCTCCATATAATGACCTGCTATGGTGCCCCGATTTTGAACTTCCAAAATGCAGTTTAAATGCGGCTTCAAACGATCCCAAATGCGGTTGTAAACGATCCCAGCTGAGAAAGAAGGGTCTTGTCTAGCGAAACAATCGGTTATTTTCATTAAAAAAATACAATTTAAATACGTTTTAATCTCAAACGCTCCTCTTGTCTTCCTTTGCTTGAACTCTGTTTATTCTGACAGTTAGGATATGTCGAAAAACTCTGATCGCATTTTCTCAACTTTAAAAATCATTTCAAAATCATCCTACATCGCTGCAGAACTACCGACCCAGTCTTTGCAAAGTGAACATGCAAAGATGATCAAACACCCTTAACAAAAAAGGTAAAACAGCGATATAGGATGATTTTGAAGTTGAGGGAGAACATGAGATGGGAGTTTTTCGACATACCCTAACTGTCATGAACCGGAGTCCAGGCAGAGTAAGACGAGACGAACGTGTGACATTAGTATATAAATTGTATTATTTTTATGAAAATAACTGATCGTTTCGCTAGATAAGACCCTTTTTCCTCGGCTGGGATCGTTTACAACCGCATTTGGGATCGTTTGAAGCCGCATTTAAACTGCATTTTGGAAATTCAAAATTGGGGCACCATATCAGTCCATTGTATGGAGAAAAATGCTGAAATGTTTTTCTCTAAAAACACAATTTCTTTACGACTGAAGAAAGAAAAACATGGAACATCTTGGATGACAAGGGGTAAGTACATTATCTGTTAATTTTTGTTCTGGAAGTGGACTTTTCCATCAAGCTTATTTTTCTTATCCTTGTGGCAGATTGTTTGTA
The DNA here is from genome assembly GCA_036247105.1 of Cirrhinus mrigala. Taxonomy (NCBI): domain Eukaryota; kingdom Metazoa; phylum Chordata; class Actinopteri; order Cypriniformes; family Cyprinidae; genus Cirrhinus; species Cirrhinus mrigala. The sequence goes on from CM070008.1 coordinate 10,911,558, forward strand.
GAAAATAGAAATTTTAGATATTTTGATCAAAAAAGAAGACAAAATTACAGAGCCCTTCACATGATATGTGAAGAAAAAGATATTGTGGCAACAAAATAAGAGTTTGTTCCCAAGACATGGTGTTGATTAAACTAAATTAAAACAAGGGAACAACTTAGTAGAATGTGAACACAAATTAACTAAAATGAGGGAAACAATTAATTGGAACCTGGCCACAAATTCTTTAAAAAAAATCCTTTGGCCATAATATCTATTTTTTTCTCCCACGTTATGTGTGGGGGTTTGCTATTTTTCTGTTTATAGCACATAAAAACATTTTTTTTGTACATTATTAATTTGATCAAATTTTTTTAAAAATGTCATTTTATTTGTTTTTTTGCAGTCACAAATTATTGCGTTCACCCCGAAAGCCAGCACGCAAGATTTCCAAGATCCCATTCAAGGTTCTTGATGCCCCAGAGTTGCAGGATGACTTTTACCTCAACTTGGTACATCTTGTTTACAAATATTTTTACACATTTACAAATGTACAAATATTAAATAATGGATAAGGTCTTATATCACTCTGACAGTACATTATTAGTCATTAGTCATTATATTTAACTGAAGAATGTTGCAATTGATCAGTCAATTATTTGTATGTCAGATATGCAATTATTCACCATGCAATAAGATAATAATACTTTTTATATTTAAAATTCCAATAATATATGCATATAAAATATGCTGTAATATGCATTTCTTTATACAAAGGATGTTAACATTTGCAGTACATTGATTTAAATGAAAATGTCTTTGAACAGGTGGACTGGTCAGCCGGAAATCTCTTGAGTGTTGGTTTGGGGGCCTGTGTTTACCTGTGGAGTGCCTGTACCAGTCAGGTATGAGACAAAGTGCAAAGACAAACAGCTACAAATGTGATCTAATTTGATTGTCAGTAATGAGCTTTTAATTTTACACAGGTGACCCGGTTGTGTGATTTATCAGTGGATGGCGACTCTGTTACATCAGTGTGTTGGAATGAAAGGGTCAGCACAAACCTCTTATTATATAAAGATTTCTGACTTGTGATTGCATTTGCGTTTGTTCAGGATAATATTTTCTTCTTTGTCGTTCTCTCAGGGAAGTTTGGTGGCTGTAGGGACCCATAAGGGATTTGTCCAGATTTGGGACGCAGCTGGAGGGAGGAAGCTGACCAGCTTAGAGGGACATTCAGCACGCGTAGGTTTGTGTCACACTAAAATTACTCACTTTAAATGTTTGCTGATTTAAATCAAAGTATAATTAAATTAAAGTAAATTAAAATCTTCAAGATGAAAAACATCTTCATATGATCAGAGCAGCTTTAGTCTCACCTTCTCTCTTCTCTCTCAGGAGCACTCGCGTGGAATGGAGAGCAGTTGTCGTCGGGTAGCCGGGACAGAGTGATTCTACAGAGGGACGTGAGGACACCTCCTCCTGTGGAGAGACGACTCCAGGGCCACAGGCAGGAAGTGTGTGGCCTCAAGTGGTCACCTGACCACCAGCACCTCGCCTCTGGAGGGAACGATAACAAGGTTAGAGCGTCATGTAAACGGGATGATCTAATTAGCAGAAGAAATGAACAAGCCCTTTCATGCAAGACTTGACTAAGTTGGCTGAGAATATGGTCCATGTGAGTTGCTTTCACCCTTAAAATATGACAAAACCAACATTTAAAACAAAATTAGTGCTGTCATTCGATAAAAAAAAATGTAACTAATCGCACATTTTTTTCTGAAATTAGTCACGATTAATCCCAACATTTTAGTAAGTTTTAGTAAGTGCAATAATTTCACATTCAATCTTCAAATTAATGTAGAAACAACATAAAGACAGTATATTTTTAATATTTGTTAAATATTTTTTATTATCACGATTTACTATTACTGAAGGTTCAAGCGCTCACTGATGCTCCAAAAGGAAACACAGTGCATTAAGAGCCAGGGGTGAAAACCTTTTAAATTTGATAATTAGGGTAAATGTAACTTATTTTGTCTTCTGTGAAACATGTAAGTATCTTCTGTAGCTTCTGATGGGCAGTACTAAATGGAAAAAAAATGTACACATCCTCATTCCGTTCAAAAGTTTACACCCCCGGCTCTTAATGCATTGTGTTTCCTCCTGGAGCATCAGTGAGTGTTTGAACCTTCTGTAATAGCTGCATATGAGTCCCTCAGTTGTCCTCAGTGTGAAATGATGGATCTCAAAATCATACAGTCAATGTTGGAAAGGGTTCAAATACACAAAAAATGCTGAAAAACCAAAGAATTTGTGGGACCTGAAGGATTTTTTCTGAAGAACAGCAGGCAGTTTAACTGTTCAGGACAAACAAGGGACTCATGAACAACTATCACTTAACAAAAAAACACAGCTGTGGATCATTCAGGTAACAACACAGTATTAAGAATCAAGTGTATGTAACTTTCGAACAGGGTCCAGTTCACTATTTTCTCTTGTGAACTATATGTAAATATTTTTTATGTGAAATATCTTATTCAGGTCAGTACTAAATAAAAAATAACATGCATTTTGTATGATTTTTCTTAATTTGGTAAAATAATTAACATTTTGCAGATTCTGCAAGGTGTATGTAAACTTTTGACTTAAGCTGTATATAGACTGTGTTAGAGTACTGATTTCAGAACCCAGAAAAGACCAATTTTCCAGCATGAGTGCAAAACAAATTGAAAAACGAAATAAAATTTGGTCTAAATAGCATGACACAAAACTAACCTGTATTTTTTTTCTCTACTGTTGTTAGTTACTGGTGTGGAACAGCTCCAGTCTTCTTCCCGTGCAGCAGTACAGCGATCATCTAGCCGCTGTGAAGGCAATCGCCTGGTCTCCTCACCAGCACGGCTTGCTGGCCTCCGGAGGAGGAACAGCCGACCGTTGCCTTCGCTTCTGGAACACTCTGACCGGACAGGCGTTACAGAGTACTGACACCGGCTCACAGGTCTGCAACCTGGCCTGGTCCAAACACGCCAACGAGCTGGTAAGTCAAGCTCCTACAATCATAGTTAAATCAAGTGTTCTTTTTTCCCCACACTGGCTTTTACCATTGATGTCCACTAGGTCAGCACACACGGCTACTCCCAGAACCAGATCCTGGTGTGGAAATACCCATCACTCACCCAGGTGGCCAAACTCACAGGACATTCATACCGAGTGCTCTACTTAGTAAGTGTTTTTCGGATCTAGTGTTTTTTCAGAAATACTGTAGATATGCAGTTTATACAGTTGAGGTCAAAAGTTTACACACACCTTGCAGAATCTGCAAAATGTTAATTATTTTACCAGAATAAGAGGGATCATACAAAATGAATGTTATTTTTTTTTATTTAGTACTGACCTGAATAAGATATTTCACATAAAAGATGTTTACATCACAAGTCCACAACAGGAAATAATAGTTGAATTTATAAAAATGACCCTATTCAAAAGTTTACATACACTTAACAGCTGTGTTTTTTTGTTTGGTGATAGTTGTTCATGAGTCCTTGTTTGTCCTGAACAGTTAAATTGCCTGCTGTTCTTCAGAAAAATCTTTCAGGTCCCACAAATTGTTTGATTTTTCAGCATTTTTTGTGTATTTGAACCATTTCCAACAATGTATGATTTTGAGTTCCATCTTTTCACACTGAGGACAACTGAGGGACTCATATGCAACTTTTACAGAAGGTTCAAACACTCACTGATGCTTCAGAAACACAATGAGAGCCGGGGGGTGAAAACTTTTGAACAGAATGAGGATGTGTTCATTTTTCTTAGTTTGCTTAATATCATATTTTTTTCATTTAGTACAGCCCTTCAGAAGCTACAGAAGACAAAATAAGTTTTATCCTGATCTTTAAATTCAAAACGTTTTCAGCCCCCGGCTCTTAATACATTGTGTTTCCTTCTAAAGCATCAGTGAGTGTTTGAACCTTCTTAAATAGTTGCATACGAGTCCCTGTAGTTGTCCTCAGTGTGAAAAGATGGATAACAGTCATTGTTTAAAAGGGCTTAAATACACAAAAAAAAAATCTGAAAAATCAAATAATTTGTGGGACCTAAAGGGTTTTTCTGAAGAACAGCAGGCAGTTTAACTGTTCAGGTCAAACAAGGGACTCATGAACAACTATCACTAAACAAAAAAACACAGCTATGGATCATTTAGATAAAACAAAGTATTAAGAATCAAGCGTGTGAAAGCTTTTGAACAGGGACGTTTTTAAAAATTGAACTATTATATGACTATATGTGAAAGTCTTTAATGTGATCTTATCCTGGTCAGTGCTAAATAAAAAATAACATGCGTCTTGCACGATCCCTCTAATTTTAGTAAAATAATTAACATTTTGCAGATTCTGCAAGGTGTATGTAAACTTTTGACCTCAATTGTACATACAGTGACACATTAAGCATGTTTATAGTTTCTGAATTAAAATTCATTTTGATATTTTTTGGGGGTACAGAGACCCACAATTGAAACACAAAATGGCTCAGAATAGTTCAGAGAGACACTATGAATGGTGTAAACTGCCATATTCTCCATAAGGCACGGTTGTCTCTGGATCTGATTTTTAATTAAGTACAAATGACCGGCAAAGACAAAGAGTAATCAAATCTTCGATGTGTAATTGAATAATGTGATCCTGCGCTAGTTTAGACACACATGAGAAGTGAGCGTATGCTGAGATGTCTCTTGTTGTGCACAGGCCGTGTCTCCAGATGGCGAGGCCATCGTAACGGGAGCAGGAGACGAGACGCTGAGGTTCTGGAATGTCTTCAGCAAAACACGCTGCACCAAGGTCAGGCTGAACCTTCACATTTGGACATGTAGATCGTCCTGCATCTCACCTGTTTTACATTGTTTTTTCTTCCCTCTCCAGGAATCCAAATCAGTGTTGAACCTGTTTACCAGGATACGGTAATCCACAGCCGGAGAGAGCAATCCATCCAATCATGTGAACGAATGAAAGCCTTGAACTCACTCTGTTCTGTGTCCTTGCATCAACTCTAGCCCCTCCGGCAGAGAGAGACCCCAGCACTTCCTTCACTCTCACTTTTTTTACTCTGCAGATTTCTGTTTTATCCCGTAAAAATGAGTGAGGGCTTGTTGTTTATGTTTAGGAATCAGTCCGTTCTTATTATTATTGTACATTGTGGATGTCCAAACAGATGTGCTATTGTATAAGTAGAAGTATTAATAGAGAAATGAACCTATATGACCTATATTGTCATTATCATGACTGTCAGTCATGAGGTTAAAATGAAATGGCTTGTAATGGGAATTTCAATATTTTATATGTGTGTATCAAAACAGATCATGAAATCTGTGAGAAATAAATACAGTTAACACTAATCCTGTCATGTTTTATGACAAACAGACAAAATTATGTTTTTACTGTATGTCTAGCGATGTACACGTTTACACTTCCATTTAAAAGTTTGGTTGTTTATTTTTTAATGGATGAATGCTTTTTATTCATCAAGGATGCATTAGATTGATCAAACGTGACAGTAAAGATTTTATAACGTTACAAAAGATTTCTATTTTTTAACAAATGCTGTTCTTTCAAACATTCTATTCACTATTCCACAAAAATAAGAAGCAGCACAACTGTTTTCAATGGTGATGATTATAAGAAGTGTTTCTTGAGTAGCAAATCAGCATTTTAGAATGATTTCTAAAGGATCATGTGACACTGAAGACTGGAGTAAAAAAAAAATCAGCTTTGTGTCACAGGAATAAATCACATTTTAAAATATATTCAAAAAGGAAAACATCTATTTAGATTTTAATAATATTTAATGTATTTTGATCAAATAAATGCAACCTTGCTGAGCAAAAATCTTGCCAAAGCAAAACTTTTGTATTGTGAATATGAGATGAATTCAAGATTTAGTGCACATGAAACAGCTTGCAAAGCTCCACAGGTTTCCACAGAACTGGAAAAACCACCGTTCATAAAAATCTACAAATATATAAGACTTGCATAAATGCATAACCTTGCATAATCTAACATTTAGCAAGGTTCATCCTAAAACAAATAAGAAAAAAGATAATAAAGTCATGAGTAAATATATCTTGTTGTAAGGATGTTTTGATCGTTTTAATAGAAAAATGACAAAAAATCCTTATGAAAACGTTTTTTTTTTTTTATGTGGTGAAATCAGTGCTGTAGTGTTTACAGAAGATGTGATAGGATTACAAAAAGTCAAAATCATCAAATTATTTCAATCATTCCGATTGCGTTTTTGCTCATATCAAACAATATGGCTTGATTGTATTCAAAACACTACCTTTTGAGCCTACAATTCTAAAGCAGCGATGACTCAGAGAATCCATTCTGGCTCTTGTATGGAGAGTGTGTTTAGTAGTTCGCTGCATACTCTGTACCTTGTAGTCCTCGACTCAACAAAGCAAACTCTTTCACAATGTCCTTCATCCGTCGCTTACTCACTTGTTCCCTACGTGAACAGTTGAAAAGAAGAAACAAATGTTTATAAAGAGTGCCAGGCTGGAGTTCCGGTGTTAATGTTAATGTTATGATTGTACCTGAGGATCTGCTGGCAGAAGTGTTCTTTGTGCTCGGTGGTGAGATGTGAGCTGGGGAAGCCAGGGGGCAGAAGAGCCTCTCTAAGCCACAGAGACAGCATGCTGGGACAGTTACGACTCACTGAAAACAAGACCTCTGCAAAGTGCTCTGCCAGACTGCGTGGAGACTGACCCCCGATGGCCTGCATTCACAATAAATTTGAAATAAATTTGATTTGACAATGTTATTTTATGGCTAAATATTCTTGTATGAAGTAAATGTATCCTAAAATACTCCCATCAGTAATTTTACACACAATTAAAATTAAAATTAAAATATTTCAGGTTGGTGAGTTTGATAGTGCGGTTCATTAAGCAAGTTAAAGGAGAAGTTCACTTTCAGAACAAAAATTTACAGATAATGTACTCAACCCCCTTATCATCCAAGATGTTCATGTGTTTCTTCAGTCTTAAAGAAATTATGTTTTTTGAGGAAAACATTTCAGGATTTGTCTCCATATAGTGGACTTCAATGGTGCCCCTGATTTTGAACGTCCAAGATGCAGTTTAAATGCAGCTTCAAAGGGCTCTAAACGATCTCAGCCGAGGAAGAAAGGTCTTATCCAGCGAAACGATCATCAAATGCTCATCAAATGCTTGTCTAGCTCTGTGCGTACTCTGTGTATTCCATTTCAGAACAGTTAGGGTAGGTCAAAAAACTCCCATCTCATTTTCTTTTCCAACCTCAAAAACATCCTACATCGTCCTAGACAAGATGAGCATTTGAGGTTAAAAATTATATAAATTGTTGCCGCCAATAGCCTCGTGGGTAGTGTGCCGACATGCAGCGCCTTTGCGCTACAGGCGTCCTGAGTTCGAATTCCGACTTGAGGACCTTTCCTAATCCCGCCCCTTCTCTCTCTCCCACTTTGCTTCCTGTCCAAAATGATCTGTCCTATCATAATAAAGGCCAAAAATAAAATAAAATTTGTTTTAGAACATAGCCAATCATTTGGCGGGCATCATAGAAGTCCACTATATGGAGAGAAATCCTAAAAGCTGCACACCCTCTGAAACTAATGCCTTGATCAATATTATCAAACACCATCATAGTACATATATTACAGTATTTTTTCTTCATGTCATATGTGTCTATATATCAGTGTTGTTCTGAAATGAGTTTTTTTTTTTTTTTTTAAATCAAAGGTAAATTCATGTCCCTGTCACGATTTCTTGGTTAAATAAACATTACTTACACTATCACAAAAACAAAAACAAAAAAAATCTATTTTATATTTTTACATTAACAATGTAAACAATATTCTGTTTTTTAAACCAAGTATGAATTTCATCAAGTAAGTCGTAAGCATTTTACATTTATTCCAAAATAATAACTCAAGGCAGTAACAATATAATATATTTTATATTATATTAATCAACTATCGTGGGAGCAGCCTCTGTTGGTGTGACACCACACCGACAGGCATCTGAAAACGGCTCGATTTGAAAAAGGGAATATTATTTTTACAGATAAATAAAAACCACTGCATGGATTTTTATCATTATAGGGTAGATGTGTACATACACTGCCAACACACATTAATGTTCCAACAACATGTAAAAGTGAACTTAGCATGCGATGACCCCTTTAAATGAATAGGAAATTGCTTGATTGAATGATACAGTGGCTAACTCATAAAAAGTTATTGTTTCCATCCTCTGTGAATGAATGACTACTTGTGTGAATTGAATTAGTGTTTGAATGAATCGGTTGAATAAATTATTCAATGACTCACTGACAAAGGTCACTTGTTGCCACCTACTGGCGCAACAATGTAAATTGCAGAAAATCCCAAACACCAATGCACAGACAGTCTGTCTGAAACTACTGATTTCTAAATAAGATTGAACTGCTGATGGAACTGCAAACGTGGAAATATCTGACCTCTAGTAGGGTCTGTAGGAGCAGCTTGCCATCCTCCTGTAGCACCTCCCTCACAGCAGGAATATCCTCACAATGAGAGATCAGCTCCGTCTGTGCAGGAACATCGAGAGAGCTCAGTCAAATGTCTGAATAGAGTATACAATACTCAAAAGGTAAAGGGTGACTAATATCCAGTATTACTGGAACAGAAAGAGCTGATTCCAGTACAAGCTCTGGATGTTCAAGTACAGCTTTCTGTGAAGATGAACCTCTTCTTGGAAAATGTTCAGTGTTTTGTACTTACAAAAAGCAGACAAGTTGCTTTCAGTGTTGGAGTTTCAGGAAATTTGAATGACAAGATTCCTACATAGACATAGACGGTTAATTAATGGATCAATAAATGAATGCTGTGGCTGTTAGTATGCTTGCTGATGCAATGCTTACCACAGTAGAAAACAGCTTTGATATCAAGACGGTCTGAAAGATAAAGGTCAGACTTTCTTTTCAAAACCTGCAGACATCAGAAAAAATCTTACCAAAAAAGAAACATGGGAGACCACTGTACATGGTAAAACAATGAGAAGAGGTCATTTTTAAACAATGAAAATGTATCTAAATTGTAGCCTATGTCAATATATGTAATTTATGCAAATTAGCATCTACTGTCTGCAGACTACGGCAAAAAAACCCCCACAGACCTGAGCGTGAAGTTGCATAAATGACTCCACCACATCTGGATGATCTCTGGAGCCTACAACAATATTTTTCTATGGTAAGAATGACTGCAAAGTCATACACTCGTGAAATATGAAATGAAAATCAATGAAAATGATTTTTCATCTGGAGATAACTATCCCTTAAATGCAAATGGTTTTGCAAAGGATATGAATTGATGAATCAAATTAAATACAGACCTTGACAGAGCTCATTGTTGATATGTTGATAGTGACACATTCTGATCTCTTACCGAGCTGAAAAATGGACATGGTGATGTTGGTAATCAGCTCCAACAGAGCAGTGATTGGAGAAAAGAGATCCTTCTCACAGGCAAAAATGTGAACTAACTAGAGGGAAACATGAAAAGAATAAACAAACAATATTTATGATACTTGTCTTATCATCAAGCTAATAATTGTATTATGTAAAGCAAACTGTGTTTTACTTGACGTGTGAGATCTAAAGCTGAGGCTTGTGGGTAAGCACTGAACATCTGACCAATGAGCTCACAGAGTTGAGTCACCAGCGGTGCAAAGTCATGGAGAAGGGTCTTTAGTGATTTCTCAAAGACAGCACACACCGCCTGAGATGAGGCGAGAGAAAAGTGAATCTTTCATATACTCACATAAACACATACACACATTCACAAACACTGACCTCGACCACCTCTGGTTCATTCAGCCACTTGTTGAGAATGCTCTGGATCAGAGGGAAGGCCTGCTGCAGGACAACCACCACCTGAGAAATGCCCAGAACAGCTGTTGGGTGCTCATTTTACAGGTCTGTTTGTTTCAAACATTCTTGCTAATGCACAACAGCTGATTTGAGTTTGAGTCTTGATGGGTTGTCGTACCGGGTTGTTGTTGTGTTGCTGTGTTTGGCCAGGCCTCATGACCTCCAATCTTTCGCTTTGCTTGTTTAGGTCAAATGTAGAGAAGAGATTGGACAGCAGGCCCAGGATGTGGACAATAGGAGGCTTATTAGCAGAGCTGGGCTGCATCAAAGGGTAAAAGAGAGTAAAAATGCTGAAGAGAGTAAAAACCGAATCGTTTTGTCTACTACCCTTATGAAAAAGAAGTTTATCCGTGTGCTATTAGTATACTTCTTTTAAACTAAAAATAGGAAAGTATACTTTCAGTCTACTTTTTATGTACTTCTCAGAAATATACTTATTATGACATTTAAGTATTCTTGAAATATACTTAGAAAAAGTCTAAATATATTTGAGCTATATGTGTGCTCCTAGAATCCATGTTTTCATTGTTATATGGTAGGGGGCGCTATTACAGATCTTCTGTACAGAATTTCCAAAACATAAGCGAAGAAGAAACTGAAACAATAGATACTTCCACATGTAATCTAACATGATCATCAGACATAAAATAGCATCAAAACTGTAACGTTGCGGAATAAACTGTCGACCCCTGAAGAGGTAATAATGACTGTCAAGCTTTGGAGTGTTGATCGACTCCATCTACGTTTTGATTATCATTCTGAATCCAATTCATAGTCTTTTTCAGCTTTTTGTTTAAAATGTTTATTACTTTATTTTTTTTATTTAAATTAATTTAAATTATTATTAATTATATAATTTATTGAAACTTACCCATATTCAGATGTTTATAAAAAAGAATCCATTAAGCTAGAATAAAATGTTTTTGTTTACAAGCAGATGCCCTGTTCTTTCTTTTGATGTTTTGCATGTTCAGGTATTAATATAACAACATGTACACAAATGAATACCTAAATAGGGACACAGTAGCATACTTAAAGTATTATTTAAAGTTCACTTAAAAAAAAGAAAACTTACGAGTATACTTGCAGTATAAATCTACTAAACTAGTAGTTTACTGAGGCTATACTTCAAGTGTACTAAAAATGCTACAAGTATTTAATTAGTAAACTATCAGTATACCTGTAAGTTCACTTTTAGTATAGTTGCAGTACAAATTAAAAACATAGATGTACACTAGTTGTGTACTCAAAGTTTACTACATTTATACTTAAAATATACTTAAAATCATACTTTTATATACTAGAAAGTGGGCCAGTTTAGTCCAAAAAGTACAGAAATAGTACACTTACAAGTATACTACTAGTACACTGATATTTATATAGTTACTACATAAAGTATACCTAAAAATATACTTGAACTTTACTTAAATATACTCAATAAAATAAACTTGAAGTATACTTCTTTTTGGTAAGGGTAGTTATGAGGTAGAAAGGAACATTTCAGCCAAAAATGAAAAGTCTGTCATAATTTACTCATCTTCATGTCATTCCAAACCTGCATGAATTTGTCTTCTTCCACAGAACACAACATTTTGAAGAACTGTTTTTTATGTTCTCAAATCACAATACATTTTTATACAAAAGTCAATGGGATTCAAAACATCACTGGACACCATTGCCTTTATATTTTGTCATTTGTTGAAAATATATACTTCTGTGCTCCAACAAATTCAGGTTTGGAATGACATAGGGGTAAAAAGTTACTTAAAGGGGTCATTGGATGCCCATTTTCTACAAGTTGATATGATTCTTTAGGGTCTTAATGAAAAGTCTATAGTATACATGGGTTAAAAATTCTCAATGGTTGTGTCAAAAACACCCTTTTTATCTTGTCAAAATGAGCTCTGCAAAAAACATCCCATTATGAGGGATTGTTCCTTTAAATGCAAATGAGCTCTGCTCGTCCCGCCCCTCTCTTCTCTCTGTGGAGTTACGAGCTATGCTCTGAGAGATCGTTTACTTTAGCCGCGAAACTTGCTAACTAGATTCATAAAAAACCCTTATACTCACTTCTGCTGTAGGTGAAGCTGGATCGCGAATGATTTGTGCAAACATAGATGGATATATGTAGATCGGGAGGCGCATTCCCTTTACAAACAAATGTAATCCACTGCATCTTCAGTGGATGTCGGGAGTAAATGACAACCACTATATTTATTATTACATCCAGCAACACAACATCTCAATCACTCAATTGTAGATATTCTTGTCTAACTTACATCCCTGCTCTGGCATTGAAACAATGGAGGCCGGACTGTTACAGCTGATCTGAGGTAAGAGCTCATGTCAATCAACTATTGTGGGAGCAGCCTCTGTTGGTGTGACGCCACACCGACAGGCATCTGAGAATGGCTCGATTTGAAAAAGGGGATATTATTTTTACAGATTAATTAAAAACCACTGCATGGATTTTTATCATTATAGTGTAGATTTGTACATACACTGCCAACACACATTAATGTTCAAACAACATGTAAAAGTGAACTTTGCATCCGATGACCCCTTTAAAAAACCTTTTTGGGAACTATATTTTTTCTGTACTATACAACTATATTTTTTCTTCAGATTCAACATTGGACTGATAGCTCTTGAATTCAGCATACAGTGAAATTATTACTCCTCACCGGCTCATTGGCCAGTTTCTCCAGCTGCTGGATGTGAGGGGTGACCAGAGAGAGCAGCTTCCCCAGAATCTCATCACTGGGCAGGGCTGAGAGCAGGAAGCCCAGCGCCTGCATTATCCACATACACTGAGGGCTCTGTACAGAAGACTTACTGTCAGTCTTACTGTGAAATGACTAATAAGCTTGATCAGCACAGGATTCACATGATTTGTGTCACATCATGTTCAGTACATTCATATATATATATATATACGAGAAAACTACAGAATCAAAATTTCAAAATTAACTAATGATCTACTAACCCTTACAAGCTTTCATTTTTTTAATCTGGTTTTGTCAATCTGAGTCAAAACATGCTGACTTTCTTTAGGGTTTAATTAATGTAACCTGTGGCAGACACACTAAAAGACATTGATAAGAAAATCATTCGATTCGGTATGCCATTCCGAATTTATCAGTCTTATGATTTTGACCAAACTGGTCAGTAGTTATAAGCAGAAATGTCCATTTTTAATATATTTTGACCAGTAGGTGGTGCTGAAACTACTCATGTGCTCTCAGATCATGCTTGTTATAACATACCAAGTTTGGTCAAGTTTGGTCAAAATCTGCTAAAGTGCTACAGAGATATAGTCTATTGTCCACTTTGCATGAACTTACGTCAAATTCATTAATGCACTTTACCAAAACGGTTTGGTATATCAAAAACTTTTTGTTACATTTTGACAGAAAGCTCTGAAGATTATCAATGTTGGTGAAAATTGGACAAACCGCCTTGGACGAGTTTGAAAAAGTAAATTTTTTTGGAAAATTCAAAATTGTCAATTTTTTAATATCTTATAAAATTATTAATATTTAAATATTCTTGGCTAATTTACTTATTTTACAGAAAATATTGCCATATATTTTTTGTTTTTAGTAAGTTTAATACATTTCAGTTTTGCCATCTTTCTATTACTAATATTAGTGATCATTAAGAAAATACGTCTTTTATATTTATTCAAAGGGAGGTGTACTCATGCTGTGTACTGTATGTTGTTACTAGTGTAAGTTGCAGTTGCACTGATACCAAACTAATCAAACACAAATGGATTGGACTTACTTTATGGATGTCTTTGACAAGCACCGCCTGAGACCAAAAAGACCACAATGAGGTTACATTAGTTGAACAGTACTCTTGGCATTGGTTTGATACAACTGTAGTGGTACTTCTAGGTAAAAAAGTTTTTTTTAAACCTGTGAGACGGCCATGATGTCATTGGCGTGAAGGTGGAGGTCATGTCGACACTCCCGGCAGATTCTCTTCAGAGCAGAAACACAAGCCACGGACAGATCCAGGTTGGACAGACCATGCAAGACCACAGGCAGGACACTTGCCAACATGAGCGAATGATCAGCCAACCACTCGGCCAAAGAGCCTGCAAGAAACCATGACAGCGGTCATTGATATCATCTTTCACTACAATATTGTCGCAATAGTAAGAATGAACTAATTTGTATACATTCTAATTAATGCTAGCTTCTACATAAACTAATACATTTTTTAGATTAAAGGTTACATGCAGCAAGGATTATTCATTGTAAGGTTCTATTATATCAGTTACTATAAATTTAAGGGTGAATTAAGATAAGACCTTTTTGGGGCCCACAAAAACTCTGATTTGTAGAATACACTTGCAAGCTATGTTTAGAAATAAATGAGTGTACCAATGGTGAACATGATGGTCTCAGCCAGCTGAACATTGTTTGCTGTGATGAGAGGAATCAGACCGATCAATCCTGGAATGACGTCTGAGTAACTGACATCTACTGTCTCAGCAATGGACTGAAAGCCAAACAGCAGAGCCTCTATATCCTCCACGGGAGAGAGAGGGAGATGACACAGAGATACTGTTCAATATAATACATCACATATACACCGTATTTATAAGCCAGTGTAACATTAGGACTGACTTGCCATGAGGAGGAGTGTGTTGTGTCCGTCAGCAGCGTGCCTAGTTTATCATAGAGGTTTCTGAGGAGCTCTGGGCCCAGCAGCTCATACACATACATCAGAGTATCTGAGATGTCAACCCTGAAATCCAATTAAACATGCTTATTATTGCATTACGATACAAATGAAAAATAAATGAAGACTGACGACTGGCTTGTAATATTAATGCTGTTTGCCAGAGAATCAGTGAACACACTCCTAAATTTAAGTATTGAACTTTGCAATAAAATTAATCTCACACCATTTTCCATATATTGTAAATAGAAATGTACCACACATTGTGAAAAACAGGCACTGGTAACTAAAATACATACTTTTTTTGCCCAGATACATTTCAGCTATATGCAATAAACATACTTGTAAATGGATGAAAAATGAAAATATACTGTATTTAGTTGTATTTATATATTATATATAAAATATTTACCTAAGCCATAATTTATTGAAAAAAACATTTATTTCATGCTTAGTACAGTTAAGGTCAAAAGTTTACATACATCTTGCAGAATTTGCAAAATGTGAATTATTTTGCCAAAATAAGAGGGATCATACAAAATGCATGTTATTTTTTATTTAGTACTGACATGAATAAGATATTTCACATGAAAGACATTTACATATAGTCCACAAGAGAAAACAATAGTTGAATTTATAAAAACGACCCTGTTTAAATGTTTACATACACTTGATTCTTAAAGGAACCGTATGTAAGAAATTTATTTCAGTTAATCATAAAATGGCCCTGACATGTCACTAGAAATCATGTTCATTTCAAATACTTATATCACTGACAACAGTGGTCCAGCCAGGATATTGTCATTTAAAAGTGAAAGTTGCAGCCCTCAACTGATGTTAATGTTGTCATGTTGTGTTTTGGTCTGAAGCACCACCCTCCAGCTATCTACCAATCACCGAAGTCAGTAGAGTTTCATCATCCGGGTTGCCAGCTCTGCTCTAGTTACAGCTGCAGCTACGAACGTGTCGGATAAAACATGTATAAAGTTACGAAACCTAAAAGACCTCGTTATGAATCCGAGGCTTCCATACCCAGTGGATTTTCCACGGTCGCCCGTGCTAAATGCGTTCATAAAAAGCTTTATATCGCACCACTAGCACGGTATGAAAACAATCTATGTTCCGACTGAAATGCAGTATTACAGTACATCTTTACGAAATATTTGGCTAATTGCCTTTAGTAAATTTTTGCGACACATAATTACTTCGCAAAACATCTCTCGTGAAGCATAAACATAAGTAATATTGTGTAGGACTCGTCACTTGCCATTGGAAGCTCCTTGTAGCAGCCTACGTTCCTGTGGAATCCTGCAGCTTAGCTGGCAACCTCGAGTCAGGGGGGAGGGGGAGGGGATACGCCGTTCTACAGTATTTTGAAAGTGATTGCAGTACCAGTTTTGGCCACAATCCTACATACGGTTCCTTTAATACTGTGTATTAATACATTTTTGTGTATTTGAACCCTTTTCATCAATGACTGGATGATTTTGAGATCAATCTTTTCACACTGAGGACAACTGAGGGACTCATATGCAACTATTACAGAAGGTTCAAACACTCACTGGTCCTTCAGAAGGAAAAACAATGCATTAAGAGCCAGCGGTGTAAACTTTTTGAATTTGAAGATCAGATTTAAGTTATTTTGTCTTCTGGGAAACATGTAAGTATCTTCTGTAGCTTCTGAAGAGCAGTACTAAATGAAAAAAAAAAAAAAAAAAAAAAGATATTTAGGCAAAATAAGAAAAATGTACACAACTTCATTCTGTTCAAAAGTTTACACCCCTCTCTCTTAATGTATTGTGTTTCCTTCTAAAGCATCAGTGAGTGTTTGAACCTTCTGTAATAGTTACATATGAGTCTCTCAGTTGTCCTCAGTGTGAAAAGATGGATTTCAAAATGATACAGTCATTGTTGGAAAGAGTTCAACTACACAAAAATGCTGAAAAACCAAAAACTTGTGGGACCTGAAGGGTTTTTTGAGGAACAGCGGGCAATTTAACTGTTCGGGACAAACAAGGGACTCATGAACAACTATCACTAAACAAAAAACACAGCTGTGGGTCATTCAGGTAACAACACAATATTAAGAATATTTTGGACATTTTGTATGAACCCTCTTATTTTCATAAAATAATTAACATTTTGCAGATTCTGCAAGGTGTATGTAAACGTTTGACCTCAACTGTATAGTCTGAGTTGTTAATTAGCAGACATTAAGTATAACAGTTTAGTATAATAAAAGTACAAAAGCAGGGTATTGTATTAAGCACACATTGAAATGTATTTGTAGTATACTTAGCACAGAATAAATGTAGCTCTAGTGAGCTATGTTGCGAAAAATTTTAGAATATCTAATATTTTGTTATGTATTTTTTACAATATAAAAATGTTTTGATATTATTAGATAAAATATTTAAAACTTTTAAAAAATATGAGAAAATATAATTAACTAAAACCTAAAGAATATATATATATTTTGGAACATTTTTGCATATGTTCAGTTTTACCTAAAAATTTATCCCAGGAGGCACCGAGGCCAATTTTTGGCCAGGAGAATTTAAATGCAAAAAATGTTAAGCATATAATTTTATACAATCACATACAATAATTCTTCTATTAAAAATGATAAATAAGTATACTAAAAATGATAAGAATATATAATTATAAAATAAGTGTATTATCTGAGATACAAAACTGTTAAAAAATATTTTTACAGTCATTTTAATGGTTCTTATTACCTTTACTGTGTAAAGTTTTATCCAGACAGTGCTCTTTTCACATCATGTTGCTGAACTATTTTTTGAGTATATTAATGGATTGAGCCCATATATATATATATAAAAAAACATTACAGGTTCCAAAAAATATTTGGCAGCACAACTGTTGATATTATCCAACATTGATCATTCTAATAATAAATCCGCATATTAGAATGATTTCTGAAGGATCATGTGACACTTAAGACTGGAGTAACAGCTGATAAAAATTCAGCTTTTCATCACAGGAATAAATTCTATTTTAAAGTATGTTAAAATAAAAAACATTATTTTATATTGTAAAAAGATTTTGCAATATTACTGTTTTTTTTTCTATATTTTTAATCAAATAAATGCAGCCTTGATCACAGCCAGACTATTACAAGTCTTACTGACCCCAAACTTTTGAACGGTAGTGTATATATATAACAACTAACTAATATATATATAATTATGATATAATATATAATATATAATATTTTATTTTTTTATATTTTATATTATTTTAAGAAAAACAGTGACACATGGAAGTTAATTTCATGTCAATCAACCAAGAATACTGTTTTACCCAGTTGCAATCTGTGATGTCTTTATTTCCCCTTGTTGATTATTTCCCCTGTGAATGTCTTTCCTTCATTAGAGTTAGCGTTAAACAATTTTGAATTTTCAACTATGTGGTTATATTTTTTTCTTCTTAAATTCTAGTTTAACCTGTAAGTCCTGAACTGCTCTTTGTCATCTGCGGACCATGTGGCGTAGTCCTCATCTCTGGGAAAACAGGCCTTCTGCAGCAGAACATCCACCAGCTGGAAGTACACAGGTCTGTAGATTTGTAGATAAAGTGTCTGCCGCTCAGCATCCAGTGACGTAATATCATCCTAAAAGAAGCAGCAATTATGACACCACCAGCACTCAAAACATTACATCTGCTCCAGTTAAGTCAACGCAGCACCAGTTGGCATCAAACGTGAGTGATTTTTCAGGTGGGCTTGTACCTGTAGGGTGTACCAGAATGTGAGCGTGAGCGAGCTGGAGGTCTCATCCACAGGATAGTGTCCAGGTGTACCTGTGCAGGACATAATCATGCTCACTAGAGCTTGAAAGCCCTGCCAGTGATCCACCTGCTCCAGAAGAGTCCTGGGGAGTTGAGAGGGACAGAAAGAGGGAAAAGAGGTTTCACCAAATAGACAAGGGCAGTCAGATGATGAATTAGCCTTCTTATAGACCCAGGCCATCTGAGGTCATATAAGACTGTTATTAATGGGAGATTAATGATGCATATAAGTCATTATGTCCAACCTGCAGTGCGTTTCTCCCAGAGCTACAGCAATGCGACAGATTCCATGTGACGTCTCCATGTCTCTGTCCTGCACAGACTTCTTTAACTGATCCTGAAGACCCAGTACCTGAGGAACAACCTTCAGCAGACTGTCTGCAAACCTCCACACGCACAAACACAAGACTATAAAAATGAGTATTTCTGTGCACCAAGGTTTTGAACTGACATTTTGAAATGTGAAATTTGCTTGAATAATTAGTTTCAACTGACACTTACTTGCCATTAATTCTTCGTGTAAGGGAAAATGTAATCAGTTATCACATTTTTTCCAAATTATCAACCAGTATTAGATATATCTGATAATTTATTTGATATACTTACAGTAGGAAATTTATAAAATATATTCATGGAACACAATCTTTACTTAATAACCTAATGATTTTTGGCATAAAAGAAAAATCAATAATTTTGACCCATGCAATGTATTTTTGGCTATTGCTACAAATATACCTGTGCGACATAAGAGCATGGTCACAAATGTGATGCATATTTGTCAGTCATACATAATGAAACAGGTAAGATTTGTGCACTCAAAAAAGAAAAATAAATAATAAAAATCATTGAATAGTTTATTATGAACTATTTCTATATCTTTTTGATTTTACCTAAATAATCATATTTAAACTGTATTTATTCAAATTGCTTAAGCTTCAAATCAGCATAAATCTGTAGTGAATCCATTCTGAAACAACTAAATTTATTCAGTTAAAAAGTATGGAGTTGGTTAAAATATACCAAGTTGTGAAACAAGCACTATTCAGCTAGTTAAAATGTATTAGATTGAGACAAACCAGATATTTTGGTGACATAAACCATTATTTAAAGGGATAGTTCACCCAAAAATGCATTGTGGTACTCTCGTGAATGTGCGTCGAAGACTGACACAGAAAAGAAACTGTTGAATAAAGTCACTATTTTTGTTTTCTTTGCACACAAAAAATATTCCTGTTGCTTCATGAAATTAAGGTTGAACCACTGATGTCACATGGACTATTTTAATGATGTCCATACTACCTTTTTGGGCCTTGAATGTGGTAGTTACGTTGCTGTCTATGCAGGGTCAGAAAGCTCTCGGATTTCATAAAAAATATCTTTTTTGTGTTCTGAAAATGAAGGAAGGTCTTACGGGTTTGGAACGACATGAGCATCATTTTTGTGTGAATGATACCTTTAAACCTGTTTACTTACTGGTATTTAAAACACATTCAGTTTGTTAAAATTCTTGCCTGCTTCTGACATGTTATTCAAATGGATGGAAATCTCACATGCAATTCAGATACATAAATCCTACTTTTTTGCATAAACAATGATGTGGCAAGAGATAGGAAAGAATATATGTGATGCTCAGGGAAACAAACAAAACTATTAATATTCAATTGGAACTAATGCTTGTTTTATGCTGTCTTGTATCTCACCTCTGACAGTCAGGCTGTGAGATGATGCTGACGATGGTCTCTACAGCTGTGTCAAACAACTCAGACTCCTTCAGCAAGGCAAAACAGCTCTCCAGCAACCCCTCGCTGTCTTTTAAAGTGATGTCCAGCGTGAGCCAGGAGGACACACACCTCAGCACTCGCTCTCTGACCGGAAAGGGCGCGTCCGGCCGCTGTAGTAACTGCTGAAGCAGGGAGCAGACCGAGCTCCAGTCCACAGCCAGAGCGCTTCTTAACTGGGAACGCCGAGAGGCCGGAATCCTGCTGTTTTGAAGCTCCTCGGGCAGAACGGCGAGGAGCTCTAGAAGCGCTAGGCATCGTGCTTGACCATCAGCTTCTGTCACACCCTCTCCAGTTTGGAAGGCACACAGAAGATCTGGTACTGCTGTCGGCCATGTTTCGGGTAGGATGTGAAGAACCAAAGAGGCCAGAGCGACACAGAGCCTCGTCAGCACCATCTTGGGCCCTGATGCAAACTGGCCGACTTGGGTGATGAGCTGCGAGCGCAGCGAGTCTAACTGACCCGGTGGGAGGTCAGACCAGTGGCGGGAGATTTTAACATGTAATGTGCTTGCTCCGAAAAACTGGATCTCAGGAACCTAATGTGAAACCAAATAAGTAAGAACTTTGAATGTAATTAAATGAAATCCACACATTTTAAAGGGCACCTATTATGCAGTTTAAAGGAGAACTCCACTTCCAGAACAATTTACAAATAATGTACTCACCCCCTTGTCATCCAAGATGTTCATGTCTTTCTGTCTTCAGTCATGAAGAAATTATGGTTTTTGAGGAAAGCATTTTAGGATTTTTCTCCATATAATGGACTTCAGTTTGAACTTCCAAAATGTAGTTTAAATGCAGCTTCAAAGGGCTCTAAACAATCCCAGCCGAGGAAGAAGGGTCTTATCATGTAGCACTAGCTCTGGGACTCGCGTCCATGACGCTACATACTACACGTCGAAAGGTCACGCGCGATGTAGGCGGAACTACAGACCCAGTGTTTACAAAGTGAACGTGCAAAGACTAAGAAAGTGCAAGTAGGTCAAATGCCGTTTACAAACAAAAAGGTACAACGATGTCGGACGATTCTGAAGTTGTAGGAGAAAATGAGATGTAGTTTTTCACCATATCCTACCTTTTTGAGCCGGAGTACACTGACGATGAACTTAGACGTGATTCTATAGTATGTAGCGTCGTGGACGCGCATCCCAGAGCATGACAAGGGGGGTGAGTAAATTATATGTAAATTGTTGTTCTGGAAGTGGAGTTCTCCTTTAAGTGCAGTAAGACATGAAAGAGAACTTAGTTTTGTATTCACATTAAAAAGTGGGCAGGGAGCAGCAGCTCATTTGCATTTAAAGAGACATGCATGAAAACAGTGTGTTTTTGCTTCCACTCAAAATAGGCATTTTCAAAATGCTATAATAAATGATCTTTTAAACTGAAAATTCACAGACACATTCTGGGGACACTTGAGACTTATATGACATCTTGTGAAAAGGGGCATAGCCCTTTAAAGTGTGGTATAGTTGAACCCACTGCTTACTTTGTCTGGATGGAGCAAAGCCCAGCAGAAGTGCCAGGCTTGGGGTGATGCTTGTGCTTGTGTGAGCCACTTCTGGGCCACATTCTTCTTGTCCATATCAGGGTCATAGTAGAGCTGCTGAAGAGCCTACAGAACATTAGGAAAGACCAAAGATTGATCCTATTAAAATTACACTACTTACAAAAGGTTGAAATCATTCAGAAAGAAGTGTCTTATGCTCACAAATGCTGCATTTATTTGAAAAAATACAAAATACAGTAAAAACAGTAAACTGTGATTTTTTTTGTTGTTGTTGTATTAAATATTACATATTAATGGTAAGTATTATTATGTTAATATATTTTAAAATAGAATGTATTTCTGTAATGGCAAAGCTGAATTTTTAGCAGCCATTACTCCAGTCTAACTCTTACTCTCCGTCTGCCTTGCCCCCTGGATTACGTTCACTGCCAATCAATTTTTTTTAAATACTTGTATTCAGCAAGAACACATTAGATTGATTAAAAAGTGAGAGCAAAGTCATTTATGATGTTACGGAAGATTTATTTGTACATTTGCAGCAGCCATTACATTTGTCTTCAGTGTCACAGTTTTTGTTACTTAATATTTTTGTGGAAACCATTGTACATTTTTTAGGATTCTTTTATCAATAGAAAGTTTAAAAACAGCATTTGTTTGAAATAGAAATCTTTTGTCACTTTATAAATGTCTTTACTGTCACTTTTGTTTAACTGAATGCATCTTTACTAAATAAAAGTATTCATTTAAATTTTTTAACTAACCATCACAGGAAGAAATTGCATGTTAAAATATAGTTAAACTGCAATAATATATGTGACCCTGGACCACAAAACCAGTCTTAAGTAGCACAGGTATATTTGTTGCAATAGCCAACAATACACTGTATGGGTCAAATTATCGATTTTTCTTTTATGCCAAAAATCATGATAATATTAAGTAAAGATGTGAAGTAAATAAGTGAAGATATTTTGTAAATTTCCTACCGTAAATATATAAAAACTTTTTGATAAGTAATATGCATTGCTAAGAACTTCATTTGGGCAACTTTAAAGGCAATTTTCTCAGTATTTTGATTTTATTGCACCCTCAGATTCCGTATTATCAAATAGTTGTATTATCAAATATTGTCCTATCCTAACAAACACACATAAATGGAAAGCTTATTTATTCAGCTTTCAGATGATGTATATATCTCAGTTTCAAAAAATTGACCCTTATGACATATTAGACTTTTTACTGCATTTTTAATCGAATAAATGCAGCCCTGGTGAACAAAAGAGAATTTTAAAAAATCGTAATGATTGGGAATGACTGAACTTTTGATCTGTATAATTTACATATTGAAATTACCACATTATTTCCACCAAAAATGCATTGATAATGCATAGATAAGATGCAACTAAAATCACAAGACACAATGGGGAAGCAGAACATAAACCAGCCACCAAATCCCCCTCATGCTGATAGTTATTATTAGACTGGCACAGCTTACTGAGGATATCAAGTTACTTTCCACTTACAGAAGCTTCTATATTGTTCTGAACTGCACAAGGCCAAACACCTACAAACTTGTGTGGCTTTACTCAGCTGTTAGTGGAATGATGGGAATATGAAGGAAAAGAGGCCTCAGGGACAGCATTCTCCAACGAAAGGCAACCCTGAATGGAGCTGATGCAATTTACTTCTATTCAATTATAGCTCTCGCCTCAGGTTTTACATCTCCAAACCTTGCTAGTTTGGATTTGACTGCTTATAAAGAAAAGAAAAAACGCTTGTTAAAATGTATAGCTATCACACATCTCTTTCAACTCAGGTGTTAGCAATAATTCTCACCCTTAAGTGTCTCTTCAGAAAAGCAGAGGAAGTTGTAGGCACAAAATAACGGCTATCCAAACACTTCATAAAACGTCAAGCAGTGACGGAAGTGTTCTGCTATATGATATTCTAATATATTCCACCAAAACCTTTAAACTGATTTTTCTATAATAGTAGTATAGTACAAAATGAATAGCTTTGTCCTGGCTTCTGACTGATCAGTGTTGCAGTCCTCTCATTGTCTTTATATAGTAATAGAGTGGAATAGTATAGTACTTTTTTGACCTTTAAAGATAGAGGTATCATGAGCTTCGTTGTTGATCGATGGTATACTTTTGTTGAAGCCATCAGCACAACTTATTTTTTAAATTATCATATTTAACAACAGAATTTTTGGTGAAAAACTACATCACTCACATCACATAATGCACCAGAGAGTCAAAATCATTAATGTATCATTAAGCTATATACGCTTCCATTCAAAAGCTTGGGATCAGTACGTTTTTTAACGTTGAGTCTCTTATGCTCATCAAGGCTGTATTTATTTGATCAAAAATACAGAAAAAAACAGTAATATTGTGAAATATTACTGCAATTTCTAATTTTGGTTTCCTATTTTAGTATACTTTAAAATATAATTTATTTCTGAGACGCAGCGCTGAATTTTCATCAACTATTACTCCAGTCCTCAGTGTCACATGATCCTTCAGAAATCATTCTAATATGCTGATTTATTATCAATGTTTGCAATTGTTGTGCTGCTTAATATTTTTTTTGGAATCTGTGATTCTTTTTTTTTAAATCTTTGATTAATAAAAAGTTAAAAAGAACAGCATTTATCCAAAATAGAAATCTTTTCTAACAATATAAGTCTTTACTATCACTTTTTATCCATTTAACACAACCTTCTTTGATGAATAAAAAAAATAAATAAAAAATTAATGACCCCAAACTTTTGAATAGTAATGTACATTATAACACAAAATTCCTATTTTCAATAAACA
Source organism: Cirrhinus mrigala (assembly GCA_036247105.1). Taxonomy (NCBI): domain Eukaryota; kingdom Metazoa; phylum Chordata; class Actinopteri; order Cypriniformes; family Cyprinidae; genus Cirrhinus; species Cirrhinus mrigala. The sequence goes on from CM070008.1 coordinate 10,936,087, forward strand.
CTGTTATTTTTAACATTTTATTTATCAAAGAATTCTAAAAAAAAGTATCACAGGTCCAAAAAAATATTAAGCAGCACAACTGTTTCCAACATTGCTTCACAGGAACAAATTATATTTTAAAGAATAATAAATAGTTATAAATAGTTATTTTACATTGCAATAATATTTCACAAAATTATTATTTTTTTATATTTTTGATCAAATAAATGCAGCCTTGATGAGTATAAGAGACTTCTTTAAAAAACATTAACAATCTTACTGATCCCAAACTTTTGAACAGTCTATATATGTATATTTCTCAATAAATATATTGTTTCTCTCTCGCTCTTTCTCTTTATAATCTTTAAATCAACAGTTTTATATTTATCCATCATTTTTATTTCAGTTATGCTGTTCACAATGATTCAAGGGATCTTAGTTCTCTGTACCTTCATTTTTTCTTATTTATTTATTTGTTGTCAGATTTTCAAATAATGCATTGCTTAAAATTTTGTAATATTGTGATTTTCACCTTGTACTGTAGTGGAGTGGTTTGGTTCATGGCTTTTAACTCTTAAACAAAGACATTTTTAATTCCCTATTGGATTTTTGTTGTACTCTGGTATGTCAGTTACTAAATTATCTAGTGGAATGATGGCACTCAACTCTTATACAGGCAAAAAAAACAATAAAATATTTCTGAAAATTAATTTACTGCCATTTCAACACAACTCAGATAATACAATTTCATCTACTTTTTATTTTTTAAATTTTACTTACACCTTTGATATATGTGCAAAAATAATAAATGTAATTTATTAAAAAATGTGTTTTTAAATGTAAAAGTTTATCTGTCCCAATCAAAATGAAGTAAGCTAAAAAAAAAAAGAAAAAAGAAAAAAAGAAATTGTATTTTTTAGGTGTTATTATGATGTGCACTACCAGTCAAAAGTTTTTGAACAGTAAGATTTTTAATGTTTTTAAGAAGTCTCTTCTGCTCACCAAGACTGCATTTATTTGATCCAATGTACAGCAAAAACAGTAACATTCTGAAATATTTTTACTACTTAAAATAACTGTATTCTTTTCGAATATATTTTAAAATGTAATTTATTCCTGTGATTTCAAAGCTGAATTTTTTAGCATCATTACTCCTGTCACGTGATCCTTCAGAAATCATTCTAATATTCTGATTTGCTGCTCAAAAAATATTTATTATTATTATTATTATGTTGAAAACAGTAGAATTTTTTCAGGTTTCTTGATGAATAAAAAGTTCAGAAGAACAGCATTTATCTGAAATAGATATCTTTTGTAACATTAAGTCTTTATCATCACTCCTTGCTAAATAAAAGTATTAATTTCTGTCACTTCTTTCCAAAAAAATATAAATGTAAAAGATAAATGATCGTTGGATCTTTCTATTAATTAAAGAATCCTGAAAAAAATGCACTCAACTATTTTAAATATTGATAATAATAAAAATGTTTCTTGAACAGCAAATCAGCATATTAGAATAATTTCTGAACGATCATGTGACTGGAGTAATGATGCTGAAAATTTAGCTTTGACCGCTGGAATAAATTACACTTCAAAATATATTCAAATAGAAAACAGTTATTTTAAATAGTAAAAATATTTCACAGTATTAATGCTTTTGCTGTACTTTGGATCAAATAAATGCAGGCTTGGTGTGCAGAAGAGACTTCTTTAAAAACATTAAAAACTTGTAGTGTATATTAAAAAGTTAATAAGAGCTTCTACTATGGTCACTCTGATTCCAAATATAATGACCCGTTGCAGCACCTAAAATACAGTCTATAATTTCCCTTTTAACTATACATAACATGAAGGTGATAGTCACCGTTTGTCAAGTACTCTGAAACACAAATAGTCGAGTGACATGTTATGGTGTTTCTGTGAGTCAGTTTGGTCACACAGCATGTCACACTCTACTCACCCTCTCCACTGCCTCCACCGTGAACTCGTCTGCATTCACTGACTCCATTCTCAATCCTCATTCAGTTCCTTATATCCTATTCTTGTGCTCAGTAACAGTCAGTATTCAGAGGCAATGTGTGAGGGGGTGTTTTTGGAGTCCTGTCAGGTCATGTGTGGGGGGGGGCAGATCTGACGGGATGGTCCACCAGCGCGCACACGTGGGTCGCACTAAATAACAGCTGACGGGACTGACGCCACACGTCATTTACCTCACACTCAAATCACTCGCTACGTTCACATTCGATTCAAACGGTCTAATAGTCCGAAACCCTTTGCTCTCTTTATAAGCAAGCTGTCGTTTAGACTGTAGGTTGCGCTTAACCACACCCCGCTGTCGAAGCCCAGACCCCTCGGGATATTTTTAGCTCTGATGATGTCCGCTGTCATCTAACGGAAAGATCATCCCGGGAATCACAGAGCGAATCGACACGGTGTCTCGCTTTGAGTCGCTTTATCTAACATGAGGACTCAAAGCGCTTTTATTATATGGACTGCAATGGTTCTTCATGTATCTGTCATAAAAGGTAAGCACATGGCTTATGCTTTACTTGATTTTAGCGTGAATACAGCAACAGGATACTGTAATGTTACAGTATCTGCAGGCTTTGTCTTGTCTTGGATTCACTACTGATATAACTACTGATTTACACAAGTGTTATTTGTTTGAAATGACGTTGTTTAGCCTATGCAACACATTATGGGGCAAAATACATTCATGTATCCATCCATCCATCCTCTATCTATCTATCTATCTATCTATCTATCTATCTATCTATCTATCTATCTACTCTTCTTTTGAAAAGTATGTCATCATTGATTATTTACATGTTACAATACTGCAAAGATTAAAATATTGACAATAGCTATATTTGGGAATAGGGGAAAAAACCTATTTTAAATATGTGACCCTAGACCACAAAACCAATCATAAGGGTCATTTTTTTTAAATAAATAAGATGAATAAATAAGCTTTCCATTGATGTATAGGACAATATTTGGGCAAGATACAACTATTTAAAGATCTGGAACATGAGGGTGCAAGTAAAAATCTAAATATTGAGAATATTGCCTTTAAAGTTGTCCAAATGAAGCTCTTAGCAATGCATATTACTAATCAAAAATTAAGTTTTGATATATTTACGGTAGGAAATTTACTGAAACATGATCTTAATATCCTAATGATTTTTGGCATAAAAGAAAAATTGATCATTTTGACCCATACAATGTATTTTTGGCTTTTGCTACAAATATACCCGTGTGACTTATGACTGGTTTTGTGGTCGGGGGTCACATATTTCATATTTGTAATAAATATGTTTGGTCTCTAATTTGTATTTATTTGCATTTCTCCCTTAAGTGCTAATTAGATTCTTAAAGTGAGGTCTGGTTCTCAGTGTTGATTTCATGAATTATTGGATGCATAGGTTGATCTGACACATTGATCTGGTGCTGATTTGGAATACATGGGTTCGAATCTGGCCTGTGTCTTCTATCTGCATACACAAAATATGCAAACCCCCTAAATTTATTTATTTGAAGTAACATTTTGTTGTTTATTCATCTAACCTAGTTTAACTGGCCACTACATGTTAATAAAAAATAATGATAGGATGATGATCTTTTCTTTTCTTCTACATTTGAGGACAAAATCTCCATGCATCTGGTTTGTTTGTTCCTCTGCTCCTTCTTGACACATAAAGGTCACAACTGCTTTGTTCTGTGGATTCACTGTGCGACCAGTAAACTCAACTCTACAGATCCGGTCTGGAACGCCCACATAACCGATTCAGCATGAGAACACACAGCGTTCTTCCTGTAGCTTCACCCAAATCAAATAAACATATTTCATGGCATATTAATTTTTTTTCCCTCCACACTCATGTTTGTTTTCTAGATTTAGAAAGAACCAACAGGCTGGAACTGTTTCCTCATGCAGACATTTTCTATTTCTCCCCAAGGTCAGACCACAGACTTATCCGCAGACGTGAGAGCCCCTCTGAATGAAGATCGCACGACTTCAGAAAGTGACATTTCGGAATCACGAGCCACTACTGCCTATCAAAGCGTCTCCTCTCCTTCGACTGATTTCTCAATCGGCGAGGTCACACCTCCTGTTCCTCCTCCGTCACAGCCATCCAAAGACGCTGTAGTGCACAATGACACTTCTCCTTCACCAGCCATCTCACAGACCCCTGCGCTACAAGATGTCACCACCCTCAACACGGACACAGCCTCAGCACCAGGCAAGACTAATACAATTAAACCTAATCTAATTGCAAAAGCTATCTGTCATTAATCAGTCTAACTTAGGTTTGAAAACAAATTTGCCATCCATTGTGTTGAGAAAAACAACATCGACAGTGGAAGACAAGGCTGCAACAGTCTATAAATGTGACCCTTAATGCCAAAAACCAGTCTTAAGTAGGACGGGTATATTTGTAGCAATAGCCAAAAATACATTGTATGGGTCAAAATTATCGATTTTTCTTTTATGCCAAAAATCATTAAGATATTAAGTAGATATCATGTTCCATAAAGATATTTTGTAAATTTCGTACTGTAAATACATCAAAACTTAATTTTTGTTTAGTAATATGCATTGCTAAGATCTTCATTTGGACAACTTTAAAGGTGATTTTCTCAGTATTTAGATTTTTTTGTACCTTCAGATTCCAGTTTTTCAAATAGTTGTGTAGTGTCCTGTCTTAACCATTCAATGGAGAGCTTATTTATTCAAAAATAAAATAACTTCTAAAAATTGACCCTTATGACTGGTTTTGTGGTCCAGGGTCAAATAACAGTCTATATTCAGTTGAATAGATAAAATGTAAAGCTCTGCACTGAAACAAAAATGTGGTGCACACTGTAAAAATTATTTTTTTATAATTAAGTTGTAAATAAAACATTATTGCAGTACATTTTACAGGAAAAGTTAATTTTTTTTTAATTTAGTGTTACTTGCTGTTTTTTGTAATTAATTGTTAAGTTTACTAGCAATTTCAGAGTGAAAACTGTCTACATCAACTATTTTCAGTGTGGGATTAATAATTTTTACAAATTGCTAGTAAAATTTATGAATAATTACAAAAAAGGGCACACATTAACAAAGTAATGAATTGAATAAACAGGAACATAGAAAGACTGAAATAACTATTTTCTTATAAAATGTACTTCAATAATCTTTTTAGCCCTTTTTTCCTTGATATGTCAATATTTAAAACTTAATATAAATATAAATAATATAAACGTATATAAAAATATTTTTTTTCTAGTCAGAGCTGTGGCTTTCTGTCTAGTGCCCCAGCTGGAAATTTAGGTTTGATTATGACTTATTTCTAAATGCTATAAAAGTGTAATAAAATATAAATATAGCAATGAAAGTGTTTAACTTTATATGGGCCATTCTACAGAACTGGTTGTCAGAGTTGGAAACTTCTTGGAAAAAATGTGTCTTTTTTCACAAATTTTGTATGTATGCAAATTGTATAATATCCAAGGTAGTTAATTCTCATATTGTATTTTCAGAAAGTTTTGGAATATTTGTCATTTCACCAAATTTGTTACTTCTGAAACACAATAATATAAAATTTAATATAATATATATATATATATATATATAAATTTTAATTTTAATTTTTTTTTTATTTAACAGGACAGTGCATATTAAAAACAGAACATCTGTAACATGCCAGAATTAGCCAAAGGCTAGTTTTCATCTGTTGTCCTGTAGGCCTGTTTTACAATGGCACCCTAAAAAAGCATAAAATGTTATAAACAGTCAGATAAACAACAGTAAGAAACCGCATGTTAGCGTAATGTTAGTCGATTACAGTAGAGACAGCAATAGCATAAAGAGACAGTGCGATTCAAATTAAATTAGTTGTGAAAAGCACAAGGAGCAGCAGCAAAGAGTTCAGTAAAAACATAAAAACAAGAGCAGCAAAGGTTTAGTAAAAACATAAATGCAGCAGTATAAATTGCAAGCATTAATAAAGCAGGTTAGACATTTGCAAGTGCATATTAAAATGACAAGCAATTGTTAATATCAAGAGCAAAAAAGAATTTACAATAGTCTATATATATATTTCTGTTTTATTAAAAAGTTTCAAGAGGTAAATCAATAACAATTACAATTTTAACAATATTTCAAGTGTGATTTATGAGATTTGTTGCATTTTGAATGCATGTTTTGATTTCAAACTTAAGGATTCATTATTTTGAATATACATTGAACCAAACACTATCATAACATGTCAGTTCATAATTCAGTATACTTTATTTTTTGACAAAACATCCCATGTTTCGGTGGTGACAGCACATTTTGGTAGTGATAGTAATGTTTTGGTAGCGACCACATCACATTACAGAATTTTAACCCATATACTAAAACATAATAAAATACTAAAAATTTGCATAAATGTACAAAAATTTTGTTTATTTCACCCTTTTGTCACTACCGAAACAGTGATGACATGTTTCTGTCGTGACTGGGGCCTTTCTACTGAACATGTAGCTATGAGAGAGTGACACATAAATATTTTCTGATCATAAGTGTAGTTAAAATCAGACTCAGCCAGTAGTGACATGAAAATGCAGGACACATTTTTTAAAGTTTCATAATTTACAAAGAAAATATAGAATCATTTTTATAACTTCACGTTTTAAAAAAAAAAAAATCAAAAAGATATTTTTAAAAACAACAATGGAATAAAATGCAAAAAAAAAAAAAAATTCAGTATCATTTTCATTAGTTGTAATTTAGGGGTTAGGGTTTGGGACAGCCACCTCTCCATTGCAAATACCCACTAAATGATGATTTTATATATATTAAGCTTACTGATATTTTAAACATTACTGTGGGTTTCAATAGGTGATAAAAAGAAGATTTGAATACTTAAATGCTTTTTAAATGAGTTTTTTTTTTGTTAGAAATTTTATATAAATAGTTATATACTGTAGCTTTATCATATCTGCCACACTACTCTCAAGAAGTTTCCATTGACATCGGTCATTGAAAAACCAATACTGGTCAACCACAAGCTGAGATGACAGTAGCAATGGTGGCATGGCTCTCATATTGTTGTAGAAGTTGAACACGATGAACACGATGCTTCAGGTTTCATGCACTGACATTTGTGTTTGTCTTCTCGTGTGAGTGCTTTCATGTGGGCGTACATCGCTTTGTTCCACTTTAAAGATAAAACACTGGGCTTAATATGACTGAATCCAGACTGAACTTGCACGTCTCTCTGGGAAAGTGCCACATTCCACCCACTTGATCAAACGTCTGTCCGTAAATAATGGCTGGACGTGGGCGTAACATTTTGGAACGCGACTGTGTTTGTAAATAATATCCCTCTCTCATACTGTCATTTCACTGGAAACACAGCTATATTTAGGGCAGTTGAATATCTACTTATTGGTTTACTGCACTTATGCCAGACCCTAAGTATGACTGTTAGAAAACAACCTCAAAACACAAGTTCTTCAAAAACAGTTTTTGCCCGGCAGACAGTAAAATGGGTAAAAAATACCATAGACTTACACTGAAGGAGAGACCAGAGACCACCCAGAACACTATCTATCTAGCTATCTAGCTCATTCAAAGCTTGTGTTTCTGTCCCTGTTTTTGTCCTGCAGCTTCTACTGCAAGCCGCCCATCAGTTTCTTATTTAAAGAGCACCATTTCATATTCAGAAACCACCACAGCTCCTGCGACATCCATCAGTCCAAGTGAAGGACCTCAGACTGTCTCTACTTCAGCCAGGAATGTGACCCAGACAACACAAACAGATCCACCGTTCACCATCACTTACCCTCAGACATCTCAGTTCGCCCTGACCAGCAGTTCAAAGGTCACTGGACCTGCTCCTTTGGAAAAAGGCCAGGATGAACCTTCTGAACTGGATGTGGGGGATCAAGGTGTGTGGATAGCGAATGTTTTTTTCTCAAAAATGAACATTCTATCATTATTTACTTACTGTCATGTCATTCCAAACCCAATTAAACATCCGTTCATCTACGGAACACGAAAAAATATATTTTTATCTTATTTTTTACTTAATGGAATCCATACTTCAATAATTTCTATTATAGAAGGATTAAATTAGTTTGAATTGTGTCTTTGGTCTTGCCGTCAAGATCTAGTAAGTACAATGACAGATGATAATTTCATTATTTTTCCATTTGCATTTACTTCTGTGGTCTGTACTTGATGTTCCTTCAGTTTTATTAGTTCCTGTGATAGTGATAATCAGTTTCCGCTCCATTCATCAATCTTCTAGAGTCAGGGAAGGTTCCCCACCGCCCTTCATCTCCCCTGGACCCCCTGCTCGCTGCCCTGGTCACCATTTTCATTATTTGCACTGCCATGGTCTCGGCCGTCCTTTTCCTCAGGTTTCGCCAGAGGAGTGAGCATCCAGAATTCCACCGGCTTCAAGACCTGCCTATGGTGAGTCTTGCATTTGGGAAGCAAATTGTGATATTTAAAACTGAGACCTTTGAGACGTTCATAGATTAAAGGTTAAACAATTTTTCGGTTTAATCGATTAATCAGCACCGATAACTGATTGCTGGAAGAGTACTGATTTTTTAGGTTGCATCCACTGCTGGAGCAACTTAGAAGGTCCACTGTAGTTATACAGAACGTGAGCAGCCTCTACAGGCAGAATCAATGACGCCTCATGGAGTTTTTTATCATCACTAGATATTAGTATTCTATTCTAAAAGTATTCTATTAGATTTTAGATTCTATTCGATTTTACAGTAGAAGTCAAAAGTTTGCGTACAGGTTGTAGAATCTGCAAAATGTTAATTATTTTACCAAAATAACAGGAGTCATACAAAATGCATGTTATTTTTTTATTTAGTACTGACCTGAATAAGATATTTCACATAAAAAACATTTACATATAGTCCACAAGAAAAATGATAGTTGAATTTATTAAAATGACCCCGTTTAAAAGTTTACATACGCTTGATTCATAATACTGTGTTGTTACCCGAATGATCCACAGCTGTTTTTTAGTTTAGTGATAGTTGTTCAGGAGTCCCTTGTTTGTCCTGAACAGTTAAACTGCTGCTGTTCTTCAGAAAAATCATTCAGGTCCCACAAATTCTTTGTTTTTTTTTTCTCGGCATTTTTGTGAATTTTAACCTTTTCCAATAATGACTGTATGATTTTGAGATCAATCTTTTTACACTGAGGACAACTGAGGGACTCATATGCAATTATTACAGAAGGGTCAAACGCTCACTGATGCTCCAGAAGGAAAAACAATGCTTTAAGGGGGTGAAAACTTTTGGAATTTGAAGATCAGGGTAAATGTAACTTATGTTGTCTTCTGGGGAACATGTAAGTATCTTCTGTAGCTTCTGAAGAGCAGTACTGAATGAAAAAAATAAGAAAAATTCTTCTGTTCAAAAGTCTGTTCTGTCCCCCCCCCCAGCTCTTAATGCATGTTTTTTTCTTCTGAAGCGTCAGTGAGCATTTGAACCTTCTATAATAGTTGCATATGAGTCCCTCAGTTGTCCTCAGTGTGAAAAGAAATCATACTGTCATCGCTGGAAAGGGTTTAAATACACAAAAATGCTGAAAAACCAAACAATTTGTGGCACCTAAAGGATGTTTTTGAAGAACAGCAGGCAGTTTAACTGTTCAGGCCAAACAAGGGACTCATGAACAACTCATCACTAAACAAAAAAACACAGGTGTAGATCATTCAGATAAAACACAGTATTAAGACTCAAGCATATGTAAACTTTTCAATGGGGTCATTTTTATAAATTCAACTATTATTTTCTCTTATGGCTATATGTAAACATTTTTTATATGAAATATCTTATTTAGGTCAGTACAAAAAAAAACATGCATTTTGTACAAACCATCTTATTTAAATAATAAATAATTATTTTGCAGATTCTGCAAGGTGTATGTAAACTTTTGACTTCAACTGTATTAGATAATAGTATTCTATTCTAAAAGTATTCTACCTGATATTATATTCTGTTTTGATTCTGCTTAACATTCTAAAATAGAAGCAAATAAAGTGGGAGAGTATACATACAGTATACATATGTATCTAATTTCAATGCTGTGGACTTCGTGTAGATATTTATGGTAACACTTTACAATAAGAGTCCATTTGTAGCATTAATTAAGGATAATAAATGCTGTAGAAGTAGGTAGGTAATTTTTTAAAATTTATTTTAATAAATGTAATTTTTTATTTTATTTTTGTAATGAATTTCAGCTCATTTTTAAATTTGGAATTATGTTTGTTTTCGTTCATTATCCATTTTAAATACTATTGGTTGATTCATTGGTTATCGGCCAGAGTGATCCAACCTAGTTATCGTTATCTGTAAAATGCACTATTGGTCAACCTCTAATTGGTAATTGTGTCATGTCATTTGCAAATTAATACTGATTACGATAAAATGACATAATTCAAGTGCTGACCAAAAAATGAAACCCTGATGTGCTTTTCTGCAGGATGATCTCCTAGAAGACACGCCATTGTCAAGATACACCTATTAGCAAAAATTCCTTCATTTCATTATTTGATTCCTCAGGCAACTAGTGTTCCTTAAAGGCGGCTTTTTCAACTGGTCTCTAATTATGGGTTTTGATGATTCTCAGAAGGCTTCGATGATAAAATGTGGTTGTGTAATATTGGAATAAAAAAATAAAAAAATAAAATATGGGTTTCAGAAAATAGAATAGAACAAAACAAGATAATTAGTCTTATTCTCTGTCTCTTAACAAACAGGTGTTTAGTTTGAGCAGAATGTTTGAATTTAAAAAAAAAAAAAAACAACTGATATACTTTTGTCCTTATGATTCTCTACAAACATCACATGTAGAAGAAACAACTCAAATTTTAATAACTTAGAGCATCTGTTGGAGATAATTTGCTTGTTTTTTTCCCTTTTTGGATGCTATATTTGTACTTAGGGATTTGCTAAATATTATGACACTATTACTAAACTTAAACTCCAAGGTGTGGTCACCTTTACCTTTGTTCAGCAAATTTTCACAGCTGAAATTCAGTCATTTCAAAAGGATTTTGGAAGGCGAAAGATATTCCCCATGCATATTTGACAGTATAGACAACAGATCTTTTTTTGCCAACAGAATTGTGCTAATATGACCGCACCTTAACTATTATATAACATTTAATTCTAACGGTCTAAAATTTATTGAATCTACGCAAGTAAATAGTACTGCACTTTTATTGTTTTGGGTTGTTTTTTTTCAGAGGCTTTGTTTTATTTTCCAAGAGAATTTTTGGAAAACAGTCCTTGGGTTTAGCATAAATGTCTCTGGACTTTTGCACTGTTAGAGCTATGACATTGTAGTAGGGCATATGTTCATTTTTATGTGACAGTGTTCTAGAATGAGAGCAAATTTGGGTTAAACTGAATTGTGATTTTGATATTTATGACAAAGTTGATTGTCCAGATGGATAATGAAGGTACGTGAAATAACTTGAAATGTATTTTAGCATATTCACTTCTGTCTACGCTGGTATTTGTGGTAAACCTAGTGCCTAATGTACTTTGTGCCAAAACTGATTTGCGGTAAACAAACTGATAAATATATATTGCACAGTTGTGTTGTTGAGATGAACCTGTAAAGATAAGAGTTTGTAATAAAAGAAGAAAACTATTTGTGTGTTTGTGTGAAGTGTTCAACATGGTGAAATAGGACAGTAATAAGATATAGTCAATAAAATGTTTCTTATGACCACTGTAATGTTTTTAATTAAAAAAAACAGGGCAATACAAACTTTACTGATTAAAACTAGTAACAATGCATATTTCATATGTTGCTGTATGTAAGAATTAGATAAATATTAAAAGATAAATATTGAGGGTGAAACAGTAATATCTAATGAATGTAAAACAGATATATCATGTTAACAGAGAACAACATTTAATATCATAGTAAAAACAGAAATGCTGTAATAAATAGGGTATCATTAGAATAATATCGAAAACATTGCATAAAATAATCTTAACTTAATTCTTAAAAACACACAACTTTTTTTCATAGAGTACAAAATATCACAGTATTAAAATAACAATTATAAACGTGTGTTAAACCATCAATAACATGTTACCACAACTAAAGATGTTTCAGTTGTTTAAAAATTCATAAACCAGAACACTGATTTAATAAGTCATGCAAATATGTATTCTCATACCAGTTTTGTTTGTGAACAACGGCAAGTCCTCACTGATCTATGGCTGAAATGATGATGTCACCATACGGCTCGTCCTGTCGCACAGTGACTTGTCCTGCAACTATTTGCTCTATAAACGCAAGACAAACAAGACAAGACAGCATAACTCACCGGGTGATCGCACTGTTCTGTAAATTAAGAATTTAATTGCACTCATTTTGTTAATTGTAGTGTTTAATCTTTTTTCTGCTGTAAGTGAGAAAAAAGGTAACCAGAATGGAGTGGCATATGTCTCCTAGACCTGAGAAGTATATATTTTTCTCCCTTTAAATCTTTTTATGTATCTGTTGAAAATAAATTTGATTTTAGTAGGTGGGCTACTGAACTTGATCATCCCACCAAGAAAAGTCCCAGCGCTCTCTCTCTTGTTTTTAATGGCACAATCACAATTTCATGATTTCATTTCATTCATTTTGTCTTCACTAACAAGACTCAGGCATTATAGGATGGTAAAAGTTCTGCCATAATCTTACCTAGCAATCTCCAAAACAACTGAGCAACAATTCTGCGGGTGGGGTCAGGGGGCAGCAGAGAGTGAAAAGTCTCCAAACCTTCAATAACATCCTGCGGTCTTTAAGAAGAATGTTAGATATTACATCTGTCTATATTCACATGTCTGAGATAGACAACGCATATAGTATTATGGCCCTATGATTTCTGTGATGCTGAAAACAAAGATCTGATGTAAGATATTTTGAGAAAAATGTAGGGAACCCATCAAAATAAAAGTATGGTTTAACTAAAATTGTGACACAAATAGTTTACTATTCTAAAGACATATAGAATGTATGTCTCAATGTAATAGTACTACTACTAATAAAATTATTAAAACTTTATTTCTTAAGGAATAATTACACAATTTTTCATCCATATTTTAATTTTAAACACAAACCTCTGTTGTGCAGAACACTGTTTGCCAAAAAAAGAGTTTGTTAATTTTACATTTGATTAAAAGATAACCTTATGTTTTTATCTGATCATCAAAAAAATTATAATACACAACACAAAAAATTCTAGGGAAAAAAAAATTCGTAGGGCCCTATTATTGTTAAAAAAAAAAAAAAAAAATGTAATTATTATTAAATTATTAAATAATATAAATTAAATTATTAAATAAATAACAACAACAACAATAATAATACTAATAATAAATAAATACATACATACATACTAAGTTCTACTAATTACTAAATACTAATTAATTCAATTGATTAGAGATGCTTTTGATTATTAAAATTTTAATTAAAAAAAAATATGGAATCCACAAAAATTTAAATGAAAACCATGAATTCTATACAAATAAAATGTAATTTCAGAAAAAAACACATTTTATAGGACCCTAAAAACATATTGTTGTGAAACTTTTAATAAATTGGGGTTGAAATGTTTACATTTCATGATTTCAATCAATAAGATGCGCTTTCTGGTTAATACAACTTAATTTAACCATTAGAGAAATTAGAGAAATTAAAACAGAAAAAAATGGAATCCAGAAAAAATTAAAACAGAAAAAATTAAATGGAATTTGGGGAGAAAAAATAAAACTGAGTTTATAGAGTCCTATATTATTTTATTCAGTACCAGTAACACCATTGAATGAGAACAAAACATGAACTAAACTGAGCTGGATAATGAAAATTGTCTAATATAGAGCTGGTTCATACCTGAATCGAAACTGTTTCATAACTGATCAACTTTCCAACATTGATACTGTTATTGAACTGAACTGAATCAACACTGAACTGACTTGAGTTGAATAACAACAGAATTGTCTTCTGTAGAGCTGCTTCATAGCTGAATTGAGTTCACTTCGTAACTAATGAACTGTATAATACTGATAATATTACTGAACTGAATTGAATCGACAATTCTAAACGTAGCTGAATAGTGACACTATTGTCTTTTTTAACCTAATGTTCAGCTGAAATTGTATTTGTTTCATACTGTAACTAAAGAGCTTTGTCAATACTGTTATTTTCCTGTTTATTACGTAAAGCTGCTTTGAAACAATCTGTATTGTATAAAATGCACTACAAATAAATGTGACATGACCTGGCTATTATCTTGTAATATAAATGCAATAAATAGCCTTTTAATAAATAACAAAAAATGCTTACACTCCAAAAAGGTTTACACTGACACTAACATCATAAATAAGCTGTTTTTTGGCTGTACCTTAATTGTTCCTCGATTTGCTGTGTAATATCTTCCATCTCTGGGAGCCTCTCCTCTGGGATGCCCTCCAGACCGAACTGAATTTGTGGAACAGGGGATCTGAACCCATGACAGCACACACATACCGCCGAAGTCATTATTCAGAGGCACTTAATTATGCAGCAACTGAATGTGAAACTCGCAAGTGTCAAACCAGTCGCTTCTGACAGCGACAGCTATTTCTGTCTCACACTTTTTAGCATCTCTGCTCTCACCGTCTCATTTCAGGAGTCTCCAGTGGAGAGAAATCCTTGTCTGTTGTCTCCAAAACCACCAAAGAGGCTGTAAATTCGTTGAAACATCAACATTTACGATGGAAATTTACCTTCCTTCAAAACATGACACAAACACTATCAAAAAAAGTCAAGTGTAATTTAAGAAATTATTCTGCAAATAAAGTACGTTTAGATGTAACATGCTAATATTTTACCTGGTGTTTCTTCCCGGAAGAGGCCAGACTCCAGCATTTCTCTGGGAATCTACAGTAGTGTGAATATTGGACAAAAAAAACACAAAAAAAGCACACAAAAATTATTTAAAGGGGTCACTGGATGCAAAGTTCACTTTTACATGTTATTTGAACATTAATGCGTGTTGGCAGTGTATGTACACCTCTACCCTATAATGATAAAAATCCATGCAGTGGTTTTTAATTAATCTGTAAACATAATATTCCCATTTCTCAAATCGAGCCATTCTCAGATGGCCGCTCCCACGATAGTTGATTGACATGAGCGTCTTACCTCAGACCCGCCTTAAATCAGCTGTAACAGTCCAACCTCCATTATTTCGATGCCGGAGCAGGGATGTAAGTTAGACAAGAATATCTCTGATTGAGCGATTGAGGTGTTGTGTTGCTGGATGTAATAATGAATATAGTGGTCGTCATTTACTCCCGACATCTGAGCAGCTGAAGATGCAGTGGATTACATTGTTTGTGAATGAAATGCACCTCCCGAAATACATAAATGCGTCTATGTTCGCGCAAATAATTCGTGATCCAGCTTCACCTACAGCAGAAGTGAGTATAAGGTTTTTTTTTAATTAATTTCTGCAATCACCTTTCCTAATAACGTGGTAGTTAGCAAGTTTCATGGCTAAACGCGCTAAATGCGGCTAAAGTAAACAGGCTCGTCACTCCACAGATAGAAGAGAGGGGCGGGGCGAGTAGAGCTCATTTGCATTTAAAGGAACAATCCCTCAGAATGAGCTGATTTTTGCAGAGCTGGTTGTTTTACACTACCATTGAGAATTTTTAACCAAAGTATATTATAAACTTTTCATTAAGACCCTAAAGAATCATATCAACTTGTGGAAAATGGGCATCCGATGACCCCTTTAAGCCTACACTGATTTATTTATATTTATGTATTTGAATTGCATTTACAATTTCTATCCATCTGGATTACACAATTTTAACATAAACCTAATGTGATCAGTCATACATAAATAAAACAGGTAAAAACAGGTGAGATTTCTGTACTTAAAAATCATGGCATAGTTTATTAGTTATTTGCATTTTTTTATTTTATTTAAAGGAGTCCACTTCCAAAACAAAGATTTACATATAATGTACTCACCCCCTTGTCATTCAAGATGTTCATGTCTTTCTCTCTTTAATCATAATGAAATTATGTTTTCTGAGGAAAACATTTCAGCGTTTTTCTCCATATAATGGACTGATATGGTGCCCCGATTTTGAACTTCCAAAATGCAGTTTAAATGCAGCTTCAAACGATCCCAAATGTGGTTGTAAACAATTTCATTATTAATCTTAGTTAATGTTAATTTCAGCCTTTATTAATGCATTATTTAAATCACAAGTTGTTTTGTTTACATTAGTTAACTGTATTTTTCAACTATATTTTTATTAACTAACATTAACAAAGATTAATAAATAGTGTAATACATGTATTCTACATTGTTGGTTCATGTTAGTTAATACATGAACTAATTTTAATAAATAACACCTTTTTGTAAAGTGTTACCAAAAAATTAAATCAATTAAAACAAAACACTAAAAATAACATATTTGTTTACCTGCATGTCATGTGTCCATTAATCAACATCAGAGAACTGTGAACATTTAAATTTGTTGCTAAATTAAAATTCAAATATAACTGTAAAACCTGAGGTGGACTTCAAGTAAACATTCAAAAAGGTTCAGCTGACAAAAAGTTTGGTAATCATGATGTATGGGACGAGTTGGATCTCAGAATATAATAGTGGTAGTGCGACACACGTTATGAATGCTAACCTCTTTTGAGCTAAGCTCTCTCTCCTCCTCTCTCTCTCCTGGTTCTGGTCTCTCCTGCTCTCTCTCTGGTATCTCCTCAGCTACGGGAACCTGGGATGGAGGGATGGGCCTCACGACCGCGGCCTGTTTCCATAGTGCCAGGATTTCAGGTGGAAGGCCTGTGTGAGCACTTAACTGTCAATAATATGACCTTTAGCTTAAGCACTGGACTGTATAAAAGGATAAAGCACAGGATGCTTCAGTGAATATCATGTATGACACATGACACTACTAGTCAAAGTTTTTGAACAGTAAGATTTTTAATGTTTTCTAAAGAAGTCTCTTCTGCTCAGCAAGCCTGCATTTATTTGATCCAAAGTACAGCAAAAACAGTAACATTTTGAAATATTTTTACTATGTAATCTATCTTAAATAGATTAAATACTATTTTAAAATTTTATTCCTCTGATTTCAAAGCTGAATTTTTAGCATCATTACTCCAGTCACATGATTCTTCAGACTAATATTCTGATTTGCTGCTCAAAAAACATTTATTATTATTATTATTATTATTATTATTATTATTATTATGATTATATATGTTGAAAACAGCTGAGCAGAACTTTTCAGGTCTCTTTGATGAATAGAAAGTTCAGAACAGCATTTATCTGAAATAGGAATCTTTTATAACATTGTAAGTGTCTAATTTCTATTATTTCTTCCCCCAAAAAAAAAAATAAAATATATATATATTATACTGACTCCAAGCTTTTGAATGGTATAGTGTATGATGTTAGAAAAGTTTTTTATTTCAGATAAATGATGATCTTTGGATCTTTCTATTCATCAAAGAATCCCCCAAAAAATTACATAACTATTTTAAATATTGATAATAATAATAATAATAATAATAATGATAATAATAAATGTTTCTTAAGAAGCAAATCAGCATATTAGAATGATTTCTGGGATCATGTGACACTGAAGACTGGAGTAATGATGATGAAAAGCTTTGATCACAGGAATAAATTACATTTTAAAATATATTCAAATAGAAAGCAGTTATTTTAAATAGTATAAATATTTCACAATATTACTGCTTTTGCTGTACTATGGATAAATGATTATTTTTTTTTTTAAAAATCTTACTGTTCAAAAACAGTAACTTAGTTAATAAAAATACAGTTGTTCATTGTTTGTTCATGTTAGTTCACATGAATTAACTAATTTTAACAAACATAACCTGTGATTTTAATAATGCATTAGTAAATGCTAAAGTTAACATTAGCTAAGATTAATAAATGCTGTAGAAGTATTGCTCATTCTTAGTTCATGTTAACTAATGAACCTTATCGTAAAGTGTTACCAAAAGTTCTTTACATTTTTTAAAAATGTCTTTACTGCTATGCTATATAGTTGGGTTTTTGCAAATGACAGGTTTATTTTTATTATAAATGTGGGGTGAAATATGACCAACTTACTCATGCAAGGGTTCTCAAGTAGTTCTTTAGCTCCCTTCTTTTCAAATGGTGGTTTGACAAGTGCCTCCTAAAAGAAAACACACAATTTACAACATTTTCTGTTTATACACACGATAATGCTGACTTGAAGAATACTGATCGTTTTAGACTTACC
Source organism: Cirrhinus mrigala (assembly GCA_036247105.1). Taxonomy (NCBI): domain Eukaryota; kingdom Metazoa; phylum Chordata; class Actinopteri; order Cypriniformes; family Cyprinidae; genus Cirrhinus; species Cirrhinus mrigala. The sequence continues at coordinate 10,954,399 of CM070008.1, forward strand.
AAGGGTCTGGTCTCTGTCTCCACATCATCAATCTGGGCCCTCATTTCCTCTTGCGATATCTGTGTGTTTTCATCAATGAACAGCAGCTGTCTCCTCCTCTTCCTCCGCTCTACAGGGGATTCAGGCCTTACTACAGCAGGCTGACAGAGGGACAAACAGGGCTTGATGAGAAATGTGTCAAATGCTTTGATTCAGGACAAAGACAGACCTCAAAACATAGCAGACCTCAAGATCAGGGCTCCTCTCTCTCACTTCGCTCTCTCTTCTGGGCTCAACACCCATTTTCTCCTCTTCACCGGGCGGAGGGGACGGTATGGGTATGGATACAGATACCGGGGTCTTTTCTCGTTCTTCTAACACAGGCATTTCCATGGGCAGCCCCAAATCCTCCTCAGGAAGCAGGACAACCTCCTGGCTTGATGCGGCAGTGATTTGTGCCCTGGAAAATCATAAAACCCATCATATAACATTAACATTATATTCATTTTTAGCCCCTTTTCAGTATTTCCCTGGAATTGAAAGCAGTTTTTTGCCTATATATTTAATGCATAATACTATTTCCAATAATAACAAATTATTCTAATATTTTTTATCACGAGAAAAAATTGTTTTATATTGCAGTGCAGATGGTGGCATAAGATTATTATTTAGGAACCACAATAGCAAACAGCGTAGGCGAAATTCAGTTTGGATTTATTAGTTTGTGACTGAGAAGGTTTGCTCGCAGATTAGGTTTAGCAAAAAGTGGCCATGTGAAGGAACAAAGACTGGCTATTAAACTTTCATTTGAGCAGAAAATACATGTATGTCAGCGCTTCAGATCATCAAATCCTGGGTGGATAAAAGAATATTTCTGACTGGGGGATTTAAACTCTTCACATCTGGCAACCCCAAGTCTGAAAGCTCCTGGAGGCTTCACACTAAACAATTTCCTAAACAATTGCCTTAAATTTTTAAGTATAATTAACTTGACTGCGTAAGTCATTTCAACTTAAATGACATTAAACCAACATAAAAAAATAAAGTTGAATTTCACATAACATATTAAAAAAGTTGAAACTACTCAGTTTATTTTGATGTGTTAAAATAACAAAACTATTTTAAATGTCAAATAAAAAAGGACATATTTTATCATCGCAAATATTTCGCTTAACTATTTGAGAAAAGCAGAAATCATTATCAATTAAAATATGATTCTGCATTCAAGATTTTGATTTCATGGGGCATGCATTGAAAATTCTGTCATTAATTACTCACCCTCATGTCGTTCCAAACCTGTAAGGCCTTCGTTCATATTCAGAACACAAATTAAAGGGGAAGTCCACTTCCAGAACAAAAATGTACAGATAATGTACTCACCCCCTTGTCATCCAAGATGTTCATGTCTTTCTTTCTTCAGTTGTAAAGAAATTATGTTTTTTGAGGAAAACATTTCAGGATTTTTCTCCATATAATGGGCTGATATGGTGCCCCGATTTTGAACTTCCAAAAGGCAGTTTAAATGCGGCTTCAAATGATCCCAAATGCGGTTGTAAACGATCCCAGCCGAGGAAGAAGGGTCTTATCTAGCGAAACGATCGGTTATTTTCACAAAAAAAAAAAAAATACAATTTAAATACTTTTTTCTCAAACGCTCGTCTTGTCTTTCTCTCCCTGAACTCTGTGTATTCTCGCAAAAGACAGTTAGGGTATGAGGAAAAACTCCAATCGTATTTTCTCCCTCAACTTCAAAAATCATTTCAAAATCATCCTACATCGCTGCAGAAGCACTGACCCAGTCTTTGCAAAGTGAACATGCAAAGAAGTTTAAACACCCTCAACAAAAATGGTAAAACAGTGATATAGGATGATTTTGAAGTTGAGGGAAAACATGAGATGGGAGTTTTTTGACATACCCTAACTGTCATGAACTGGAGTCCAGGCAGAGTAAGATGAGACGAGCGTTTGAGATTAAAAAGTATATCAATTTTATTATTTTTAATGAAAATAACCAATCGTTTCGCTGGATAAGAACCTTCTTCCTTATTTAGGATCGTTTGAAGCCACATTTAAACTGCATTTTGGAAGTTCAAACTCTGGGCACCATATCAGTCCATTATATGGAGAAAAATCCTGAGATGTTTTCCTAAAAAAACATTATTTCTTTACGACTGATGAAAGAAAGACATGAACATCTTGGATGACAAGGGGGTGAGTACATTATCTGTAAATCTTTGTTCTAGAAGTGGACTTCTCCTTTAAGATATTTTTGATGAAATCCGAGAGCTTTCTGACCATGCATAGACAGCAACGCAACTACCATGCTCAAGGAATGATAGTAAGTTCCAGAAAGATATTAAGGACATTGATAAAATAGTCCATGTGACATCAGTGGTTCAACCTTAGTTTTATGAAATATAACTTTATTCAACAATTTCTTCTCTTCTGTGTCAGTCTATGACGTGCATGCATCATGCTACTCTCATGCAGTTAATATTTTTGTTTTCTTTGTGCACAAAAAGTATTCTCGTAGCTTCATAAAATTACAGTTGAACCACTGATGTCACACATTTTATCGATGTACTACCTTTCTGGGCCTTGAACATGTTGTGTTGCTGTTTATGCAGGCTCAGAAAGCTCTCAGATTTCATCAAAAATATCTTAATTTGTGTTCTGAAGATGAACAAAAGTCTTACGGGTTTGGAACGACATGAGGGTGAGTAATTAATGACAGAATTTTCATTTTTGAGTGAACTATCCCTTTAAAGCCTTCAACCCTTTATGTTTTCCAATTTTAGTATCTTTTGTTTCCTGAACGCTTACTAAAAAAAGACATAAGCGTAAGTCTAAGTTTGAGTGTGATTCTCTAAACATACAGATCTAAAGATACTGATGTTGTCAGATCTCTTGCTGCCTCTCTCTCAAGTGCTGCTCTCTCTTGCTCTCTTTCATCAGGCATCCTGGGCTCTCTGTCCTCTTCTGTCTCTTTCTCTATTTGCTCTCGGTCCCTGTCTATCTCCAGCTGCCTCTCATCTTCACCTGCAAAAAATCAAGCACTTCTCAAATTTAAACCTAAAACTGATCTATTATATCTCCATGTTATAAAACAACATACAACATGATACAAATGGCTGAAGCTAATAAACCACATGATCTGATCACTGACTCATAGTGAGTCAGATCTCACAAAACCTGATATGAACAAATTCTCATTACTATAATAGGCCTTCATTTTTATTTTCGAGTTTCCTCTTTATTCTTAAGGGGATAAATCACTCAAAAAAAAGATACAAGATATTTTGAAGAATGCTGGCAACCAGACAGTTGATGGTAAAGCTGACATGCACCGAAAAATTACTATGAAAGTCAGTTCTTTGTACTGCTTTCTTTGTATCAGGATTCTTCATAATATCTTCGTTTGTGCTCAGTAGAAGAAAGAAATGCATACAGGTTTAGAACGACACAAGAGCAAGTAGATATGACAAAATTTTCATTTTTAGGTAAACTATCCCTTTAATGATGTTTAATGATTATTCTTATAATTTCCTTATTACCGCAATACAACAGTAACTCCACATTAGACAGCTACTGTTATAGATATTTATATATATAATAGTATGTGTGTGTGTGTTTATATATAAGCATAATTTAAAAAAGCACAAAAAAAAAAAAATTAAATATTATTTATAGAAGCCTGTTTCCACCACTGAATAAAAAATAAAAAAGGTAACTGCAGCTTTGTATTTTTCTTGCAATTGCAAGTATTTATCTTGGAATTCTGACTTTTTTTTATCAGAATTGCAAGATATAAAGTGAGAACTCGTAATTGCAAGAAAAAACTTTTTTTAGTTTATATCTCATCTTTTTTTCTCAGAATTGTGAGATATAAACTCACAACTTCAAGTTATTAATTCTAATTCTGAGGGAGAAAAAAGACTGATATTTTAGATATATGAGTCTATATTAGGGATGGCGAAAACGAAAAAATTTCTTGACCGACCACCGAGCCTCATTAGCCGGTTGAAACCGGTTAACCGATTAGTTTAAAATATGGTACGCTATTTGAAATAACAGCCATTTCGAGCCGCGCCTGCAATTTCGCAACTCTGTCGCATCTCTCTGCCGCTCTGCCTCCCGCACACACACACACACACACTGCCACTCACGTCACTTTTTTAAAATCCCCTACAGCGCGAAACATGAGTCCCGCAAACGCGGCGCCGAAGAGCTTGTTGTATGTAATCGTAGGACAAATGGCTCCTTAGTTTCAAATGGTTTGGGTACAAGGTGATCGCTTTGAAAATAAAGGCGTTTGTCTAGGTTAGAAGCTCATTTGAAACATTGCCACGGCTCATTTAAGAAAATGACAGCTCCGAAGAGACGCCGCTCTAACCTCGAGTGTTTTAGCCTGTTGCCTTTACTTTTCGCAAACCTTGTGAGCGCGCGAACCCAAACGCTGTGACCTCGCGCCAAATGTTTTTATTGGTTTATTAAGTACAAACAGGCGAGTTATGAAAAATTGAGTGTGAGGGATAATTTGTTCACTTAACACAAAAAGATGAGGAATGAGATGGCTAACTGTAGTAGCGTATAGTCCACTGTCTATAATAGCCTAATTTAGATATCACTTTTTTTTTTAACCGACTACCGACAACTTTGACCGGTTAACATTGATACGGTCAACCACCGGTCAAACGGTCATCGGTTAACATCCCTAGTCTATATCCCACAATGTTGCCCTTATAGCTTGCAATTGCGTGTTATAAAGAATTGTGAGATATAAACTGACAATTCTGAAAAAAAAAAAATCAGAACTGCAAGTTTATATTTCACAATTCTGACTTTTTAACTCACAACTGTGAGTTTATATCATGCAATTCTAAGAAAAAGTTAGAATTGTGAGTTTATATCTTGCAATTCTGACTTTTTAACTCAACAACTGCAAATTTATATCATGCAATTCTAAGTTTTTTCTTGCAACTGCAAGTTTATATGACGCAATTCTGAGAAAAAAAGTCAGAAATGAGCGATAAAAAGTCTCAATTATTTTTTTCTTAGAACTGCTTAATATCAACTTGCAATTGCGAGTTTATATATTGCAATTTTGACTTTTAACCCAACAATTGTGAATTTATATCATGCAATTCTAAGAAAAAGTCAGAATTGTGAGTTTATATCTTGCAATTCTGACTTTTTAACTCAACAACTGCAAATTTATATCATGCAATTCTGATTTTTTTCTTGCAACTGCAAGTGCATATGACGCAATTCTGAGAAAAAAAAGTCAGAAATGAGAGATAAAAAGTCTCAATTATTTTTTTCTTAGAACTGCTTAATATCAGCTTGCAATTGCGAGTTTATATATTGCAATTTTGACTTTTAACCCAACAATTGTGAATTTATATCATGCAATTCTGAGAAAAAAAGTCAGAATTGTGACTGCAATTACCTGTTTTTTTATTCAGTGTCGGAAACATGCTTCCATAATAAATACTTCACATTTTATATCTTATAAAAAAAATTTATATTCTTTATTTTTAGCATTTACTGTATAAAGTTAATGAGAATCAGGGAGTAGTGTGCTTGTCATTAAAAAAAATAATGTCACAATGAAGAAAAAAAAAAAGTAAACTAATTTGATGAAAAGGATGAATATATAAATCCTTTTCATACATTTATCATTAATTTCTTTTGATTTCCAGAGATCCAGGTTATATTTTGAAATATAACCAGGACATGTTTCATGAGATTTATACAATTAGTTTGTGCATGTATAATCAAGATCTGGATTGAGCACCTGGATAATTACTGCACATAATTATGGGTGTGAGTGAAAACAGCATGTGGCCATCAACTCACGCTCGAGAAAGTGATCTGGCTGCTCCAGCAGTAGCTCGATCATGTCGGTCTCCTGCAGATCTGCTCCTTCAAACTGAGGAATCAGAGAGACAGCATTCAAGATACACACAACTTTTTAGACAGTGAGTGAGTTTAGGTTTTAGACAGTGAGTGATGATATTGATTGACAGCTGTACCTCTGGTTCAGGTATGATGTCTGGTTCTCTTTCTGTCAGGGTGATGGACTCCTGGCTGGCTGTGATGCCTAGATGGGAAATAAGGCGCTTTTAAAAACACAAAATGCACATTTCTTTCTTTCTATCTTCTCCTTTCTTTATTATTGGACCTTTATTATAATTTCTTTAACAGTGCAAATTCCCATAGCATCATTTGGAAGAATATGGATATTTATAAATGTGTGCTGCTATGGAAATGTATCACATTTCAGTGTGCACAATTAAGTGCTCACCATCTGAAGGTGGTGTTGACTCTCTAGAGGACGGGACTTGCTCAGGTCTCACCTCTTCCATTCGCTGAGCCACGGAGAGAAAGGTAAGACTACACGTGACTGATTAAACCCATCAACTCAGAAGATTCAGTGTGAAATAGTAAAATAATTAATAACACCTAGAAATGACACTTCCTGATCAAAATTTGGGGTTGGTAAGATTTTTTCATATCTCTTATATTCACAAAGGCTGCATTTATGTAATTAAAAAATACAGTAAAAACAGAAATATTCTATTTGAATATATTTTAAAATGTAATTTATTCCTGTGATGCAAAGCTGAATTTTCAGCATCATTACTCCAGTCTTCAGTGTCACATGATCCTTCAGAAATCCTTATAATATTCTGATTTGCTGCTCAAGAAACATTCCTGATAATTGTCAATGTTGAAAATAGTTTCAACATTGTGCTGCTTAATATTTATGTGGAAACCATGATACAGCTTTATTTCTTGATTAATATAAAGTTTAAAAGAACAGCCTTTATTTGAATTTTTTTTGTAACATTGTAAATGTCTTTAAAGGAGAAGTCCACTTCCAAAACAAAGATTCACATATAATGTACTCACCCCATTGTCATGCAGTATGTTCATGTCTTTCTTTCTTCAGTCATAAAGAAATTATGTTTTTTGAGGAAAACATTTCAGCATTTTTCTCCATATAATGGACTGATATGGTGCCCCGATTTTGAACTTCCAAAATGCAGATAAATGTGGCTTCAAACGATCCCAAATGTGGTTGTAAACAATCCCAGCTGAGAAAGAAGGGTCTTATCTAGTGAAACGATCAGTTATTTTAATAAAAATAATATAATTTATATACTTTTTAATGCCAAATGCTCATCTTGTCTTACTCTGCTCTGACTATTTTTGTTCTGGTTCATGACAGTTAGGGTATGTCAAAAAACTCCCATCTCATTTTCTCCCTCAACTTAGAAATCATCCTATATCGTTGTTTTACCTTTTTTGTTAAGGGTGTTTGATCTTCTTTGCATGTTCACTTTGCAAAGACTGGGTCAGTATTTCTGCAGTGATGTAGGATGATTTTGAAATGATTTTTGAAGTTGAGGGAGAAAATACGTTTTTTTATAGTTTTTCGTCATACCTTAACTGTCTTGAGCCAGAATACACAGAGTTCAGGGAGAGAAAGGCAAGACGAGCTTTTGAGATGAAAAAGTATTTAAATTATATATTTTTAATGAAAATAACCGATCGTTTCGCTAGATAAGACACTTCTTCCTTGGCTGGGATTGTTTACAACCTCATTTGGGATTGTTTGAAGCTGCATTTAAACTGCCTTTTGGAAGTTCAAAATCGGGGCACCAGATCAGTCCATTATATGGAAAAAAATGCTGAAATGTTTTCCTCAAAAAACGTAATTTCTTTACGACTGAAGAAAGAAAGACATGAACATCTTGGATGACAAGGGGGTGAGTACATTATATGTGAATCTTTGTTTAGGAAGTGGACTTCTCCTTTAATGTCACAGCTAATTAACTTCATGCATCCTTGCAGAATTTCTTTTTAAAAACTCAGAGTTGCATCCACCTGAATGAGGCTGGTTGGACTTGGCAGGCCATAACCGGTCTCCATAACGCCAAAGAACGGATCCCTCGCCCCCTCTGTTTCATCAAAAAGTGCAGCAGCATCTGGGATCATGTGACTCTGCCTGAGAAGAAGAAGGAAGAAGTTGAGGACCTGTAAATGTGAGACCTCATATGCTTCAAGCTCTGAATCTTTTTTCATTCTTATTCATTTCTTTTATTTATTTAACCTTTTTTCTGTTTCTCTAATCTAATATTCTGGATTTAAAACTCTAGTTTTGTTTGCTTTTTGAACATAATTTGAAAAAAAGGTCTGCAACTGTCTCTTGGAAGCCTTTTTTTTCAATTCTGTTTAACTCATAGCCATTCTCAGTTTAAGAGGCCAACAAAATACTTGTGGTATACTATACTTAGAGTCAACATTATATGACAATGGAACCTATTTTTTGTCTTAATACAGGTTCCTTTTCATATTTTGCATGTCATTAAAAAACAAATTTTTAACAAGTAATTTGTAAATATGTCAAAATGGGTTGCAAATGTTCTTTAGGCAATGTTGCTTGTGCAAATCTAAAAATAACATGAAACGTAAATTTAAATAATTTTTGTAATTCTAACTTTTTAAAATTTGTTTTAGGGAGACTTTGTAACTTTCTGTACAGGGACTACAGATGAAAAATAGCCTATAGGCTAATTCTGGCATATTTACAGTAATGTTTAATATAATGTGCACTGTCCCTGTTAAATAAACTAATAAATGTAAAAAAAAAAAACAAAAAAAAAAAACACTTAAATAGTGTATAAGTAATACAAAATTGTTTAAAGATCACAGCATTCATCAGACATTATTGTCATGAAGTGAGGAAGAAACTGGGTTCCATATATAATGTATGCTCCTAATAAAACATGTCTAAGAAATAAAATAATGCCTTACCTGGTTTCTTCATCCCTCATATCAATGTTGGACTTCAAGTCAAGGCGGAGCAATCTATCAATTGCCCCCTGAGTTTCCTCTGAGAAAACATCATTAACAAACTATTACAGAAACACAATGGACACATTAAAGTCTCTAAATGCTACAAATTTCAAGATCCTTATTAGCTCTAAGACTGTATAGTAATGCACTTTCATCCTACTAAATCAGTTTTCAACAAATCAAACCTAAAGAACATATTAGGTGCATTTCAAAGTTTCATTAATATCCTTATTAAGTTTCTGAATATTTTTCATCAAAAGATGGTCCCAACCCACAACTGACCAATCACCCTCAAGTTTTAGCACACCAACCTAACAAAAATTCACACTGTCTGTGGTAGACAAGCACCACTCCATACTGCAGCTGAGAGGACAGGTACAGGGAGAAACGTGGGCGGGGCAATCCTAATACAGGGGGCGGGACTCTGACCAACACATAATCCATGATGTCACAGCTGTGAAGCACATTGAGAACAAGTCCATTAATGTGTTGCTCCCTCACAAAATATTGCATTCCCAATAAGGCAAAATACGTTCATGTTATGATCTTACACAAAATATATCCTGTGAATGATATTGTGGAGAATTATATGGATGTTGAGAGTTTTTGCTAATTTTGTAGGATTAAAGGAGAAGTCCACTTCTAAAACAAAGATTCACATATAATGTACTCACCCCCTCGTCATCCAAGATGTTCATGTCTTTCTTTCTTCAGTCGTAAAGAAATTATGTTTTTTGAGGAAAACATTTCAGCATTTTTCTCCATATAATGGACTGATCTGGTGCCCCAATTTTGAACTTCCAAAATGCAGTCTAAATGCAGCTTCAAACGATCCCAAATGCGGTTGTAAACAATCCCAGCCAAGAAAGAAGGGTCTCATGTAGCAAAACGATC